>CM055068.1:8003196-8069614 GCA_029204045.2 Tillandsia leiboldiana | reverse complement strand
GAACCAGCTCTCCGGCGACAACTGCGGGAAAAAAATGGGCCGGCAGTTAGCGACACTGACGAAGCAGGTTCGTCAATTGACGCAGCGACGGCAACCGCGCCAGCCGAGCGCGATCCGACCCCTCCGCCCGAAGCCACCGCACCACTATGGAACCGCACGGGGCGGGTGGTACGACAACGGAACAGCCCCCAGCCCCAAGGGATGTACCTACCCGACGACCTCGGGGCCCCGTATGGAGCGACAGCAGGGGAGAGGTAGGAACGACCCCTGCTCTTGGGGGGTCCGCCACGGCAGGAGGGACCCCGGAGCAGCGAGCGACGCGGGAAAGGGTCAGGACGAATTTGACCGAGTTCAAGAAGCATGACCCTCCCACTTTCGAGGGAGAGACGACCGATCCATGGGTCGTCGAGAAATGGGTGGATACCATGGAAAAACTCTTCGGACCTACTGATGGAGGAACACGAGCGGGTTCCCCTGGCTGTCCACTTCCTAGAAGGGAATGCTCGCATCTGGTGGAAGACGGTACGCCCGGATCCGTCTACAAGTGACTCACTACCGACATGGTCAGGCTTTAGAGAGGAACTTTTTGGCGCTTTCTTTTCCGACAGCGTCAAGCGGCAATTGGAAGACGACCTGAAGAACATTAGACAAGGGAACCGCTCTTGGTCGTGGAATATCAAAGAGAGTTCGTGAGATGGTTAACTGCGTCCCGTTTGTTTACGGGATGACCCCACAAGGCCCGCTTTTTTGTGGACGGGCTACGGAGCGACATCTTCGAGATGGTTCAGGTAGCAGACTTGCGCACGTTCCGGGAGGTGGGGGACAGGCCACCATTGTGGAGCGGGGATTCGCCATCACCCGAGCTCGACGTGAGGGACCAGAAAATAACCGGGAAAAGAAGCGGACACAGGCTTACCCGGGAGGGGCCCTTCTGGAGGGAGCCGACCCCCAAAGTACCCCAAGACGCAACAAGGAAGCAAGAGTGCGCCTACGCGGAAGGCCGCGACCATCGATCAAGCCATGTGTTATTCGCGGAGCATCGCATCCAGTGACGGAATGCCCTAAGAGACAGATCACTGCTTCCGCTGCGGCAAACAGGGGCATCTCCGATACAACTGTCCCTGAATACGGGAGCGGCATCTTCCGCGGCTTCCGCCCAACGGCGCAGCCACCAGGACGGGGTAGAGCGCCAACGGGAATGCCCCCACACCCTCCGGCGCCAAGATCAGAAGGGGAATCGCGACCACAACCAGGAGGGAGACTCTACTCCATGGGTCAGCACGGAGCGGTACTGCCAGAGGAGGTGGTAGCAGGTATTACTTCTATTTCTAACTTTCGAGCTCGAACCCTGTTTGACACCGAGCGACTCACTCCTTCATCTCCCGCACTTTTGCCACAAACACATCTGTTAGAAAGTAGCCCTCTTGATGTTATGATGACCGTCCAGACTCCTGGGGGGCCAATCGCGGCGACCCGGTCTGGTGCCCTCTGCTCAATAAGACTGGGAAGGGTCGTCGTGCCCCTGGGATCTGATAGTTATACCGCTAAAAGAATACGACGTGGTGTTGGGCATGGACTGGCTTACGAGTATCAGCGGTCATCGACTGCGAGAAGCGCCAGGTGCAACTACAGAAGCCGGGATTCCCGAAAACGTGTACTTGGCATGTAAAAGTACTTCCTTTTTAGCTGTCATCACCGCGTCGCGGGCTAGGAAGCTGACGAGGGTGGGGCGTGGCCTATCTAGCCTAGGTAGATTTAGCCACCCGACCCGTTCCCCCGCCGTCCGAAATTCCAGTGGTAAGGGAATTTCCGGATGTATTTCCGGCGGAGCTCCCCGAATGCCGCCGGAACGAGAGGTCGACGTCCCTATTGAGTTGCTTCTCGGCACCACCAAACCCATCACCAAGGCACCGTACAGGATGGCCTTCGCGGAGTTGAAAGAACTCAAGGCACAGTTGGAGGACCTTTTGGATAAGGGTTTTATCAGACCTAGCGCGTCACCTTGGGCGCGCCCGTCCTGTTCGTGAGGAAGAAGGACGGAAGTCTCCGGTTGTGCATCGACTATCGGGAGATAAATAAGGTCACCGTTAAGAACAAGTACCCCCTGCCAAGGATCGACGACCTCTTCGACCAATTACAGGGGGCGACGGTGTTTTCCAAAGATTGACCTGCAGTCGGGCTATCACCAGCTCCGGGTTAAGGGGGAGGACATCCCCAAAATGGCTTTCCGGACTCGCTATGGCCATTACGAATTTACGGTAATGCCATTCGGGCTCACAAATGCCCCGGCAGTGTTCATGGATAGATGAATAGGGTATTCAAACCCTTCCTGGATTTATTCGTGGTGGTCTTCATCGACGATATCCTCATCTACTCTCGTACAGACGAGGAACATGAAGAACATCTGCGCACAGTTCCTCCAGACCCTACGGGAACAGAAACTCTACGCCAAACTCAAAAGTGTGAGTTTTGGCTCCGTGAGGTCGGTTTCTTGGGGCACGTAATCTCGGCGGCTGGAGTCGCAGTGGATCCGAAGAAGATAGATTCGGTGACGGACTGGCCCCAACCGACAACAGTGACAGAGGTTCGAAGCTTCTTGGATTGGCCGGGTATTACTGGCGCTTTGTGGAGGGTTTCTCCAAGATAGCCACCCCCTTAAACCGTTTGACTAGAAAGAGGGAAAAGTTCATCTGGACGGACAAATGCCAAAGGAGCTTCGAGGAGCTCAAGGATAGATTGACGCGAGCCCCGATTCTCGCCCTGCCAGAACGGGGGAGGATTATGAAGTATTTTGCGATGCGTCGCGAAACGGACTGGGTGGAGTACTCATGCAACGGGAAAGATTATAGCCTATGCGTCGAGGCAGCTCAAGGAGTACGAGCGGAATTACCCCGTGCACGATTTGGAACTCGCAGCGGTGGTGTTCGTCCTCAAGCTTTGGAGACACTACCTGTATGGGGCACACTGCAATGTGTACTCAGACCATAAGAGTCTCAAGTACCTTTTCACCCAAAAGGAGTTAAATCTGCGACAAAGACGGTGGCTCGAGCTACTGAAGGATTACGATTTACCGATCCACTATCACCCGGGAAAGGCAAACGTGGTGGCCGACGCCCTGAGTCGCAAGGGGCAGGCCGAGGAGGCAGGTGTAAGTACCATCACACCAGCAAGACAGTCTGATTGCGGAATTCTCCAATTGAGACTAGAAGTAGTACCCGGCAGGTACAGTCGCACAACTTCTGACACTGGTGGTCAGACCTACTCTGCTGGACAGGATCCTCGAAGGGCAAAAACTGACGACCAACTCCAGCTGGTGCGAAGAAGGATAACCGCCGACCAGGAAGGTGATTTCACAGTAAACTCCGACGGCACGATACGATTTCGGGGACGAATCTGCATGCCGGATCTACCGGAACTCAAAGAGGAAATCCTGCGGGAGGCGCATACTGCCCCATATGCAGCGCACCCCCGGGGGAACGAAGATGTACAGGGAACGTCCAAACAGACCTTCTGGTGGCCCAAAATGAAGGGAGACGTGACTCGATTTGTGGCACACTGCCTGGTTTGCCAACAGGTGAAGGCCGAGCATCAGCGCCCGGCGGGAAAATTGCAACATTACCGGGCCCGAGTGGAAGTGGGACATGATTACCATGGATTTTGTGAGCCGGATTCCCGAGGTCGCCACAGGGACAACGATGCGATATGGGGTGGTTGTGGACCGTTTGACGAAATCGACCACTTTCTGCCCATACACATGACGTGGACGCGGAACGACTGGCACAAACGTACATCGACGAGATAGTAAGGTTGCATGGGGTACCGACATCTATCACGTCGGATAGGGACAACGCGATTTGTGTCAACTTTTGGCAAAGCCGCAACGAGCAATTGGGACGAAGTTCCACTTCAGTACGGCTTTTCACCCGCATACCGATGGACAGTCAGAGCGGGTGATACAGATTATGGAGGACATGCTTCGAGCATGGCGTTTTGGACTTGGGCGACTGGGTGGGCACGGTGTTTTCCCCTAGTGGAATTTGCCTACAATAACAGTTACCAGGCCAGCATTCAGATGGCACCATATGAGGCCCTGTTCACGGGCGCCGCTGTCGGTCTCCAATATGCTGGGACGACTTGGGCGAGCGTAAGTTTCTGGGCCCAGATTTGGTGGAGGAGACCGAAGCAAAGGTGCGATTGCATAGGCAAAGGCTACTGACCGCCCAGAGCAACAGAAAAGCTACGCGGACAGACAGCCGCCGCGACTTAGAGTTCATGGTGGGTGAGCATGTGTTACTCCGAGTTTCGCCCTGCAAAGGGAACCGCGTTTCGGCATAAAGGGAAAGTTAAGCCCAAGGTACGTGGGACCGTTCGAGATCCTAGAACGCGTAGGGACCGGTGGCGTACCGATTAGCCTTGCCGCCGAACCTCGAACGAGTCCACAACGTGTTCCATGTCTCAATGCTCCGGAAGTACCTCGCTGACCCCTCTCATGCCTTGGATGCCTCCACCATCGAGTTGCGAGAGGATTTGAGCGTCCAGGAGACGCCGGTGCGGATTTTGGCAAGAGTGGACAAGAAGTTGCGCAATTGAACTATCTCCTACGTAAAGGTCCAGTGGAGCAATCACGAAGAGCGCGGGCGACATGGGAACTGGAATCGAAGATGAGGGAATACTTTCCCGAATTGTTTAAGTGAGGTTTGTACTTAAGTTTCGAGACGAAACTTTTTATAAAGTGTGAGTGGTGTAGTGATTCGGCCCTTGAGGTATTTTTGACTCACATCTAAACTATTTAAGCCCTTAAGTGGAATAAAATTATTTAATTGTTAAAAGTTGGTCGGTGTGTGGTGCTGGTATTTTTCTGCGATAGAGCGCGGAAAATGATGACCGACGGTGCGATCGGATCTGAAATCCGATATAGGGATCTCCCGGAACGGAATTCTTAGTGATGCGGTGATTAGTCATGCATCGGAATCCGTGCAAAATATCTTGCACCCGTTGGACATAAGGTGGGTTATCTCGTTAAGGGGATAATTAATTAATTAATTAATTATCCGGTGACGGAACAATAGAATTTTCTTACGTACGAATTAAAGAGGAAATTAATTAAATATATATAATTAAATATAGGGATTATATAAGTGAACCCGATTATCGGAGGGAAAGAAAGGAAAAATAAACCCTAACCGGTGAGGAGAGAAAGAAAGGGAAAGAAGGAAAAAGATGGAACCCTAGCCGGAAGGAAGGAAAAGGAAAAAGAGAAAGAGCCGATCCTCCCGAACCACCGAATCGAAGGCAAGAACGCGACCCGGGCGACCTTTCCGTCGATCTTCGGTGAGTAAAATAATTTTTGGAATTTTTCGGGATTATTCCGTCATCCTTTTTGGTGAGTTTCGGGCTTCTCCGTGTCCTCCGTTACCGTCGTCGTCACCGCCGTCGTGCTAGGGCGCGGAACGGGCGACGGAGACAGCGCGATGCCGCTAGGGCATCACGCGGAAGATTACGCGGATGGCCGGTCGCCACCGCGAGCGGCGACGGAGAAGACTGCGCGGCACCCAACCGTGCGGGCACAGCGCGGGGCGCCGCGCGGGCATCCCTCGCGCGGGCGCCCCGCGGGCACCGCACGGCGCCGCGCGGGCAGCCCCCGCCCGGGCACCGCGCGGGCGCCGCGTGGCCGCCGCGCGGGCAGTACCCGCGCGGGCGCCGCGCGGCCGCGCCTCGCGGGCAGTACCCGCGCGGGCGCCGCGCGAGGCGCCGCGCCGCGCCGCGTGGGCCGAAACCCACGTGGGCGCGCCGTGGAGCCGCCCCGCGCGGTTCCGAGCCGCGCGGGGCTCCGACGGGCGGACGACGGCGGCGCGTGGTTCCGGTTTCCGGCGAATCGGACGGTGTTGGACTTTTCTATCAAAATAAGTAATTGGGGGTTTCCGTTTTGAGATGTTAGTATGTGTTTTTGACCATAGTTTATCCTTGCAGACTTTCTTAGGTCCGGGTGCGCAGCGGGAGTGTGGTGAAAGATCCGAGTGCTCCGTATCTTCCCGCAACAAGGTGGGTAACTGTTGCTATAAGTGCAACAAGTGCAGTAAGTGCATCTATCATCGTAAAAAGTGTTCTTAATATGCCTAACAAAATAGATGGACTATCTAACCTTTCGCATGATCCGTATTTTATCTTATATAATAATTGTTGCGGCTACGGTCGCGGTGCTAAATACACGCCGATCTCGGCAAATCTGGTTTCGGATGCTGCACGTACACTTGCGGCTTGGCCCCCGCTAGGTGTACTTTTTCGGAGAAGTGGTCTATACGACCATGTGCCCAAGAGTGGGGGACCTCCTCACGGCTGCTACAGGGTATCGCACTAGCCCCGTGAAGAGGTTAAAAGCATCAAAAGTCCCGCGGGAGAGATCGTTAGGACTACCCTGTCGGGACGTGTGTCACTAAAGTAAATAAAGTGAGTAAAGTAAGTTGCAGGGTTTTAGCGAAAGGTCCCGGTGGTAATCGGTTTTGCTCTTCTTTCCTTGTTGTTATTAAACATCTACTTGTTTGTCACTGACTTTACCCACTCCGTGACAGGTGATACTAGGTGTGTTAGCCGGGATGGCGGGTGAGACTGCGTCGCGAGGACCGTAGTCAGAACTCTTGGATATATCTCATTTCCTTTATGCTTTTATTAGTTAATTTGCTGGTGGTTTATATTTGTTGTGGACATGTATTAGTTAGCGCTGTGGATGAGATGTACTTTTACGTTTAGATACTTTTAGTGATGTTTCATATGCGGCACGTTTTCATGAAAAGCCAAATGATTTCGAAAATGCTTTCTCAAAACGAAGTGCCATGTGGACACGGGTTTCGCAACCGCTGGTTTTATCCTTTCCAAACGGTGACGCCGCTTTAATAGCTTGCTTGAAAAAAAAAATAAGGTGTCGAGTGGACACCGGTCTTTTAAAACAGTAGTTAAATCAATGTACTCTGATTGGTGATGCATGTCTACTGTATGGTTGATGGATGATGGATGATGTTGTAAATGAGACGCCGTGCATATACAAAGGAGACTCTGTCCGTGGACAGAGAGAATTTGTGTATGTGGCGGTCTGGCACGCACCGGGGATGGGTTTATGTTATTATATTAAGAAATAAATATACACGCAATTTTTTCGCTTTGCTTGACTCAAAAACCCCCGGGGCGTGACAACCCGTAGACCGCGCCTGCTGCGCCAACGAATCCCCCGCCGCCACCTGTCCAGCGCGCGCCAACGGAAAAACGCCACATGGCACGCCAGTCCCCACGCGCTGCGCGCTTTGCCCGCGCGCCTCCGTGCTGCCCGCGACGTTGCCCGCCGTGCTACGCCGCCGCCGGCGCTGCCCCCGGTGCCGGAACAGTACCCAAGCCTTGAAATCCATGCACGGGCATCCGGGCTCCAAAAAATACAAGTAAATAGTTCATTTTCATCGTTTTCGCGTGCTGAATCCAAATCCGCTGTCCGATTGGCCAAATTCCAATTCTAAAATTTGCCGAAGGCATCCGGATAAGTGTTTTTAACCCAAATTTTGCGCTGAGTACAATTCTAATGTTTGTTCCATGCGAAACCACTTCTAAACATTCGACGGGATCACCGATACCCTCGTGTTCCATTTTACGCACTGAGTCCATCTCCTGTGCCCAATTTTTCTGCACACACACCTCCAACACACAGTACAGGCCCCCAGAAGTCACCAATCGCACTACAACAGCTCTGCGGAGATCCAGGTCATCACATAACACGTACCCCCCCCCCTCCCCCGCGTCACGGGCCGCACGTGCGTGCAGGCGCCGTTTGACCGCCCTGCCACGCACGCGCCCCGAGGCAGTCCCTCGCGCCTCCGTGCACTGCAGTCGGTGAGGCCCGCCAACCAAAAGCCGCCACCTATCCCCTGCGCCCGGTCCACGCACCCACTTTCGGGTCCATAGACCGCGCCGCGTGCGCCGACCAACTGGGGACAGACACGTGTCCCCCGCCCTGGTCCATACCCCCCCGCGCCCCTCTCTGTAGACCACGCACCAGAACCAGCCTATCCGGTGGCGCCACATGTCCCGCGCGGGTCTATGCACCATGCCACGCCGCTCTGTGGACCGAGCGCTGCAAGCCGGCCAATGATAGGCTGCCACGTGGCATGCCGGCGGTCTACAGTCCCCCCATGCACTAGGATCCACTTAAAACTTCCGGGAGTCCGTTTTTGGGCCTCCGGACTTAGAAACAAACAAGCAAATAGTCATTTTCAAGCATTTTTCCGTGCTGAATCCAAATCCAAACTCTGTTTGGCCCAAAACCCTTTCTAAAATTTGGAAAAAAGCAGCCGAAGGCCAATCCAGCACTAGATACCTCACTGGGTCCACCTGTGGCATCCCTTGATGCACTATGGGCCAGACACACCAACAATAGGTGTTTCACACTGTGGATTCACGGGAAAAACTGCATGGGGATCTGGACCACTACAGTTCTTTACTCATAAAGTGGTCGATAATGGCAACCCGTGAGCCCCAGGCTGCACATAGTGGACGACAGTGGCGACACGTGTGCCCCTGAGTGCACCGATGGTGTCAGGTTATATGTCAGCCGAACCTGCCGGCTTTGGTATTGGTCTAAGTCCTCGTGACCTATGATGACATTGATTGGGTATTTCAGTTCTAGCATTGATGCATGATTTGCATTGTTACTCCAGCATTTATTAGCATGACTAGCACATGATTGTTCGTACTTTTTGTTTACAGCTGTCACGCCCCGGGTGTAAACCAGAATCCGGGCTCGTCTCCAGATCCGTCGTTCACACGGTATTTCCCGCGTACATGAAGCGTAAAACCTGCTCAAAAATATAAGGTGAACATAAAGAGCACAAGTATAGAGCTGTAAACTAAAACTGACATATCTCAGACTGAAAATGTAAAATACAATTGTAATATTGTACAACATCATCTCTCAACTCTCCAAAATAAAATATATATAGGTGGCTAAAGCCAGTCCCAAAAATAAAAGTACATCAGTCTGAGTAACAAGGGTACAACAAAAGTCTAAAACAGTCTCTCTCTCATACTGGCAGGAGATCTAACTACTCGGTGATCCCCTTACCTCGGTCGGCGGTCGGCGGTCCTGCACTCATCGCAGAAGACTCTGCAAAACAAAGGGGAGAAAGAGAGAGGGGAAACAACACAGGGTGTGGGAACTACTAGTAAAATTAGTAGCCCTCAGTGGATAAATTCTCAAAGTCCGACGTACCCACTAAGTCTACCAGAGGCAAGAAAGGGAGGGGGGGTAAGAGGTAAAACTGTAAATAGAACTGCTGAAAGGGAAAACTACCACTACTTTGCCTCTAATTCTATGATGAATGATAACAACTATAAATGTATGCATCGATATAAAAGAAATAACTGTCGAGATATAACCCAATCAACCCGAGCGAAAACTCGAACACTGCCTGTAAAAACTGTCTCAAGTATCCGCTAACTGACCGGCACTCACTGACCGGAACTCACTGTCCGGTACTCACTGGCCGGTATGTCAATCACCTACTCCGGAGTGGCACTCGAGAGGAGCAACCCACACGAGTAAAGTAACTATGTCACAAGTATCTTAATAAGCAGGATTTGATCAAGACTATACTCAATGTGAAGAACTATATCCACAAATGGAATCTCGGCCCCGACCTGATGCAAAATCCATAACTGGCGCAACCGTCCACAATCCACGGTGGCCAAACCAACCCACGAGTCAAAAATCCTGTGTAAACCCACCCCGACTCGATAATCTCAACTATCCTACCCCGTGCCCAAGCTCAACCCAGAGCAACATGTAACACCTCTACATATGTGTAAAAAAGGGGTGCAACACTTATCAAACCACACATTCACACATGGATATACTAAAGATCATTTAACATCACTTAAACATGGACATTCAAACAAGTATCACTAAAGAATAAGAAAACACAACCATCTACAACAAGTGAAAATCCAATAGCCCGAGTGGGTAAATTGGGACTTTGGAGGTGCTCAACAACCCACCTGATAGCTCGATGATCCGATCTTCGATTGTGGTGAAATTTGGCGTGCACGATCTCTCGCCAGCTATGAATCCAATGCTCCAAGAATCGTCTCGAGATCACTGTCGGATTGAGTACAATCAACAAAACAAAACCGTCGCGCAGATTTTTGACAAAATTTCAGCAAGTAATCCCTTTGATAAAAGATTAATAATCTGGATACAATACCTTGAATTTTTGCTCCAACCAATAAATTTAGGTTCCCCTTTGTCCTAGGATCATCTTCCAAAGATCAAGAATCCATTTTATGGCCCTCTTAGTTTCCCAATTAACAAAAGGGTCCAATATTGTCCCAAAACATCTACTAAAATCACATAAACTTCTAGGTTAATTAGGGACTAAACCACACAGAATTTTTAACCACAATAAAAAGGAGAAATATTCACCTTGATCCTAAGAATAAGTCCAAACTTAAAAATCCCCAAAAATAGCCGCGAATTGATCCAAAAACTGCATCCCCAATGTCCACAAGTCAAAATAACATTCAAACATCACTCTGCTGCGAATCTGAAAATAGGGGCTGAAAGATGGCTTAATTTCCCAGGGCAAACGAACTCCAAATCTAGCAAGAAAGGTATCATTGGATTTCTATTCGAGAGTAGATGAAGATCAAGCTAAAAAACTCCAAAATCCATGAACAAATGAAGGAAAAATTTCATAAACACTTTGAACTATCAAAAATCCAATCTGTGCACAAGTTCTTCAAAGAAGGCTAATAAACTCTCAAAAAACTTTAAATATAAGTAAAGTGGTACATACCAAAGTTGTAGATTTTCGAGTTCTAAATATTTTCCCATAAAAATCACCCAAAAATTCCACTCCTACAATCCAGGGGAGGGAAAGCACTGAGGGTTGTCCAAAATCCGAGTATGTGAAAAAGGTCCCAAAGATGACCAAAAAACTCAAAAAAAACTCAAGATCTAGCCAAAGTATTGAGTATCAAAGTTGTAGACCTACCATTTGTGAAGATCTGTTTAAATTTTTAGATCATAACTCCTTCATATGAGTGTTGTAGGCCTCCTGCACTGAAATGCAACGAAAATGAGCTGAAATAGCAACAATGGTGTTCTTCTCCGCTTGCACACCTATGAAGACAGCAAGAACTCCCCCAAGCTCAGCAGCAGATGAAGGAGAAGAGGAAGAAGATGGAGAGGAAGCTCAGGATCACTCAGGAAAAATCCACAAATTCTGAAAATTTGGAATTGGAGAAGGAAAAGGGCTTTTATAGCCAAAAAATCCACTGCTAAAGCGGTTCGGGGGACGATTTGGGGAAACGCAAGCCGGCGACAAGGGGGGAACCAGCGGAACACGTGGCGAAAATCCACGCATCCCGCAGGCGCGATCGGGTGGCCCGCAGCGCGCCGCGTCGGGCGCGTGAGGCGGTCGAGCGCCAGCCAACCACGCGCGGACGCATGGCGCGCTCGGGACCCTGTGCGCCGCCTGACGCAAGCGGGCGCAGCGCCAATAGGCGTGCGCCATGTGTGCGCCTGTCGGCCACCGATTGACCGCCACGCGTCTGCCCAAAAAGTCGGCGCTCCCGGTGCACCCGACCCGGGCCCGTGGACCCCGTACGAATTGGGCCCAATAGGCCCATTAGCCTAATTTGGCTAATTTTCGGGCGCTGAGTCCGTTTTTCGCGTCTGTTTGCCGCGTTACGGACCCGATACACCAATAATATGTGTTTTCTCACCCCGGACCACCCGGTCAATTTACACGGGGGTTCGGGCCATCACAACAGTTTTGATATTCATGGATTATCATCTCCTCTGTGTTATAGCATGATCTTTATCTATGTACATTAAGATTGACCAGGATTATCTGAGTGGCAGTTATAGTATGATTGGCTTCTTCATGAGTATCTGCTTTTATTTCAGCATGATTTATATTTATCTTTTAGATTATATCTCGTTTTGCTATCCGCTTATTACAGTATCTAGTAGGTACGACTTGCTATTTCTTGCCCCGTCGTGCCCACTAGGGTACATTTATATTGTATCTCACGTCCTTTGGGTGACCACCATTTCAGGTCATTCAGGTGCTGAGATGTCGGGACGATCCAGCGAGCTGTCGCGATAGTGTTGTCCCTACTATTGGCCGCAATGCCCCAGTGCTAGTATTTACAGTTTCAGCATCATGATCTTGGTTCTGTCTTTTTATTTTTGAGTTGGAATTTATTTGGATTATGTCTTGTGGATGGACTTGTGGATGTATTTAGTGGTAGAAATTTATGTTTATGTTTAGTTAAGTGATTGTCGCTCTCTGATTGCACTATTGTACTTGCCTAGCTGAGCATGTATAAGGAAAACTCTGTCCGTGTGGACAGAAAATTTTCTATACATGTGGCGGTTTATCCACGTCCTAGGTTTCAAAACTTTAAACTCTGATTTATAAATAATAATAATAATAATAATAATAATAATAATAATAATAATAATAATAATAATAATAATAATAATAAATTAGACCGTTTTTTGAAACTCAGGGCGTGATTAATTTAGAAAAAGAGATAGAGAAGTTTTGTTACATATTTTTCAAGCAGTGAATCTATCGTTGTTTGAAAAAAATTCAACTACAAAAACAGCACGAGAAACGTGGAGAATCTAAGCAAAAATTGAAGAAGAAGAAGATATGCAGGAAGAGAATGAAATTCAAGAAGAAGAAGAAATTAAATCCAACGGTGAAGATACGAAAGCCCCAATTTGTAAAAAAACTTGGAAAGAAAAATCTGATCAAAATCTTGAGGAAAATCAGATTTGTGAAAAATATGTTGATGATCTAAACGGTGTGACTCAAAAAGTTCACAACGATGATATAAGTAAAAAAATTTCTGTCGATAAAGTAATTACGCATTAAGTAAAAAAGAAAGTTGACTCATTTTCCAATATTACTGAAGAAATTTTTACATATCAGGATGTGGATGAAGAAAATGAAAATGCATATGAAATTGTAATATTAAAAATACAGAGTTTTGGTATAGTGCAAAGCGTACACATTGAAATTAGTAAATCCAAAACATTGAATCCAAATTTTTAGATAAACCCGCTAGTAGTTAAGAATGATATGGATAATCAGAATTACATGTGGCAAAGATTTGGCGTATGGCAGTATCATTGGACATGTATCATGCTGCACAACTCGAATATTACGACAATGACAGCGAAAGAAATTGCAAAATCAAAATACGAGTTTCACGGAATTTGCTAGTTTGGATTAAGGAAGGATGTTTGAAATAGTAATCCAAACTTAATCTAAAATTTAGTTATATATAGAGTTTATCCAAATTATATTTAAAAGTTTATTTGTAATTATTCAAAGTAAAAGTTAGATTTGTTATCTGTTATGACTTGATAGCTATATATAGTTAGACGTGGAGTAATTAAATGAATGGGCTACAATAGACATTGTCGCATAAGGTTAAGAATGTCGTTGAGGGTGTAATTAATATTTGTTATTGATATAGTATTATTTCTTCTCAAATATCTTGTAAGACTCGTGAAATTTAAATTCAAAATGAAGAAATCCAAAAGTAAATCTAAGTGGTTGAACACCGGTGTGCAAATTACACAGTTTTCAAGGTACTATTCCCCGCCTTTTAGATCGGAGTTTGATCTCGAAAATCTAAGATCACCAGTGCGACCATCTCGTCGAATCGAGTAAAAATGGTATAAACAGATTTTCGATCCGACGGTCGGATCGTCTCGAAAATAGCGAAGAATAAGTGGGACCCACAACTTAAAGTTTTGAATAGTAACCCCCTGAGTTAATTCTCCCGTCGCCCAACGTCGGTCAATCGACCGTTTGGAGTTCTAACATATCGGTCCAGGTAGTCAATTTTAACCGCTTCATCGTTCTGAACGCAATGGCACTGATGAAATTTGCGTTTGACGGCTCTGGAGCATCGGGATTCGTGCCATACAGCAGAATTTACTGTATTAAATGGGTCAAACATTTTTAGGGGCACTAAACTGAGGAACCAAATATGCTACTTGATAGATTACGTCGAGCCAGACGTCGTGGCGAAGTCCGTTTTCCGTTTCGACAACTCGTATGCCTCGAAATACGTAAAATACACTGAAAAATAGGGTATCTTCGCAAAAACCCTAATATTTTATGTGTCAAATGGCGAGAGAATTGTGGGAAAGGGTCTTCTATGTATGTTGGTCGTACAATGATGGACCCATGCTTAAATACTCTGAGTTGAGGGACTAATTATCAATTTTGGTGCAACTAGGTTAAAAGAAACCCTAGGTCGGCTCAAGAGCCGTAGCCCAGTTCCTCTTTCCACCAGGCCACCATCAGAGGAGTCTCCTCGACTCCTTTGCGCTCTCAATGACAGTTACGCCGCCGGCCGCCGCCTCCCCTCGCCGGCGAAACAAGAAAAGGCAACATTGTGCCTTACTCGCGAATTTGGTTGGGAGCTGTGCAACATGAGGGCTTTGGATCCCTCCAAGTCATCTCTGGAGGTGTCTCCGATCTCTTGAGATGCGGCCTGTGAAGCGTGGGCGCCTGGATCCGACGCACGCCGGCGGTGGGTCATCTCCTTCTTCCTCAAGTCCGACGAGGTAAGCCCTCTCTTTCCATGGGTTTTTCGGCAACTTGGACATTGGAAGTCGGTTCCTGACATCGCAAGGACTCCCTAGGTCAAGCCCCGAGGTCTCAGGACCCTCGGTTGCCGGCGGGTTGTAGTGGGTCGCCGGAAAACCCTAGTTTGGCCGGATCTTTGTCCGAGCTTCGTCCGGCCGTCCAAACTCGGATCAAGTTTGGTGGTTTGCTTCTGCTGGACACCAGGGGGACCTCCATCAAGGTTGAAGCTATTTGGTTCATCATGGAGTTGGGTGGTCGAAACCCTAGTTTCGGGTTCTTAGTGTTGGCCGAGCAATGCCGCCCCATCGCCGCCGTCGCTCCTCCGGCGCCGGCCAACCCTGGTAAGTCTTCTTACACCTTGGGCATCCCACTAGTCTATTTGCATGCGACCCAAGCGGCCTAAATCCCAAGTTGCCATTAACGGCCTTCTAAAAGCTCTTATTCTTCTTCCTCGGTTAGGGGAGCACAGGGAAGCTCCAAGCTTGCGCGGCTGAGGTGCTTTCCACCTCTGGAGGTTCAAGGAAGGTCTTGCTCACCTTAGTTTGAATCTTGACCGAGAGGCAAGAGAGCTCGGCCAACTCGTGCTCCATCAAGGAAGGTGCAGGATTCTCTTGCTCCAGCAACCACACCAAGCGTGCTGATGCCTCCCACAGGTGAGCCTCTCCTCTTTCTGGATGTCTTTTAACTCGTGCTCATGTTGGTTGAGGCTTGGAACCCCTGTATTATTGAGAGCCGCAAGTCGCGCTCTAGGTGTTTGTAAAAATGCCGAGTTGGCTCCAACCCTGTTCTGGCTGCTTGTCGACCACCCAATGGTGAGCCCTCGACTCCTGCAAGCCTCCTGAGCATGATGCTCACACTAAAGTTGAAAAAGAATCGTTGTTTATACACCTGTAGCCAACATGAGCCTCCGTGCATAATAATCATGGGCCAACTTGTGTTTTTGTTGCCCAACCTGGTTCCAAACTGTGAGCACGAGGTCCAGCACGTTAAGATCTAAGTACTGGTAAATTATCTTGGAATAATGATTCCCGGATTAAAAGTTGGGACTTAATTAGTGGATTTTACACGTGAATAAAATACAGTTTTAGCAAAGTCCGGGGGTCTAAATGTAATTGTAGCCTGGTAGGCTGCTGTAGACAGCGTGCACGTGATCTTTGCACCTTTCGCTGGAAGTCTGTGGTTTGGGATATGTGTGAGTCCGTCCCTTACCTGTGTTCGTGATTCAGGTCTCTGTAGTCTGACTCCGGCCCATGAGCCTTCTGGTGGAGTCGTCGGTCCGCCTACACACAGGTGGGTTTATCTTCGATCCGAGTTTTATCTTTTCGGCCCTCTGGGTGCTTTAGTTAGTCGGACACCTGTTTTTGATATTAGCCCTGATCTTGCATTTGTGCTATACCATCATAGACTGCTTATATCCTGTTTTACTTGGACATATCTTGTTTATTTGTCGTCAGATTTATATATCTCAGTACAGTAGTCTTACTTGGTCTTATCATGCCTGTTGATTGATACACAGCTTTTGTGCCGAGTTATTCTTGTACTTATATTCCAGATATGCATGATTGACCATGATTTATATACAGACATCTGCATCCCTGTGGGGATTTCCGGCATGTTGCCGATTACCCGGTCTGTGGACCGTGAGCTTGAGCATTAGCATTATGATCGTTGTGCACCTGCTGTTCACTCGCGTACGCTGTGGGATTGATCACCCACATTGCGCTCTTTACCGGTAAAGGGTCTGGTTGACCCGTGAGCAATCCCCTCTTGCTGTATCACTGGGTACAGGGAGCCCCTCGGCTGTACCGATATGAGGAAACTCTCAGCTGTACCGTTAGGTACGAGGATTCTCGCGACTATATCAATGGTACAGGGTTGCTGTTCAGCTCGGCTAGGTGGAATCCAGTATGGTTGTGGCTGGTTCTGCTTTGATATCTTCGCCTGAGGTCCCCGTGACCAATAGTGGCATCGATTGGGTACTTACTTTTCATTATTGATGCATAGTTTATATTTCCGTGTTCTAGCATGATTTACTGATTCATTCTATACCCATATCTGCTCAGTTATATCTTTGACTTATCTTTAGTCTTTTATTGATTATTCAGCTTTACCTATGGATCTAATTACTATCCGCAGATTATTGTATCCAGTAGGTACGATTAGCTATTTCTCGGCTCGTCGTGCCCACTGGGATACACTGTCGATGTATCTCATACCCCCTGGGTGACTATTTTTCAGGTCATTCGGGTGCTGGGATGTCGGGACACGTTGGTGAGGCTGTTGCGATAGTGCCGACCCTTATGTCACTAGTATACTCTATCTTCCGCATTATGTTTTAAAATATTGTAAAATGATTAATGATGTATGTGTGGTTTAGACTACTTTGGTGTTGGCTGTAAGTGCTTAGCCGTGCATGTATAGAAAAGACTCTGTCCAAATGGACAGGGAATTTACTATACATGTGGCGATCTGTTCACGCCTGAAATGATTTAAACTCCGATTTCAAAACTAAAAAAAAAAAGAATTAACCTGCTTTTCAAAACTTAGGGCGTGGCATATCTCTTATTCATATTATTTTATTTTAAAATTTTAGATTCTGAAATATATAATCGGTAAGTCGTTGAGGGTGTAATTAATATTTTTTATTGATATAGTATTAATTCTCTCAAATATCTCTTATTCATATTATTTTATTTTAGAATTTTAGATTTTGAAATATATAATCCGTATGCGAAAATACTGGTTCCAACAATAGGTATCAGAGCTTTTCACACTTTCTCAAATATCTCTTATTCATATTATTTTATTTTAGAATTTTAGATTTTAAAATATATAATCGGTATGCGAAAATACCGATTCCAACAATTGGTATCAGAGCTTTTCACGCTTCCAACAATAAAGCGTCGTCGGGTCCATCCCCGCCGCTAACACTGGGGGACATTTGATGAATATGATAAATAAAATACATAAAAAAATATTTAATATTTTTTTTATTAATTACTTTTATTGTTTCTACCCGCTACAAAATGTGGGCACCTTCACTAGTGTTATACTATTTGATTAACATAACATGTCATATAAAAATAGTATAACATACAACCAGGGACGAAGCTATGTTAAGGCCCAAAGGGGCCATGGCCCCTCCAACTTTTTAATATTACTTATTAGTCCTAAGTACTAATTTAATAAAAAAAAATTTAGATAGCCATGGCCCCCCTCAGCTTTTTAATATTTGCTTAATTTATTTTTGGTGCCAATATATATATATTTTTTCTTCTCTATATATATTTTAAATAAGTCAAAATATATTAAGAGTCGCATACTTATAAGGTATTTTGAAATACATCCCTTAACTCCAAATTTTTTTTTTTTTTATTTCTGCCTAGTGAGCTATTTTATTTAACAAAATAAAATATTATATTAAATTTAATAACTATTTGATCTAATAATTATTAAATATTATAATTTTATTTATTAAAAATACTAAGAAATGGATCAATCGCTAACTGAATTACTGTTAGATTTAATATAATTTATAGTTATTTAAATATAATAATATAAATAAAATAATTAAAATTAAATATCTGTAATTAAAAATTAATTTTAATATTTTTACATTAATTATTAAATTAATAATTTTTTAAAAAAAAATTGATTAGATAAAATTATATTTATCTGCTAAAATTTTTATTTACATATATTTTGGCCCCCCTCATGATTAAATTCTGGCTTCGTTCCTGCATACAACCAAATAATATAATATTTTTTAATCTTATATAACTTAAATATCTATTGCACTATTTGATAGCATAGTATACTATTTTACAACTTTTTTATAATTTTACCTTCAGTTTTTATACTATTTATTTTTACAAAATAAAAAGTAGAACCGAAATTTTTTTTATTTGACCTCTATACGAACAAGTAGATTTGGCAAATAGACGGAATGAATAAACCGATAGGTTATTATAGTCGTAGGTCATATGAATAAAGATAAATTTTCCCCCCAAATTTTTAAATAATCTACATCTTTATTCATATCCGCTGGAGCGGGTGAGGGGGTATGGTATGCAGATTATTCCCAAAATTTTTTTTTATACTTTTTAAATGCAAATTACATATACATAATTTTTAAAATAGGGTTAATGGCATACAGCTCCCTGTAAACATATCGAATAGCAGATATATTCCTACAAAGTTCAACTTTTCATATTTATTTCTTTACAAATCCTAAATTATTTATATATATCCCTCCAGTTTATTACCGTTAATTTACTGTTTATTTTTTAACAGACTATATGTGAAATAATAGTTTTATCATTTCAAAAATATCCCTCCAAAAATCCCAACGGTTAAAATAATACAAAAATATCTGAAAGGGTAAAAAGATAAATTTATCTCACTAACTAACCAACATTAAGTATTTAATCTATAGTTAATTGATTTTTTCTAACAGAGATAGGCGGTAGGAATATATATGAATAACATTGAATTTTTGAAGAAATAAATATGAAAAATTAAATTTTGTAGGAAAGCCGTATCCAATTAACCCTTTAAAATATTATAATATAATTTATTGTTTGAAATATCACAAAATATAATAAATAATATAAAGTCTTAAAACACTATTTATATGTAATTTACTTTTTTGAAATATCACAAAATATAATAAATAATACAAAATTTTATAGTACATAAATTACATGTAAAATTATTTTACATGTGTAGGACGGCCGTTGAAGGATAATAAAGTGGTGCGTCAAAAAAAGAAAAAAAAAAAAGAAAAAAGAAAAAATGATATGTAGAGAAATTAGCAATAACACGTAGAGAAAATAGGTCTAGATTTTTTTTAAATGAATAGATAAAAAATTTTAAAAAATATATTAAAAAAAGTGAATATTGGTAAATTATCAAAAATATTCACAATTTAATATCCATTTGTTTTATTCATAAATTTTTAAATAAAAAATTTAATATTCATATTTATAAATTTATGAATAATTCACAATTATCCGTGAATATAAATATAAATTATCGTGTCTATGAACAAGTAGTGAAATAAAAATAGTTTTTTTCTTAAATACTAGGTCATAAGAAAGTCTGTTTCATTATGTACGTACCTTACTGTGAGGGTATGTTTGTTTGGATAAAAATGAAGAGGGGTGAAAATATTTTCAATCATAAACTATCACTTTTGTTGTTTAATTTACCGTAATAAAAATACAATCAAAACTTAGTCTAGAATGATATCAATTACGATAAAAAGATATAAAAAAAATAGAAAATAATATAAATAATAATACTAAATATATTTAATTATGATACTAATTATTTTTTTTATTTAGTTCTTTTAAGGATCGTGGCATTATGAATGAACTAAATATAATATAATATAATATAATAAAAATTAATTATTTAAATTTTTATATTTTTTTATTTAGTTTGTATATTTAAACGAGATATTTATAATATATTGAAAATTAATTAGTTTGTATTAATATATTTTTTACTATATAATTTTATTATTGCATTATTTTATAATTATAATTTGTATAAAAATTTTACTTTAATTATTTTATATTATATTTTTTATTATATAAAAATATTATTTTATTATTATTATTTTTATATATAATTTTTACATTATTTATTTTCTATCAAATAAACAATAAAATTAAACTAACTTCACTACTATAACTATAAATAAAAATAGCGAAAAAAAAAAATAGTTAAACTCCATTTTAACCCAAATCCATTTAAACAAAAAATTTGCTTTTGAAACAACCATACCCTTAACCCAAAAATTTAAGTATCGTAGCACGAGCGTTATCGATGAGTGCCAATTATAAAAATGACATGTGTACCGATATATAATGAAATAAAATATTTAATTTTTTTAGCAATAAAATTTTATAATTACTTATTATATATTTTTACCAAATTTTTAAAATTTTATTACAAATTTATTTAATAATTAAAAAATATTAATTTATACTATTAATACGGAATTATATTTTGTCAATATTTTATTATCATGATACCATATAAAAATATATAAAAATGAGACAAACATGCCCATTTTCACTCTACTCACTCCAAATCGCATGTTTTTGGGTTCCACCACTGTGTGGATGGGACTTTTCTTTGAAATAACCCTCCAAACTTTTAAAATTTGCAAAATAACTCTGTGAAATTTTTTTTTGTAAAAGTAACCCTACTTTTGCAAGTAGGGCGCCACGGATATAAGTTCTTCTAAAGGCGCTTTAGCGCCTTCAGCAAAAACACTGAAGGCGCTGAATCATTCAGCGCCTTCTATATATATGCTGAAGGCGGTAAATGGTTCACCGCCTTCTGCATATATGCTGACGGCGGTGAACCATTCACCACCTTCAGTATGTGCACTGAGGATTTAGCTAATTTTCGCAAAAATTGGTTGAGTCCTTAGGCTCGGTGGTGTCTATGTTAAAGGCGCTGAACCATTGAGCGTCTTTAGCATATATGTTAAAGATGCTGAATCGTTCAGCGCCTTTAGTGTATATACTAAAGACGCAGGCGCTGAATCGTTCAGCGTCTTCTTCTCCACTAAAGTCTCCCCTGCGGGCTATAGTGCCCTCAACTTCATCTCGACTTTCCCTCTCTCTCCCTCTCCCACACAGTGCCGAATCCCTGAGAGCCTCCCGCACAGTGCCGAAGCCTTCTCTTCCCCTCCCGCACAGTGCCGAAGCCCTCTCTCCCCCTCCCGCATAGTGCCGAAGCCCTCTCTCTCCCTCTTCCGCACAGTGCCGAAGCCCTCTCTCCCCCTTTCCCGCATAGTGCCGAAGCAGGCCCCGAAGAACATTGTCGCCGTCGCCAAGAGGAAGCGCATTGTCGCCGTCGACGAAACCCACTGTCGCCATCGCCGAAGCCTTTGGTTGGTTGTCGTCGCCATCGCCGTCTCTCTCGCTCTCTAGATCTCTCAGTGAGCCTCCCCCCCCCCCACGCTCTCTCTCTCTCTCTCTCTCTCTCTCTCTCCCTCTCATTGTGAGAAAGGTTCTCTAATAATGAGTGCTCACTGTGAGAGAACCTCTCTCACAGTGAGAGATCCCTCACTGTGCTCACAGTGAGGGAACCCTCACTGTGAGAGATCCCTCTCTGTGAGAGATCCCTCTCTCACAGTGAGACTCACAGTAAGGGATCTCTCTCACAATGAGAGATCCCTCACTGTGAGAGACTCACAGTGAGTAATCTCACTGTGAGAGTTCCCTTTCTCACAGTGAGACTCACAGAGAGGGATCTCTCTCACAATGAGAGATCCCTCACTGTGAGAGACTCACAGTGAGGGATCTCTCACTGTGAGAGTTCTCTCACAGTGAGCAATCTCACTGTGAGAGATCCCTCTCTCACAGTGAGACTCACAGTGACTCACTGTGAGAGTTCTCTCACAGTATTTTAAAGTGCTTAATTTTTGTTATAGTTAAAATGGCTAATCGTCGCATGTCACTAAGTATTCATTGGGATAGACAGTTAGTTATCGATGAGAATGGTCCAAAATATATCGGCGGTCGAAAAAAATTAATCGTGATACGTTCCGATTCTACATATACTAGTTTCGAAATGAGAATGTATCGTTTAACAAATTGTACAAGAGAAGAATTTCATTTAAAATTCACTATTCATTGCTCCACTGTCGGTAATGAATATTTTGCTCACGAAATAGTAGATGTTGAATCACTGGAGGGAATGTTTGGATTATTTGAACATTATGGTATTGTGACGATATACATTGAGAAAGAGCTACACCCGTCGGAGAATTTTGAACCGCAAGGTTCTTACACGAGAATGCTCCACAATTATATTGATGTGGGTCCTTCCGCCAATGTAATGGGTGATCAAAATATTCCAAGCGAAGATGGTGTAACACTACAACAAAATTATGTTATAGGGACACATGTTTGTGACACTTTTGTATAAGTGTCCTATCTATATTCCATCTATATCCAAAATTAGGTTATAGGGACACATTTTTGGGACACATTACAAAAATGTGTCGCTATACACCCTAGCGACGGCACATATAGCAACACTTACAATAAGTGTCGGTATTTTTGTCAGCGACACTTTTTTTAGATTTTAGAAATACGTAAAAGTATCGCTATAGGCTAATTTTGTTGTAGTGTAAGAATGACAAGGTTAGTAAAATAACATAATAAATTGGTGATTTGTAATCTTCTTTAAATTGACTTAATCATTATATATACTACAGAGAAAGTGAGTATTCGCCTATTGAGAGTGTTGTACCTTGCTCGGTTAGTAGTGTGCCACCAACGACCACATGTGTGCCACCTACGACCACACACACGTAAGTGCACGACCTCACGCGGACAGTGCACGACCTCCCGTCTAGAACCAAGAATGTCTCATTTACAACTAGAACCGTATGATTGGGGATAAGTCAAATCAAATTAAATTTTAAATTAATGGGATGTGGAGGTGACAATGTTGGAATTTTATTTTTACCAAATGTGCAGGTTATCTACTTCCTATGAATATTGGAATAATGCTGCTATTAATGATTTTGGTACTAATGTTGACGTAGGAGATTGTAATGTTGACGGGGGTGGTGATAGTGATATTAAACATGAGGATTCACCAATCAATGATGATCAGAATAGTAGTTAGGATGACGATTTGAATTATCCATCTCCAGATATAGATGATGATCATGATGGAGGGTTAAATTATTTAACAAATGCAGTTTTTAATGAAACGGACAACCCACAAATAAGCAACGAATATGTAGACAATCCTGACGAGAAAATTGAATTTGTTGATCATCCGGAACGTTTTCTTACAGATAATAATTAGATAAATCAGTATGTTGTAGATCCTACAAAAATTGATATTCGACAAATCAATATTGGTCTCCCTAGCATTGACGGAACTTGGGTTGGACGTGTCTTTCATGATAAGGCATCTTTATTGGATGCTCTAGACCAGTGGCATATTGATCATAATGTACAAATAAAAGTATTGAAATCTACTAGAACGACTTGCACTGTCAAATGCTTCGTAGAGGGATGTGAATGGAGATTACATGCTTCGGTATTTAAAGATACGACGTACTTTAGGGTAAAAACATATGCTGGTCCACACACATGTGTAATTCTAATGCTGAACGCGGCGCACCGTAATTGTAATTCGAGCCTTATATGTCAATTGATTCTCCCGACATTAAAGGCTAGACTTAATATGACGCCAAAAGAAATTCAAGACACGGTACGATCAACTTTCCATGTTGACATAACATATTGGAAAGCTTGGCAATCAAGAAGTAAAGCGTTACAGCTTATTTACGGGAGCTGGGAGCAGTCATACATAGACTTGCCTCGTTACCTTACTATGCTGAAGGAATGTAATCCTGGTACTTTATGGCGTCTAGATCATAGGTGACCCGCTGATGGGATTTGTCGATTTGGTCGTGTTTTTTGGTCATTTGGACCTTCGATTCGTGGATTCACACATTGCCAGCCGGTAGTGAGTATTGATGCCACACATATGTACGGCAAATACGAAGGTCATGCTTTGATAGCGACGGTTGTAGATGCAAATAATGGACTATATCCTTTGGCATTTGCAATTTGTGATGGGGAGAATGGCGGTAGTTGGCGATGGTTTATGCAAAACATGCATCATTATGTTACCCGCGATAGAGCCATTTATTTTATATCTGATCAATTTCCTGGATTGAAGGAAATAGTGGCTACTATCTATCCTCCAGCACAGGGTCACTCGTATCGTTAGTGTCTTCAACACATGAAAGCAAAAATGGGGTACTTAAGGGCAGTTGTGGTTTGCCTATCACGGTTGTCACGCTCAGGGGTCGAAACTGCGACCCGGACCCGCCAACAGATCCGTCGTCCATACGGGAAGCCCCGTATAGACTAAGGGTCTAACCTGCAAAAAGAATGATACTATAGCTATACAGATATCAGAGCTGAAAAGTAAACTACTGAACTAAAAAATAATACAACTGTCAAATAGTACAAGTCTGAACCTCACTACAAAAGTCTCTCAAAATAAAACTCTCAAAAGTAACTAACTACTAAAATCCAGCAGACTGTACTACTAAGCTCCAAAAAGGGGTACCGCTATACTCCAAGGACGGGTAGGGAACTAGCTCGCGACTCTCTCACCTCGATTAGCAACAAAAGGATCAACAACTGGAGCAGCAGGAACTGGAGAAAGGGTCCCTGGGGAAAGACACCACAGCGGGTGTGAGAACTACATCCCACAATAATTCTCAGTTGGTACCGCTACCAAGCCCGACGGTTTGCCCACTAAGTCTACTAGAGGCATAAGATAACAGGAAAACTGTAATAATGAAAAGATAACCTGGAAAGAGTCTACAGCTATCATGCCTCTATCTACAATGCTCAAAGGTTGATACAGATGAAAATGATGCATCGACTCTAACCCAAGTACTCAATCAACCCAATCCCAGTGACTGCCACATAGGGTCCAGTCAAACCTGCGCCCACCTACGGCCGTTACATCCAAGGAGGACCGGACTTACGTAGGGCGTCCGTGACTGCCAAAACTGGCCCAGGCAGAGGGACTGCATCGACAAGTCGTGATAGCAAAGTAACAGGCCCAACTCCGGAGTGGCACTCGAGGGGCGCGACCCCACCGAGGAAAGTATCCGCGCATCTCTGTCGAGTTCAATATGGCTCATGCAGGCTATAGTCCAATCCACGATCAACAAGATCGACAGTAACCAACAACCACATCTCTAACTCACTGGCTGGAAATACTCGACGGCCGGGACCACCGTCAACCCAACGGCTCCCAAAACAGGACATCCAACTCACAGACGAGAAAGAACCAACCGACACAGTAAGGGTCCAAGAATCCCCAAAGGTCGGTGTCTAGAATCCCAATCAAACAAGAACAGACTCCAGACTCAACCTTTCAAAGTTCTCGACCCCTTACAGTTCGGAAAAACAACTCCCTTGGTAAAACATGCAGAAGAAACCAACCAGGGTCCGAAAGTTTCGGGAGACCAACACCTACAACCCTATCAAACAAGGACAGGTTCCAGGTATAGCCCCCGTAGCTTTCGTCCCGAAATAAGGGAACGGCCCCTAGAACCCAGGTCACCCAACTCTCTCGGGTGAGGAAGTTTGTAATAAAAGATGGCAGTTATTACTAAAAACTATTTTAATCTGAGAAATCCAATTTAATATATTTTAGTTCTTTTAGGAAAAATAGTTAGAAAACAAGTTTTTATACCCAAACCCCGAAGGGCTAATGCCTTCGTCCAATCAGACAAGAACAGACTGTGGCGACCCTTCGATATTTGGAAGAAAATATTGATTGACTAAAATCATGTGTGTGTCCAAAAGGTTATGGGTTCAAGGTCCTGCTATCACTGGTATACTATTGCCACTAACACAGTGGCAACACATAAAACCGAGAAACACGACATCCCGGGACCACCGTTCACCCAACGGCTCCCGCCACAGATATAATACCAGCTACATCTATCAGACTCCACTCTGCCCTAAAGCACGAGTGTAACATGCATCCCATACTAAGAGAAATCCCGACCACTCGACCCACTACCCGGGCGAGGATAACGCTATGTCCAGGAATAGAATAAGAAGTGTGGATGTCTAAAGCATATATAAACGTAGCCCAGGTGAGGGTTTTCTACTAGTCTGGTTACACATGTAACATATGACAGGGTGCTAGGTCAAGTTCCAATAGTGGTACCTAAGTTAACACAGATAGGAAGCATACATCAACATGATCATGATAACAACGCGAGAACATCCTCTCTATATCTAACATGCTTCCTAACACATCTAACAATCATGTATGATTTACTATACGATAGAATTAATGAATAGTCTACCGATTTTGGAGGCGAAGCAACCCACCTGAAGCGCGCGTCAATCCAAGATCCAAAAAGGCTTAAACTGGATAGGGACAAATTCTCGGATTCCCACGATTCCAACGGGTCCAAAATCACCCAAAAACACCTCCTGGGTACAAAGATATGGTCCAAACATTGCAATAAGCAAATATTTCCACAAACACAAGCTGCTGTCAAATCAGTCCAAAAAATGGTTAAATACCACATGCGAGATAATCTCCAAAAATTTCAATAAAAATACGAAGGCGATCTTCGCGAAGAGTAGATGTTGATCGAGTCCTCACATGTCAAAATCCGATACTCAAATGCAGAGATAAAAATCCGACAAGCCTCCGCTGTCCAGAAAAACCACCAGCAGAAGAGGAGTTCAAATATGCCTCGTAAACCATGCCAAGAACTCAAAATAAAGCAAGGTGATAAAAACAGAAATCAAAGGCCTACCTCTCGTGAAACCGATGCCGCAAAAAACGTCCATAAATTCCTTTGGGGTAGCTCTGGGGACCTCGTGGACCGAAACGCGATGAAAATGGGCCACCGATGAAGAAACGTCACACTGCGCCAAGATGCCGAAGTCGTCGATGTTGCGCCTTCCAAAAATTCCGAAACTCCTTCGCAAGATGCAGCACAAGAAGAGGAACAACTTTTCTTAAGGGCCCAGTCGCAGAAGAGCTCGGGAAAGCCTTCAAAAAGAAGCCCAAATGGACTATTTATAGCCCAGCCCACCAAGGAGGAAAAAAATCCAGATTCGGGCGCCCGAAATTGGGCCGGCCGGTTAATGTGCGCGCCCGGATCCACCACGGCCCGCCACGTCGCCCGTCCGCGCCCCTGGCGCCCGGTGCACGTGCCCCCGCGAATCGCGGCGCGCCGCGTGGCGATGCGGTCCATGGCGGGGACCGTGGGCCGCGGTTCACAACGGCTCAGCCGGGTCGCTGCGCCCGCCAATGGGCGGGCGACACGTGGCCTGGCGGGGTCCACGGTGCGCCACTCCCGGCGTGACGTCACGCGTGCGTTGACCGCCAAATCAGCGCGCGACACGTGGCACGGTCTCCGCTGGCTGGTCCCGGTGCACACCAAAACCCGTGGACCGCCCTGCCCGCCGCCGCTGCCCGCGCCCGCGCCGCCGTGCTCCGCCGCCGGCGCTGCCCTGGCCTGCCGGAACAGTAAACCATGCCTCGAAATCGGTGTTTTGGCATTCGGGCTCCGAAAAACACAAGTAAGTAGTCCATTTTCATCATTTTTGCGCGCTGAGCCCAAATCCGATATCCGTTTTGCCAAATTCCACTTCTAAAATTTGTCAAAGACATCCGGACAGGTATTCTTAATCCAGATTTCATACTGGGTCCAAATCTGAAGTCTGATTTGCGCGCAACCAACTCCAACACACATCATAGGCCTCCAGAAGCCACAATTCACACTGCAAAAGCTCTGCGGAGATACGGGTCATCACAACGGCTTTTGTTGCGGCTATATTTTATAATCTTAATAAGTATATTTTTTATCGCCGTAATGACGGTGAAAGTATGACAGACGTGCTAACCCCTAAAATAAAAAGAATAATTACCGAAAGTATGGATATGGCGCGGGAACATCATGTCGTACGATTTGAACTAACAGAATTTGAAGTCAATACTGGAGATTTCGTCTTCAAAGTGATCGTGAATGGAACAAATATAGATTGTTCATGTGGTGAATTTCATCTGACGGGAATACCTTGCTCGCATATCTTAGCAGTTTGTAGTACATCACAAATAAGATTAGACTATCATATTTTTTGTTCAGCCTGGTATAGTACGGACTACTATCGTGCGACATACGCACCACATTTTCATCCTGTTCCTGATAGACGGCACTGGCCACGACCCCAAGGCCCCCCAATTATACCGCCTCCTATATGAAGGAAGAAAGGTCGTTCACGATCTACACGTATTCGTAATATAACGGACGAGGGGGGTGGCCGACGAGGAAAATGCTCCATTTGTAAACAAGCAGGCCATTATAGGAGCACTTGTCCACAAAATGTAGAAAGAGTCACTACAAGAATATTGTATATCAGTGGCGAATAATATCGCCACTGTATGTATAAAAAGTTGCCACCTTTTTAAAATACGGCGATTTTTAAAGTCGCCACAAGCCGCCACCAAAAGCCTTGCCACTAAATAAAATTGTGGCGAAGAATGAAAAGTCGCCACTTTATTAAAGATAGCGTGGCGACATTTTTTTGTCACCAAATATGATTTTTAGTGGCTACTATAAGTTGCCACCTTTTATAGAGATAAGGTGGCAGTATATTTCGCCACCAAATATATGCTTTAAGTGACAACCACCACGATCGCTATCTTAGCTAAAGATAAAGTGGCAACTTGGAGATAAGGTGACAATACATTTTCGCCACCAAATATATGCTTTAAATGGCAACTACCACGGTGGCCACCTTAATTGAAAATAAAGTGGCAACTTTTTGTCACCACCAACTGTGCGAGTAAAATAGCCACCAATAATGAATAAAGTTGTCAACAATAATAAATAAGTAATAAAACAAAATATACACAAAGTAACAAACAATATATTTAAGTAAACAAAATTATTTTTTTAACAAAAATTAAAAATGCTAATTAACTTCTGATCCACAAGAGCTTAAAAAACAAATTAATAGCAACATGAGTTTAAAGACAAAAGAATTATAATATCCGATATACAGTTTAACATCATTCCTGACTCTTTATAGTTGAAAAATAAAAAATACTTAAAAACGACGAAAAAAAGCTTCAGCTCCTAACTCAACAGCCATTCATTTCCTGCAACAGTTTAAAAGCATGAAGGCCTTTTACTACTATAGAATTTTCTGAAACATTTCCAGTTTGGTGAGAATTTAACGTGGGAGAAGTGTCCTTATTTTTTTTCTCAACCACATACACAACATTGTCAAAATCTGTACGTTGACGACATGAAGGACACAATCCATTTCTTGCCATATTTTCCAAAATGTCCTATAGCCCGTTTAGACATTTGAAGACAATCTGCAAAAATTCATATTCCAATTAGCAAAAAAAATAGAAGAAGTAATTAGACAAATTTTTAAGTAACAATAAAAGAAACCTGACAGAATTTCCACAAACCACCCACGCTACTCATCTCTAAAGCAAAGTAGCACATCTAATGAAGGAAAAAGTATGAAACAAAGAAACTAAACTGCACAGAAAAATGATTCCAGACCTAGGTAAAGACAAATTCAAAACAAAGATAGTATATCATCTATATCATCTACTAGAATTACTAAGATGCGTTAGCATTTAAAACTCTCTTTCTACAGCGTGCTTATCACCAAAGAAAAGGAATTATATGATAAAATTAATAGAGGACAAAACTGAGTTCGGTCATTGTGTAAATTAAAAGCATAGAACTATTAGAATATCGAGTTCCCTACAAAAGGTTATAGACAAATAGACACAAAGAAAAAACAAATTACCAATCAATCGAGGAAAAAAATTGCTACTAAAAGAAGCTTATCTAAGATGGGTAAGCATTGGTTATTCAAATTTGGGTGAGAATTCAGGGTTTTTTAAATAGATTTGTTTCTTTCAACAGTAAAAGCAATACTCGTTGGACCTAACAATTCGTATCAAAGATGATTTGTGCAAAATACAAAATCTATCGAATGTAAAATGCAATTAGGTTTGCTTTCAAAATATCTTTATAGTCATTGAAGTACAGTTTCTATTTAACAACCTACCAAAAAGTAATCCTAGTTGACAATAGGGGCCATGTTGAAAGAAGTATTAACAGATCTTACAAATTAATCATAAAGCCACATGGTGCATTCAACCTTTTGCACAAGGCTGCCCATTTTGACAAGATTAAATTGTAAGAATACAAGTAACAAACTAAATAATGATGATGTAAATAACTAAGGGGCAAAAAATTGTGAAGCCATAAACAGATTAGTTGCAATCTTTTAAGTTCCCATCAAATGCCAACAGTACATATTGGCCCATGTCATTAAAAGGCATCAAAACAAACAAATTCGCCGATCGCTACGGAATACAAATTAACAAATAGGAAAATTATAACCAACAGATTAGTTGCAATCTTTTAGAAAAAGAGTTCGACAAACAACAAAATTATCAACCTCAATAGAATCAGGTAAAGTTCTCTTCAAATCAAGCATATAAATAACAAGATAACATCACAAGATCATGAATGGGTTCAACAAAATTATAAGCAAACCTGACTTCCCAATAGGTTACCTCATTCTAATCAATCACTGAAATATGCCTTCAGAATGGAAAATGCATTGACTGAATTAACACCATTCAATCCAACAATTGCAATTTGGTAAAAGAAGAAAACTAGGAAATAAACAAAGATTCACTAGAGCTGACCCAAACAATGCCTATAAAACTAACTGCATTATTAACACTGAAAAACCCATAACTCTAAGATTCAGAGAACAAATTGAATCAAGCTCTTAATCATTATATAATAACAATCATAATAATAACCATTAATTCATAAAACAACAAATAATAACTTAAACTATTTGCTTTTCTTATTTAAGATATATTACCATATATTGCCCAAATTGCCCTTCTTCTTATACGTGTCATGAGAAGTGTCCCTGACATTAAAAAACTGGTCCAGTTAAAACTCATGAGAAATTCATGTCTCAACTAATTCAATGTTTTATTTGTTAAACATTGTATGCTATTTGTTAAAGAAAAAAATAAAATACAAACCTTGTAATGACTTTTAAACTTCGTGGCAAGGTTGTTTAGGAGCTAGTCGAGGCCCTCTCCCCGCTTAGTATACCTACAACCAATTAAGATAGAGATTCAACAGTCGATGATCTAAATAAAAGTTAAATTCAGTTGACTAAAATAAAGTATAGAGTATTTATACTTATAGGATGGCCATCTGATGATGATGCAGAATGCATATTCTGCAATCCAGGAATATGTGCCATGATCAACTGCAACTGAGCTTGAAATTCTGCACAAATTTCTGAGCGCATTTCTGAGCGTATCCGCTGCTCCCTCTCCTCTGCCTCTAACCGTAAGCGGCATTCTCTCTCCTCTGCCTCGATCCTCAAGCGATGCTCACGCTCCTCAGCCTCAAGCCTTAAACGATGTTCGCGCTCCTCTGCTTCAAGCCTTAAACGTTGCTCTTGCTTCTCCGCCTCTTGTTGTTGACGCTCTAATGCACCCCTCAAATCCTCAACCTCTCGCTGATAAGCCTCTCTAAATTCTGCACCTCTACGTGAACTAGGACGAGGTACACACCCTAATCCCCGAATATACCTACAACACGTCCCACAAGCTTTAGACATTTACTCCTCGGGGGTTAGTAGAGGTCCCCCACTTTCCGACTGCTCCTTCTCAATATTCTCGAGTACCTTCTGCATTTATTATAATATATTTAGTATCAATATAAATATAAGCCAACTAAGCAAGTAATAACATTAGTATAATCACCATGACATCCTTTGATCAACCATCCATCCAATCTCCGCTATGCCGTAAATGTGTTGCTTTCCAATAATCTGTCATTTTTGGCTCCGCATGAGTTACGGGGTCTCTCTATCAAAGTATATGATTAGTTAAAAAATAGCATAATGAATTAATTAAACAAAATGAATAATAAAAGCAATAGATCATACCATATTATATCTAATCCTAACAAATGATGTTCTACCCTTGATGGTAGAAATTCCTTGCTTGGCCCAATTTTTTTTATTACGAGCTGATAAGTACTACAAAAGAAATATATACTAATTAAAAGTATAGTATAATTAAAAAAAAATGTTTAGTACATTAATTTTTTTGAAATCTACCTTAAACTCCTCCGAACCGAAATATTCGACTAAATATTTCCAATCACTATCCCTGACATTTTCCGGAACCCTACTTAGTCTTTCCTCGTCACTGTTAAAACGTAAGTAATATAAATGCAGACGATGTCACCATTCTCTGTACATCTTCTTGAGGTGATCTAATGCATTCACTTTTTCCTTTTCAATGCCAGTAAACTTTCCCTATTTCGCATTTTGATGTCATAAGAAAGTTAGAATTTGTATAATAAAAATTTGAATAGTAGACAACTAATATTAACTTGTACCAGTTTTACATACAAGTAAATCATCAAACATCTTTTGCTTTATATGATTTGGCACCTCCTTCCACTTTTTATTTGACAATACTGCATATTGTCGAAGAACTACTCCCATTTCAGTAATAAAAGGTACAACATCACCCGCCACTGCTCTTCTTAAACCCGTATCGATGGTTACTACACTCTTTTCCCCTGGCTTAAACTTTTTAAACCACTTTAGATTTTTAGTCACCCCCCTACCCTTCTTCCTCACCATTGTAGAATCTGTAGAGATTTATTGAAAAATACAAACAAGTCACTTATGATTACAACTTAGCAAACAAGCACTCATTCTCTTATACAACACATTTAAATACCAAATAGAAACAAATATCATAGACAAAGCAATCTCAAATACCAAATCAAAGTATGAAATGAAGCAAAACCCACTCCACAAAGTAATAAAAATATAAACATTTGTAGAGGGGATCTCATACAGAATGAAAAATATATATATATAAACATTTACTAAAATAATAATTTTAAACCACATTATCTTGAACTAGGATTGGAGTTAAAAAGAAAAACCTTAGGGTAAAGTTAATCTTACCTGCTGTATCAAGAGAGGAGGAAGGTAAATCAGACCTAATTGAAGACGGCACAACATGACTTGGTGTTGTCGTTGCTGATAGCGAAGAGGCACTGGAGCCCACCGTAGAACGTAATGTTGAAGCTCTCACCATCACCTTGAAAAAATAAAAATGCAATATATTATTCTAATCAAAATAGATATGTTAAGTATCAACAATTTATATATTTTAAATTAGAAACGAAGTACAAATTAACTAATGAAAATACTAAGCAAACTAAGCCTTACCATGATAATAAGCCTATCACTTATTAGTAGCATCAATTCATATCATTGTCGACGAACAAACAAATGTCTAACTCGGTAGCATCAATAGTAATCCCTTCTGCATCATTTCTTGCTAATTCAAGTTCATCGTCATCATCCTCAATGTTTGTGAACCCACAAGAAGTCCCAATTCTATCATTTTCTTGAATGGCCTCCAATATTAGACTACTTTGATCATCAGCCATCTCTTGCTCCACCACAGGAATATCATACAAATCACGTGGTTTTATCTTTATCACAAAATGCCATTTTGGATTGTTAATGTCCTCCACGTAGTAAACTTGTTGTGCTTGTGATGCCAACACATAAGGATCAGTCGCATTAGTAGATAACTCACGTTCAACATTTACAGCAAAAAAATCATGATCGTCTTCTTTGTAACCTCGACCACTTGTGCATACATCCCACCAATGGCACTTAAATAAAACTACTTTATTGGATCCTTGATATTGTAGTTCAATTATATCAAGAAGTTTTCCAAAATTGTCTCTACTATAATAACCATCATCTCCTTGTACGCATACTCCACTATTCTGAATCTTTAATGTTTCTTCACGTTCCGTTGTATGGAATCTGAAGCCATTTATTAAATAACCAGAATAACGACATACTCGTCTATCCGGTCCCCTTGCTAATTGTAGAAGATCTATCGAGACCCTACTGTCTTTATTACTATACATCTTTGATACCTCTTCTTCGAACCATTTTAAAAATTGCTCTTCGTGTCTCTCATCAACATTTCTACTACTTTGACTTTCAATCAATTCTCTATGTTTCCTATTCCAAATTTGAGACTTGTGTAGGTAAGATATACCAATGACTGTTATGAAATAAATTTATTCGAAACTATAGTTTTAGGGAAAGAAAATTACCTTATAAAAGGTGTAACTTCCACACAATTCTTCAACACGTACATACTTGCACGGCTAAAATCACTTATGCTCATTTGTTCAAGCCTATGCCCACTTAGTGGAGACCCGCTTTGCTTAAAAACTGATAAGGTCGATCTACTATATGCTGACTCACCTTCATAATTTCTTCCAACCTGGTTCAACCTCGTCTCGAATCCCTTCAAGTAACCAGAACAAAATATAAGACATTCTTGTGCGATTACTCCTTCAGCTATCGATCCCTCAAGACGAGCTTTGTTCCGAACATATGATTTTAACCTACGAAAATCCCTGTTACAGAGATCACTGTTAATCTTGATTGTTCAATTTACACAAATAAAATTAATATTTAATTTGTATGAGTTCACCTTTCAAATAGATACATCCATCGATAGTGCATTGGGCCAGCAATTTTCACCTCGCTAGCAAGGTGAATCGCCAAATGAACCATTACATCGAAAAATGGAGGAAATATCTTTTCTAATTTACATAATGTAATAACTATTGAGCGCTCAAGTCTCTCCAAGTCCTCTATTATCAATGACTTTGAGCATAACTCTCTAAAAAAAGCACTTAATTCAATCAAGACATCGCAAACATCCTTTCTTAACAATCCATGGATGCCTAATGGGAGGTGGCGATGCAAAATACAATGACAATCATGAGTTTTCATGTTTTGGAGCTTAGCATCATTCATATTAATACATCCAGAAATATTTGAAGAAAATCCATCAGGAAGCTTCAAATTCTTCAAGAAATTACAAAAACGTAGCCTCTCATGCTTAGACATAGTGTAGCATGCCATCGGAATTTTGTACTTACTTGCAATGCTAGCATCATTCTCATTAATAGGAATCGGGTGAAGCTCTTTTCTAATTCCTAGTTCCATCAAATCCATACGAGAATTCAAGTTATCCTTATTTTTTCCATCAATAACCATTAATGTACCAACAATATTATCAGACATATTCTTTTCAATATGCATAACATCTAAGTTGTGGCGAATTAATAAAGACCGCCAGTATGGTAAATCGAAGAAAATACTTTGCTTCCTCCAATTTAAAAAGCACTCGTTTTTTTGTGCTCGTTTTCTCTTTTTAGATCCTTTTCCAAATATTACTTGCTGAAATTGATTCAATTGCTCAATCACTTCATCACCTGATAAGGTCTTGGGTGCGCATCGTTTTTCCTCTTTTCCATCAAATGATTTGATATCATCTCGCCATTTATGATTAGATGGCAAAAAACGCCGATGACCAATATAAGAAATTTTTTTTCCATACTTTAATCTTAAGGAAACTATGTTCTTGTTACAACAAGGACATGCTAATCTCCCTTTTGTGCTCCAACCGGACAAGTTGGCATATGCAGGAAAGTCATTTATCGTCCAAAGTATAGCAGCATGCATTTTAAAATTCTCATTCTTTGATGAATCATATGTCTCAACACCTATCTCCCACAACTTTTTCAATTCGTCGATTAAAGGAGCCATGTACACATCTATATCATTACCAGGAGCTCTTGGACCAGGAATGATCAAGGTAGTTATAAAATAATGACCCTTCATATACATCCATGAAGGCAAATTGTATGGAACTACAACAACAGGCCAAACACTGTGTGAAGTACTCATATTCCCAAAGGGATTGAACCCGTCACTTGCTAAACCCAATCGAACATTACGTGACTCTTTACCAAACTCAGGATGATTGTGATCAAAAGACTTCCAAGCCATTGAATCGGCAGGATGTCTTAAAACACCATCATCAGGTCGAAGGTCACTATGCCACCTCATAGCTTTTGATGTCTCTACATTTGTGTATAATCTTTGTAGTCGATGTCACGCTCCGGGTGTAAACCAGAACCCGGGCCCGTCCACAGATCCACCGTGCACACAGAATTTTCCGTGTACACGAAGCGCTGGTAACCTGCTCAGATATAAAAGATATAGATAAAGGAGCAATAAACAGAGCTAAAATAAAACTACTATATCTCAGACTACAGCTGGAATGTGACACCCCGAAATTTGGATTAGTCCTATATATAAATGATATAATAGGACTAAATCTCTAACCCGGCTATAGCATTTTGGATGGTAGCAAGATCCAAGAGGAACATGAGAGTTAAGCGTGCTAGAGCTAGAGTAGTTCTAGGATGGGTGACCCCCTGGGAAGTGGGGCGTCACAGTTGGTATCAGAGCCATTCACCAGCCGGAAATGTGAGATGAGTCTCGGCTGAGCCAGGGTTATATAGCGGGTAGAGCGAGGCTCCCCGGCTAATGACCGTTGTGGGTGGAGTGCAGCTCCCCACAAGGTCGGCTAAGGCTAGCGAGACGAGTCTCACATCGCCTGGTGCTTGTGAGTGTGCTTCAGCCTGACGTGGACGTCAGGGCTTAAAGGGGGGAAGAATGTGACACCCCGAAATTTGGATTAGTCCTATATATAAATGATATAATAGGACTAAATCTCTAACCCGGCTATAGCATTTTGGATGGTAGCAAGATCCAAGAGGAACATGAGAGTTAAGCGTGCTAGAGCTAGAGTAGTTCTAGGATGGGTGACCCCCTGGAAAGTGGGGCGTCACATGGAAAGTAAAAGCATAATAAAAACTCTCAAAATACAAGTGTCTCTCCCAGCTCACCAAATAAGTACAAACAGCTGGCAAGAGCCAGGCCCAAAATAAACTACAACTGTCTGAGATAATAAAGGGGGTACAACTGATACACGACTAAGCTCGAAGTCGGGGTATATGAACTATCTAGTCCGCGATCTGCTTACCTCGATCAGCCCGAGACGGCCCTGCAACTCCCGCAGAAGACTCTGCAAAACAAAGGGGGAAAAAGAAAAGAAAGACAATGGGGGTGAGAACTACTATAAAGAACAGTAGCCTCCCCTAGTGGGAAACCTCAAACTCTGACGTGCCCACTAGGACTACTAGAGGCAAAGAGGGAAAACAGTAGTAAGCTATAAAGGCTACTGATAAGGAAAAACTATCACTACTATGCCTCTAAATGCAGTATCAAAAGAGATGACTGTATGAATGCATCAGAAAACCGTATCTGTCCAAATAACCCAATCATGTGCCACCAGTAAAACTGGCATTGCCTGCTCCGCGGAATCTGCACACATGGCTCGAAACTGCGGGATCGGCCCACATGGCTCGCATCCCAAAATAAGTAACAGATCGGCAACTCTAACCGTTCGATCGCACACTCCGGAGTGACACTCGAGGGGAGCGACCCACACGAGTAAAATAGCTCTGTAACAAGTATCTCAGTCTAGCAGGACTTTGATCATGACTATGATCAAAGTAGAAATCTCTATCCACTAAAGAAACCCCGATCCCCCAATCTGGTAGAATAGTGCTCAATAAGAGGGAAACTCTATCCACTAGAGTAATCTGATACCCAATCTGATGCATAAGTAAAACATCCGGTCAACCGCCCAATGTCCGCGGTCGCCGACCCACCCCACAAGTCCAAATCTGATAAAGTAATCAACAGCTGGCTAACCGCCCAATGTCCGCGGTTGCCACAATGCCCCACGATCCATAATCGAGTCTAATCTGACCCTGACTCGATGGCCTCGACTACACTATCCCATACCCCTGCTCTAACTCGAGCAACATGCAACTGAATAGAAAGGAGAACAACTAAATATGGTTTCTCCTAAGTCATTTCCCAATATGATAGTACAGCAGTAAATAGTGGCCTAACTAGATGTCCAAACAAGCATGCAATTGTCCTGTACTTGGTAAAATAAATGCAAGTGTCCGTGAAATAAAGCATGCTGGCAACAATTCATCACAATAGCCTAAGTACCCTATGTACTAGTAAATCATGCATAATATCCACAAAGTTACTAATAGAGCCTTCTATCTCTCAAGTGATATTACCACTCTAATTCACTAATGTCATTAGTAAGCAAGTACTAACATATATCCCATCTATCTCACATAAGCATGCAAATATTGTTCAAGGGGTGTAATTAGCTTCCTAACATGGAAAACACTCCAATAAGCTTAGTGGGTAGTCAAAAGTAAGAGATTCGCAACAACACCCACCTCGAAAAGCCGACCAGTCCAAAGTCCTACAGCTGATAATACCCAGGAATCTCAATCACCAACTCCAACGGGTCTAGCAATACCCGCAAACTCTCCTGGATACAACACAAGGTTCACAGTTACACTTTATTCCCAAAAATTAACCAAGAATACACAGTCTGAAATTCTGTCCCATAGATGCTAATTTTTCACCTGCTGTAAGGGCTCCGAAAAATTCGATAAAAATACCACAGCGATCCTCGCGTCGAGATCTTCGAAACGGGTACCTGCACGTCCAATTCCAAGCACCGTAGGCCAAGTTATAAATTCCACAGTCCAGGTGCGCAAAACCTCACAACCACATAACTATAAACTCTTGCACAGATAAAAAAGGGAAAAGTATACCTCCGGGAAGGTCTTGGAAAAATCCAAGAAAAATACGGTGATGATCCTCGCGTCAAGTAGATGAAAAAAGTGTACAGGCTCGCCTTGATCCGAGGTCCGAGCGTGGAGAAATCCCCAAAACAATCCGCTGTCCTTGAAAATCCTCACAGGAAAAAGGGGTTCCAGTAAGCATGGAAAAACTCCTCGAAATGCGCGAAACGAGGAAATGCGGAAAACACCAAGATCGTAGCCTTACCTGTCGCAGATCCAACGGAGAAGAAATCGCTCGAAAAGGTGGTCGAAGTAGGCCGGGAGAGCTCGCGCACCGAAACGCGACGGAAGAAACACCGGCGAAAGAGCGTCGCGACGCGCCAAGAAAATGGGAATCTCGAAAAGCGTGCCCCGACAAATCCCTAAACTCTGCAGATGGAAGCAGCACAACCCAAGGATCAACTTCTCTGAAGAAACACGAGAGAGAAAAGGCTCAGAACAGTGAAAAAGCTCACTGTGAAGTGAGCTCGGGCTATATAAAGGCCCACACAAACAATTGGATTAATTCCCTTTGTGTCCCCGGTTTCGGGCGCTGGACCATTTTTCGGGCGCCCGAAACCGGCGGCACACCATACCGCAAATCAGCGCCCGAAACACCTGGGAGCCGCCACGTCACCCGCACAGCAAACAGCTGTGCGGGGCGTGCCGGGAGCGGCCACGTGGCCCTCCCGTGGGCCGACGCGTGTCCCGCACAGCGAACAGCTGTGCGGGGCGCGCGTGCTGTCGCCGCGTGGCGCCTCCCCCAGTCAAACCGGTAGGTGGCACCGGCCAATGGCGGGGCACCACCTGGCCTGCACAGTGTCGCGGTCACACGTGCGGGCAGGCTGCGCCTGCCACGCACGCGCCCCGAGACGGGGTCCCACGCCTCCGTGCGCCGCACCCGATGAGCCAGCCAATGGCATGCCGACACGTGTCCCCTGCACCCGGTCCACGCACCCTACTTCGGGTTCGGTGGACCGCGTCGCGTGCACCGACCAACGAGGGGCTGCCACGTATCCCCCGCCCTGGTCTATGCACCGCCGCGCCAAACCCCGTGGACCGCGCTGCGTGCACCGACCAACCGGGGGCTGCCACGTGTCCCCCGCCCTGGTCCATGCACCGCCGCGCCAAACCCCGTGGACCGCGCACTCTGCGCCGGCCAATCAGCACTTGACACGTGTCCTGCGCCGAGCCTATGCACCCAGCCGCGCCTCTCTGTGGACCGAGCGCTGCGGACCGGCCAATAACGGGCCGCCACGTGGCATGCCGGCGGTCCACGGCCCCTCCCATGCACCAAAAGCCAATAAAAACTTCCGGGAGTCCGTGTTTGGGCATCCGGACTCAGAATCAAACAAGCAAATAGCCGTTTTCAAGCATTTTTCCGTATTGAATCCAATTCCAACCTCTGTTTGGCCAAAAATCTTTTCAAATTTTCGACAAATGCAACCGAAGGCCAATACAGCAAAAGATACCTCACAGGGTCCATCTGTGGCATCCCTTTGATGCACTATGGGCCAGACACACCAACAATAGGTGTTCTACACAATGGATTCACCAGAAAAGTTGCATGGGATCCTGGACCACTACAGTCGAGGTGTTAGAGGAAAATATCGAAGAACCTTATGCGGTGTCTTCTTCCTCCTCCTTACTGTAGCATCTTCTTTTTCCGAACTTGTTGTCCATCTAGACTCACCACAAGTTGGGCATTCACTAGCATCCGTAGGGTCCTTCCAATATAGAACACAATCATTTTTGCATGCATCAATCTTAATATAGTCAAACCCTAAGTCCTTGATAATTTTTCTCATTTCATAGTAAGATTTAGGAATATCTGCACCATTTGGTAAGAAGTCGCATAAAAACTCTAATAACATTGTGACTGATTTATCTGTCCATCCATTAAGACATTTCAAATTCAATAAAGTCACCAAAAATTTTTATTTAGAATACCGCTTACAACCTGGATAGGCATCTTGTTCGCATTCTTGTGCAAGACGAAAATATTTTTGTGCATCACTATTAGGCTCCTCAGGTTGATGAGACGTTGTTGCTTCATTATGTCCAAATAAGTCATCTACCATTCTATTCATGTTTTCACGCCCATAATCACTTCTTGTGTCCTCGTCTGCCGATTCACTACTACAATCATATTCATCCAACGATTCACCATGATGATTCCACGTGGTATAATGTTGAATCACTCCAATAAAGAATAAGTCAGCTTTAACATCATCCCTTATCTTAAGTATCACATTGTTACATCTAGTGCAAGGACAACGAATTCTCCTTACATCCCCCAATCGCTGAAAAGCATAGTCTAAGAACTCATCGACACCTTTCTCAAATTCAGGAAGAGTTCTATCTTGAAGAAATATCCAGCTTTTGTCTATCCCCATTATCGTGTATTAGTAAAAGTAACTGAAAAGTAGTAGACAAAACTTGTTAGAGATTTCTTAAGTAACTACACCTATTGCCCATTCTATATTAAAGAAAGTTATTTTCAGTAACTAAAAAGAGAACCATATTCTATCTAATTTACACAAACTCTCCAAGCTAAGAGCAAAAATACAGCAAAAAATAAATAAATAAATAAATACAAATTTGAAAAGCAGACAATGACCTGATACACTATATTGCAGTAATAAATTGGACCTTAATCATTCCTAGTAGTTATATATAATAATAGTAATATTCTAGAGTATCCCATAAGTAATAAGATCAAAACACACTATCACTCTAATGTAAATTATATACTAAAATGTTTACTCATTATAACCTGCTAAAATTAGCAAACCTCTACTTCCATAACTAGTGTATTCTAGGATTTATTAAGTTCCTGCGGCCACACATGCACCTTAGTATCTATGAAGCAGGATTTGAAACTTAGTTGCTTGCTAATTATCATTTGGATGTGTGATCTTTAATTAGTAACCTTTTCTTTTAATATGGTGGTGCATACATATTTTGTTTATCAAGCTTGGTCATTATAGTTGCTTTGTCTATATTAATCTACTGAAAAATAAAAATAAAAGATTATATACCTCTCTATTAAATCATAATCATTGAAACACTTTTAAGCAGTAACTTCCATTTATTAAAAAAAAAAAAAAAAAAAAAAAAAAAAAAAAAAAAAAGAAAAAAAAAATCTTCATATCTACTAAATTGTCACTAAATATCTTCTTCCAACATCCAAATGAGAGCACTAATGAAATTTAGCATTCATCTAATATTCATGCGGATGAAGATATGATCTACTCACAGTGCATGAGAGTATGCACTGCAGAATTATTTACTGAAAAGCCGACTGAAACGGAGCAAAAAGAGTTTCTATAAATTGAAAATATTGATCGAATCCAGTTCCTTGGGTTATTTCAATCGGTTACTATTACAGCAAGAGGACACCACATACATTACAGACATTTTCTTAGGCTTTTTCAGTGCAGACTGCCTTCAGAAACAGCTAAAAATACGAAAAGCACAGTATGTTAAAACTTAATGCTCAAACCAAAGTGATTCTATACACAGCTTTGCGAAAAGCTTCATTAACAAAATCTTATACATAGAAAGGCCAGTGAAACACAAATTCAGCAATTGCATGGTTACAGGTTAACAATCACCCAAAGCAGATCCCTTGTGATATTCAGGCATGTGGTTTTATTGTCATGGTGTTATGAAACAAATTAAAGGTTTTTCGGCTAAAGAACATAGTTGATAATGCATCATACCTAAGAATGTAAAATAGGTAATATTGAAGAAGTTTGAGCATATGCCTCCAGATCTATAGTTGATTAGTTTCTACTCAAACGAAATAGAGGATGCATCGATTACCTCATCTGCTCCTGATTAAGTGCTGAAAAAAGAAAATCCGAACGCCCGAACAATCGAAACCCCCGATCAAAGCAAACCACAACGATCAGGTCGCAAGTAGTACCAAATCCGAGCAATTAATACTAAATTAGAGCAACTAGAGACCTAATAAATATAAAAAACAGAAAAAATTAAACAAAAATTACATCAAAAATATTGATATGAAACCAAACATCAAAATCTACAAGCGATTACACCTTATCCCGCGGGTTGGTGCGGAGTCGGAGAGGAGATCGGTGTCGGAAAGGAAGAGAGAGTATTGAGAGAGATCGGTGGAGAGGGAGAGAGATCGGTGTTGAGGGATCGAAGAGGGGATTTGTTGGTGAGTGAGGGGCGAGGTGAAAGAGGAGTGTGGTGGGGTGAGGCGCGGTGAGGCGCGCACGAGCTAGGTGGGGAGGGGGGAAAGAGATTTGATCGGGGAGAAAAGGTTTTGATCGTTTCTTTCTTCTTCTTTTTTTCTTTTTTTTTTTGCTTTTTTTTTTGTTATTCGGGCTGGGCTTTTAGTGATTTTTATTGGATCAAATTTTAGGCCGAATTTTTTGGGCCGAATTTTTTTTATTCTTGTCTTCTAAGAATATGGTGGCCATAAATTATGGCCATCAAATAAAAACAAAAAAATTATTTGGTGGCCAAAAATTTTTGCCACAAAAAATTAATTGTAAAAAAGATTGAAAACTATATAGTGGCCATAAATTCTTGCCACCAAATGAAAAAAAATATTATTTGATGGCAAAAAAATTTTTGCCACAATAGAACTAATTGAAAAAAAAAATTAGAGATTATATGGTGACTAAAAATTATGGCCACAAAAAAAAAAGAATATATATATATATATATATATATATATATATATTTGTTGGCGACAAGTTTTCGCCACTAAAAATTTAATGTAAAAAAGTATCGCCACTAAAAATTAAATGTAAAAAATTATATGGTGACAATAATATGTCACCACCGAAACTAATAAATTTTGATTTGAAAAAAAAAAAAAATTATTTTTATTTTTATTTGGTGGCGATAATGTTTGGCCACCAAATAGTAATAATATCGGTGGCAATATTTATATAATTGCCATTAATTATGAAAATTTAGTGGCAATAATTTATGTGGCCATAATATATTTGCCACTACTTTTTATTATTGGTGTAGTGAGTGCAACAAGGACGTCGGCGTATAACTTTCATAATTTTATTTATCTTGTCTTAATATTTTGTTTTGTTTAGCTATTATGTTACTAATATGTAGATTATATATTGCAGATGGCAGATCATGAGGACGCGGGACCAGTTGATCCGTCAGTCCTATCACAGCAGCATCTCCATAGGTCAGCATTTATCAGGACTGAGGTAAGAGCTATAAAATTTTATTTGATATTTATCGTAATACAAATAAGTTGAATTGATGTAAGAGCTAACTATATTCTTTTGCATTATAGGGGTATCGTGCTGTGCAGTTCTCAGAGTATGGGCGCAAGCTCAACCAGTGGGAGCTTGACTATCCAGCTGTACTAGATCTACTCCGACAGTCTGGATTTTACGGGATAGCACGCCTAAGACGCGTGCAGCTGGATCAGGCTTTACTAGCCGCCCTTGCCAAGAGGTGGAGACCGAAGACCCAGACGTTCCACTTTCGCCATGGTGAGATAACCGTCACACTCCAGAATGTGGCGGTTATTTCAGGTCTCCGTGTCGACGGTCCACCAGTGATGGAAACTGCACTGCAAGACTGGGTGCCTCTATGCAAGGCATTGTTGGGAGCTGTGCCCGACGAAATCAATGGGTCACAGATACGCCTAACGTGGGTATATGAGCAGTATGGCCATATACCTCTAGATGCCCTTGTAAGAGTAGTGGCAGCTACAGCTCGTGCATATATGTTATATCAAATCGGGTGTAGTTTGTTTTCCAACCCCACTAGACACAGAGTTCACCTAAAGTGGCTAACACTTTTGGCTGATTTTGATATCTACGGGGCTTATGCATGGGGTGCAACTGCCTTGGCATATTTGTATCGAGCGCTAGGACCTGCCTCACTGTACGGGAAAGCCGAGTGTTGTTGTTTTGGGACCCTCTTACGGGTATAGTATCTAACATTTTGATTTCATTATTATGTTAATATTGGTATTTAATAATTTATTTATTATATTAAGTCGTTGCTGTTAATATATAGATTTGGGCTTGGGAGCACATTCATATCGGCCGACCTACAGGCGTTCTAGCACTACACAATATAGTAGATCTCCCTCTGGGTTGCTGGTAAGATATTTATTTCATATAGTAAATTTTTGTATTTCAAATGTAATTGCAACCAATATATGTATTTTACTATCTAGATGGGCAAATGCTGGAGGACTACGCTTTAGAGCCAATATCAGGACCACTGACATTGAATTTTATAGAGATGAGTTGGATCAGTAGAGAGAGACGCAGGTATGTACATGTTTTATTCAATACTTTAAATATATTTTTTCTAAACATTTTTATACTAACTGATTATTTTGTGTCATTAACAGGTTATATAAATGCCGTACACAGAGGACATTTTAGCTACATTACCAGCCTTCTGTGTACAGGGCTTGTAAGTCTGGTGTTTAAGAGCAGTCATCATCTGCTATCACATTGTAGAGATGCATGTACCAGACAGAGTCCTGCGACAGTTCGGTCTTCTCCAGCACATACCTCTGAATGTGGAGTTCATCCGACGCGTGACATCACGTGGGCGTCCGGATGAGGATTGGATTGTATATCACGCTATACACATTGAGAGGTGGTCTGAGAAGCTAGATCACATTGTTGATCACCTCCCGGCTGCTGGTGAGGACCCACTGCATGCGGCATCCATATACATGCAATGGTACTGGACGATTACGAGGATATGGATATATCGTCCAGTACAACGTCCTCCGCTGACTTTTCATCCCCGTTGGCATATCGAGAGGACACCGATATAATAATAATAATAATAATAATATATATATATATATATATAACATATTTTATATATTTAATATAAATTTAATTTGTAAATTGAAATGCAGGCCGACACACTACGACGAATAGATACTACTATAGGCCAGTTATTGCATGATCGACCATCGCCTACGAGGACATTCGAGACTCTGACAAATATGCGCGAGAATATTCATATGGTACTGCAAAATGTACCAATGCTACCTACAGTCAGAGTTTCAGAGGGACGAGGAGATTATACTCACGCATCATCCTCGAGTCATCAGGTACCTTTATATCACCAGAAATTTCAAATTAAGTCTTCAAATTCAATTAACTAACTATTTACACCCTTTCAAGTGCCACGATTTCCATCTCCTCCTATTCAGGCCCCTACGATATTTCCCTCGACGTGAGAGTCGCTCCCGACTCATGTATCACGGACATCTTTTGCATCGACATATTCACGTCGTCGTCCCTCGTCATCATCGCCACGAGAGATCCAATATATTGCTGAGCATGATGAGGGTGGTATTATCGAGGAGCTCGATGAGTTGACAGCCATCGAGCATCTTGATGATATACCGATTATCGAGCTTGTTGTTCCTCGTGGGCGTGGGCGTGGGTGAGGGCGTGGACGCGAGCGTGGTCGAGGACGTCGAGGGAGAGGACGAGCTTAAAATTGAGTTTTAGCTCAATTTTGAGTTTGAGGGTTTATTATTGACATTTTTGTGATTATGCTTTTTTGTTGTTACTCAACTGTTATTTCTGAATGTTGTGAAATTATTCTACATAATTTCTAAATGTTCTATCTCAATATCTAGATGTTTGTGATACTTGTTGTACTTTTTCATTCTGTTATGAAATTTGTTGTACAAATTTTAATTTTGTGAGTTGAAAAAAAAATATTGATTGTACTGTGGTTAAAGGCCCTGAACCATTCAGCGCCTTTAACATAAACGCTAAAGGCGCTGAATGATTAAGCATCTTTAACATTTATGTTAAAGGCGTTGAATGGTTCAGCGCCTTTAACACTTATACCACACGGTCTAAGGACTTAGTTAATTTTCGCAAAAACTGGCTAAGACCTTAGTGCACACGCTGAAGACGGTGAATGGTTCACCGCCTTCAGCATAGAAGGCGCTGAATAATTCAATGCCTTCACATGATTTTTGTGAATGTGCTGAATCATTCGGCGCCTTCAGCAAAAATACTAAAAGCGCTGAATCATAAGAACTTACCTCCGTAGTGCCTGCCGGCAAAAATATAGTTACTTTTATCAATTTTTTATTTAGAGAATTATTTTACAAATTTTAAAAATTTGGAGGATTATTTTTTTATTTTTTTTTTTTATTTTTTTTTTTATTTTTTTTTTAAAAAAAAAGGAAAAAAAAGTCCGTGTGGATTTAAAAAAAAATAATAAAAAAAAAGGAAAAAAAAGTCCGTGTGGATGCTTGGACGCTCTCTCTCCCTCTCTTATATAAATCCCCTTCCAACACAAGGGACACATTGCAGGTTCCTCGTCGCCCTTGCTGCTGAGTTCCCCCTCTCCTCTCTTTCTCTCTCTCTCTCTCTCTCTCTCTCTCTCTCTCTCTCTCTCTCTCTCTCTCTCTCTCTCTTCCCCCCTCTCCCCCAACAATGGATATGGAGATGGGCCCCACCCTCCCCCGCACTTGTGGGGTCTCCGATTCCTCCTCGAGTAACAAACATGTGAGTTGCGATCAACTCTTTTTTTTCACTTTTTTCCCGATTTATATAATATTATTTGTTTCTGTTTTTCTATTTCTTCGTATTGTTTTATCGATGAATTTTTGTTTCTTTTTTTTTAGTTGTTTTTTTGGTTAAAATCCCTAAACTTTAATCTGTTCTAAAATTAACCCTCTGAACTTTTCTTTATTTAATTTATTTCTACTCTACTTACTAAACGTCTGATTAAAAAAAAATATTTACACAATTTGTTAATCGAAGAAGCTAAATTAAACAGTTATTAGTAAGTAAAACAATATCTATATATAAATCATATATATATATATAAAAAAAATAAAAAAAAAAAAAAGAAAAAGAAAAGTCCACGGAGTCAACCTCTAACTAAGTTAAAGCTTAGGGGGGTGCCTATACATTTTAATCTTGCATTTTTAAAGTTTAGAGCAATTGTAGACTCCGTTCTATTTATTTTGCCCGAATGGAATGAATGAATATATTTGATGGTTTTGGCGTTTCTTAAAACTTCTGTAAATGTAATAAATCTTCGTTAATTTTTAAAAAAAATTAGTGTGAAAGTTAAAATCGTGCGATACTAAAGTGAAAATTCAGTAAACCACGGTGTAATAAAGTGTATGCTATTCGATAAATCACATAAGAGTTATTTGAAGTTTTTTCTATATATATTTTAACAGAGAGTTAATGGTGGTGATCATGAAAAAAAAAAAAATGAAAAATGAAACCGCAAGATACTAAAGTGAGAAATTAGTAAACCATACCCCTAGTAAACATTTTTCAGAACCACATATGCACCAAATGCACTGATCAGAGTTTGGCATCAATTCCGTCAGCTGCAGGCAGATACTCTTTTCGGATGAAAAGAAATCTCCAGTTTCCTGCCAAAGAAAATAAAAATACTGATCTGTACTTAATTATGTTTATTTATGTATCAATTAACTTAATACTTAATAATGGAATAAGCCGATTTGACATATTTATGCATGTTCGGGAGGGATTAAATGAAACCTTTATAAAAATTTGGGAGGTTTGTGTTTTTTATCTGATTTTTTTTTCTGACCATTTAAAACTGGTAGAGGGATGGTGGTTGGTGGAGAGATATAATCCTCGCTTACAGGACACTAGGAGTTGTATTTGGTGGCCTTGTTACTTCACCTCTCTATGTCTACCCTTCCATGAACTTGAATTTTCCCACGGAAGAAGACTACTTGGGCATATTTAGCATCATGTTTTGGACTCTTACTCTGATCGGCGTTGTTAAGTACGTGTGCATTGCTCTTAATGCTAATGATCAAGGAGAAGGTATGTTTCATGCTTCTCTTCTTAGTATATATATGGAGAAATTGATTTTTAGTCTTATTTTCAAGTATTCGGTAGTTTCACCGCATTAAATAGTTAAATGGCGAACTGAAGGGGTTTGAGACCGGCTCTGGTAACATGTTACCCAAAAGATTAATCCAATTGGCAGATAGTTATTATTATTATTATTGATTCAACTTAAAGAAAGATTGTCTATTGCTTTAATTATGTAATTCTCTAGGCAAATGCATTAACTCTAAGGTAATTTCGTCACTACCACATAATATTAGTTAGCAAAGAAAGCATGTATAGTTTAGATTATGTAATCACGGAAATAACACCATTTACTCAATTATTTATACTTCTTATCCAGCTCTTGCTTATATAATTTAATTACATTGATTCACATGTACTGCAGATTGCCATGCTTCCATGACTTGCTTGTTATTAAAATTCATTGTCTGGATATTAACTGAAATCATTCTTGATGAGATTTCTTTGTTTTTTAATTTTGTCTATTTAGTCAACAAGGCTTCTTGGCATGCCATTCAGGTATGCTATTATTCTTACCAATATAATCTTGCTTAAGCGGCTGTATTGATGTTGAAACTGTATCATGTCGTAATCCATCACCTTCTTGTTATCAATCCTTGACAAATTTTAATCTAGTCTAAACTTAAGATAGCATCAACTTATCCTCAAAGTTTAATTGCTGCTATTCAATTTGGATAAGGTTACAGAGAATGTGGGCTTGGAGTTTTCGTATTCTCCAGCCAAAACATTAGAACTCGGGGAAAAATAATAAGAACTATATCAGCATTCTCATATTTGGGTTGCGCTTTTACTTATGGTGCAATATTGTTGACTCCAGTCAAAATTTGTATGAAAAGTTCAAATTAAGTGCAGCCTAAATCCATGTGATTAATATGCTTCTAAGATGCTGGTTTTTCTTTTCTTTTTCTTTTTTTTTTTAATTTCCTTCATTTCATTTCCCCTGTTATGAATGTTAGCATCAATTGTGATAGTGAAAATTATTGGCTAAACTTTACATGATAGAAGATACTTTTCAAGTTGTTTATTAAAGTTATTAAGTAACATCAGAGAGTTTTCCTATTTTAAGAAAATACACAAACATTTCACATTTTCCTAATTTACATTTCAAATAGTTTTTTTTGAAGGTGATATGAACCAAATAAAATTCCGTCATTTTGCTTACTTTGTAAAAAAGGCTCTTTTGTGCACATTATCAAGTTTTACCTGCTTGAAGATGGATCACAAACTAGTATCTATTGAGATTTTAGTGTATCTTAGTGAAATGACTCCAAGCTAGTTCAATCTCTATAAGAACTTAATAATTTGATAGGGTTTCGCTTCTGACTTATTCTTGATCTTGCAGCATTGTGTTTTTCTATTAAAGAAGCACAATGACTTATTTTATATTTATTTGTTGGTGAAGTAACATAGTTCCTTTTTTTTTTTTTTCCTGAAACAGGCCATCTTTAATGGATTTTCTGATGAGTATCTGGCATAATTAATTGCAGGTGGAACTTTTGCTTTGTATTCTTTACTCTGTAGGGAAACCAATATTGGCATCCTTCCCACAAGAAGGATGATTTCAAGTGGAGACCCCTCACTTACTAACCAGTCTATGTTAGCTGAAAGGAAAAGTAAGCTGGCGACGTTTCTGGAGAGAAGTATAACTGCACGAAGAATATTGCTGTTCATTGCTATGTTGGGGATGTGTATGCTTATTGGTGATGGCATCCTTACACCTGCTATTTCAGGTAAATTGTGCATAAATTTCTTGCTAGTTTTGCTTATATGGAGATTCGACATGCCAAAATATTTACCTTCTGACTTTGTTGATTGTGCCAGTGTTATCGGCAATGGATGGTCTACAAGGACCCTTCCCTTCAGTTGGTAAATGTAAGTCTCCAATGCTACCTTTTTTCCTTTAGGGCTTTTTCCATATAAGTTTCCCTGCAAATTTATCAATGTAAATATATAACTGGCTAAAACCTGAATATTCATATTCCCTTAAAGTTGCATTTTTTTATAAAGATGCATGCATCTTAACGCGCGGAATCATCCATTTCATGGTGATGAGTTGGTTCTGTGTTAGACAAGGTTCGCTGAAAGAGGGGCTTTCGATGTAAGTACAAGGGTACGTATATACGAACTGTATACGGACCAACGTTTTGAAGGGAATTTTATAAAATTTGAATTTTTGCAGGAGTATATATATGTGAACAGTTTATTTTAGAGGTGTGTGTGTGTGTGTGTGTGTGTGTGTGTGTGTGTGTGTGTAGGTGTATGTCGAGTTGTCTGTTTTGTGTTCTTTTTCTCATTCCAGTTTCATTTTCCATCCTCTAGCTCCTGTGGAAGCTTTGTCTGCCGTGATCCTGCTCGCTTTATTCCTACTACAAAATAACGGCACTTCTCGAGTCAGCTTTCTCTTCTCTCCCATTATGGCTTCTTGGACCTTTACTACTCCTATGATTGGCATATACAGCTTTCTTCGATACTACCCAAGTATATTCAAAGCTGTTTCACCCCATTATATCGTCCATTTCTTTCTGAGAAATGGAAAGAGAGGTTGGAAGTTGCTCGGTGGAACCGTTCTTTGCATTACAGGTATTGACAAACTTATTAGTTTGATTGGCGATTTATCTTTTCATGTCACTGGCACGTATATATCCGTCTACTTCCTTTACAGGTGCAGAAGCAATGTTTGCTGATCTTGGACATTTCAACAAGAGGTCTATTCAGGTTACACTAAACGTCTCGTCAAAAATTATGATATATTTGAACCCCAAATGCTTGTTTGGAATTATTTACATTCTTTTTATTTTGGTTTTCCCTCAAATTCTATATAATAAGAGGCACGTGACGGAGAAGCCTTTTTAGTTTTTTTTTTGTTGCTTAAACTACATTTTTTGGTCTTTTGTTTTCAAATAAAACCTATAAATGTAAACCTTGTGAGCAATTTGATCGTAGGAACATTGAAGAATGTAAACCCCAAAATGCTTTTAAACACGTAAAGCTTGAGGGGGAAAAAAAAAAAAAAGGGAAACTGCAAATAAATGTAAAACCATACAAGCACACAATTGTTCAACTATTTGAGTAATCACTTTTGCATGCAGATAGCATTTCTTTTTACCATATATCCTTCTCTGGTGCTCACATATGCCGGGCAAACGGCATACCTGATCAAGAATCCTAATGACCACAGTGATGGGTTTTACAAATTCATCCCTCACTCAGTTTATTGGCCTATGTTTGTCATCGCAACCCTAGCAGCAATTGTTGCGAGCCAATCCTTGATATCAGCAACCTTTTCTGTCATCAAGCAATCCGTAGCTCTTGATTATTTCCCTCGCGTTAGAGTGGTTCACACATCGCAACACAAAGAGGGCGAGGTTTACTCTCCAGAAATCAATTATATTCTCATGCTTCTGTGTGTTGGTGTTGTATTGGGCTTTGGCGATGGCGAAGATATTGGAAATGCTTTTGGTAAAGCCAAATTTGTTCTACACTCTCGTCCTATATTATTTTTTGGGGTAAATTGCAATGTTGGTCACTAAACATATCAAAAAACAATCATTTGGATTATTAATCTGTAGTTTGTTGCAGTTGATGCACCAAATTTCAATACGTGTTTCAATTGGGTCACTCCGTCAAATGTCGTATAATTACTCAACAGAAGCTGCAGTAGCTTAGTTAGCTGACTGAGCTGTCGTGCTATCTCCTGAAGATGATATGGCAGCTGAATTAATAGACATGTCATACCTTTATAGGAGAAATTAAATCGCACTCGACAATAGGACCCAATTGCAGCAGAAATGTGAATATAGTGCATCAATTGCATCACTACGGTTTGAATGAATTTTGCGTTAATCTCAGTAACCAATGCTGAAGTTAGCTCTGGTATTTTGAATTGTGCCTTATTGTCAGCATTCAACCTTATGACATTATATATGGATAAACAATTTCATGCTGCAGGTGTTGTTGTCATACTTGTCATGTTTATAACTACGATCTTATTAACCTTGGTTATGATCATTATCTGGAGAACTCCTATCATCCTCGCTGGATTATACTTTGTGTCGTTCTCGATCCTAGAAGGTGCCTACGTAAGTGCCGTCATGACCAAGTTTATCAAAGGAGGTTGGCTTCCTTTCGCCATCTCTATTATCCTTGCATTCATAATGTTCGGTTGGTACTACGGGAGACAAAGAAAAGTAGAATATGAAATGAGGAACAAAATCACTTTAGAACGCCTCGCGGGGCTCTTATCAAGGTCAGAAATCCGAAGAGTCCCAGGTTTATGCTTCTTTTACAGCAATATACAGGATGGGCTGACTCCCGTACTCGGACACTACATCCAAAACATGCGCTCTCTCCAGGAAGTCACAATCTTCACCACTCTTCGGTACTTGTTGGTGGCCAAGGTTGCTCCGAACGAGAGGATAATCGTAAAGAGGTTAGGACTTCGTGGTATATATAGTTGTATTGTTCAGTATGGATATGCCGACTCCTTTACTCTTGAGGGTGATGACTTTGTAACTCAAGTTACTAGTAGTTTGACAGCGTATATCGAGAGGAATCCCGATGAACAATTGCATATTTCTGACGAAGAGGAGATTTTAGACTTGGAGGAAGCTAAATTGGCGGGAGTAGTTCATGTTCGGGGTAAGACAAGGTTTCATATAGGTAAGGAAGCTGGCTGGTTTGACAAGATCTTGCTCAGATTCTACGAGTTTCTTCACAGCAATTGTCGATCGGCATTGCCCACATTGGGAGTCCCCCTTCAACAGAGAATGGAGATTGGAATGCTGTACAAAGCTTGACACGATTGTAAACTGCATAGTCTGACTACATGTTTGTACCAGATTTAGAGCCAATCTTAGGAATGATGTTGTACTCTCTGTGATCACATATCTGCCGGCAATGTTTGTTTACTGGGCGTCACAACGGCGCTGGTGGGAGTAGATTGAGGTTATTGCTTATTTTTGCAACAGAAGCTGTTGTAAAATTATATGATTTTGATCTCTTGTTAAAGTTCTCATATTTCAGCTCCATCAATATAGCTCAATGTACAATATTATTGCCATTATACACTACACAGAGCTTGTTTGTATTGATAAAACTGCAAGTTCGTCTTTGTACTTTTTCATTAAGACAGTTTAGTCCCTGAAAATTCGCATATATTTCACTTTTAGTTCTTATTCAGTAATATATATATATATATATACATAGAGAGAGAGAGAGAGAGAGAGAGAGAGAGAGAGAGAGAGAGCGCTAGGCTGGAATGCTATTAATAGCACTAAGTTATTGATGCTATTAAGTTTTTTTAACCCTTAGATTAAAAGATGTGTGGTTGAGATGATAGTGGTCCCTTGGGTTTAATGGGTGGTTGGGAAAATAGTAAAATCTAACGAATGAAAATAGTCAAAAGATTTCTCTTAAAAAAAATAAAAATAAAAATAAAACAGTCAAAAAGGTTGATCTAAGGGTAGAAAACTTGATAGTACTAAATGTTTGGTGCTATTAATAGCAAAGTAGCTGGACTATATATATATATATATATATATATATATATATATATATATATATATATATATATATATATATATATATAGAGAGAGAGAGAGAGAGAAAGAGAGAGAGCTAGGCTGTAATACTATTAATAGTACCCAAGTTATTGGTGTTATTAAGTTTTTAACCCTTGCATTAAAAAATATGTGGTTGAGATGATGGTATAGGCCCCTTGGGTTTAATAGGTGGTTGGGAAATAGTAAAATCTAACGGGTAAAAATGATCAAGGGGGTTGATCTAAGGGTAGAAAACTTGATAGCACCAACAACTTAGTACTATTAATAGTATAGTAGCTGGACTATATATATATATATATATATATATATATATATATATATGGTACAGCTACTATACTCTTATGAGTAAAATCTTTTTGTACTTATAAGTTTTCATCCCTTGGATGAAGAAATGTGCGGTTAGGATTATAGTAGTTCCTAAGATTTATACTATTTTCCCAACAACCTAGTAAATCCTAGGGTGACCACTATCATACTAACCGCACATTTCTTCATCCAAGGATGAAAAAGTTATGAGTATAAAAGGGTTTATACTCATAAGAGTATAGTAGCCCTACGCTATATATATATATATATATATATATATATATATATATATATAGAGAGAGAGAGAGAGAGAAGGAGGCTACTATACTATAAATACTAAGCATTTGGTATTATTGAGTTTTTGGTCCTTGGATGAATAGATGTGCGGTTAGGATGATAGTAGTCTCCTAGAGTTTAGTGGGTTGTTAGTAAAATAGTATAAATTCTTGGGAACCATTATAATTATAACCGTACATTCATTCATCCAAAGAGCCAAAAAATTAGTACCGAGTATTTGATACTATTGATAGTATAATAACCTGACTATATATATAACTAGGCTGAAATACTATCGATAGCACCAAATCATTAGTGCTATCAATTTTTTAACCATTGGATTAAGGAATATGCGGTTAGGATGATACTGGTTCCCTAGGGTTTAGTGGGTGGTTGGTTGAATAGTAAAAATCCTAAAGATGATCACTATAATCTCAACCGCATATCCTTTCATCCAAGGGCTTGAAATTTGGTAGCACCAATTATTTGGTGGTATCGATAGTATTCCAGTCAGACTATATATATATATATATATATTGTCTAAATCGACATCTATCTTGTTCTATATACCCCTTCAATTTTATGTAAAAAATTATATAATATTTAGTAGATGAAGAGTGATATGAAATGTTCATAATGAATACCATATTTGGCCTCTAAATTTTTTTAAAAAACGCCAAGATTTTTTACGGAGCAAAAATTAAACTCCTAATTTTTAATTACATAAGAAAATTTTTAAATCGAATAAGTTATTATTAAATATCTTATTTCGACATTCAAACAGAATTTAATCAAAGATGTACAAGGACTATATGCTATCCATACATTTTTCTCTTCAATTTTTTTTACCATATTACACAATTTCTCCTCTGTTTTTTTTTTAAAAAAAAAAAAAAAAAAAAATTTCACAAAGTGTGTTATTGGTTGGGTCGAGTCCGGTCCAGATCAAGCTAACCCAAGAGCCCAAAATTAGGTAGCGGTTGGGTACGAATTATTTGGGGGATTCGGGTTCGGGTTAACCGGACCTATTATTCGTACCCTGATCTTTTTTAAGCATGGCCTGGCCCAGGAATTTTGTGGGCAATTGATCTGGTGCGATATAACAGCCCAGTGATACACTTCTGATTAATTTTCCCCATCTGCAGTGAAATGACAAAATGTTGTGAATGTTTCAGCACGACTTCATTTAGGAGCTTCTTAATGAATTTTTTTTTAAAAAAAATAATAATAATATGGTATTGGTTTTATTTATTTTTAAAATAAATTTAGCTGAAAATATGAAAATACTAAGATTTGAACTCGAAATCTCGAATATCAACCACACAACCCTTTATCATTTGGGTCAGAGACCCGATTTTTAATGAAATCTTGATGAAGTAGTTTAATGGTGATAAGGGTCAGAGACGGCCGATTTTTAGTGAAATCTTGATGAAGTAGTTTAATGAGCCATGTAATTCATCTCCCACTCAAATGAGGTACACCTCATTCCTTTTTTTTTTTTTTTTTTGTTTTTTTTTTTTGGCTCAAATGTTACAATCTCATATGGAATAATAGTAAAGAATCTCAATTGGTTTTATTGGCTTTATCCATCTTTTTTTAAAAAAAAAAATTAAACATGCAAATAAATAGAAGAGGGCTAATTAATTGGATAATGTTTATTTTTATAACCTAGCTAATAAATCCTGCAATAAATTGTCACAACCCTGCTACATAAAATCATGACAATGAAAGTGCGATCCCACCATGCGATTCACCATAGCTTTCCTCTTTTTGACCTGAGAAAACCTCTTTTGCTGCTGCAAATGATTTTGTCTTCCAATCAAACCAACAAATTTTTTACCATGCATGCAAAGTAAATTAGAATATGAGTTCTTTATTTTCAAAAATGCTCTGTACTTAGTTTATATACCCACACACATTCTACTCAAAACAGGAATCTAATTTGGGTCACAAAATATCATTATCTAATAACTTAAGTGGTTAGATAACACTTGTTAAAATATTTTTTATTCTGATATCAAAAATTTAAATTTTTAAAAAATAATATTTTAATATTGTATATTACTTGTAAAGAGAGCATACCTAAACGACTACTCGAACGGAGTTAGTCAAACAGTAAATCAAATTAAATTGCTCTGTATTTTTTTCTATTGATGCTTATTTTGAATTCTTATCGTCAGAAAAATTTTTATTATACTAAATAATCAAGTATGCTATTATAAAGTAGAAAATTTATTTCAGAAACTAAAATCCAATATGAAACTTGCTCACACAGCTTTTGATTCAACACATTCAAACTCAAATGCTAATAAATACGATACTTAAGAGGTTACACGATCTCCAACATAAATAAGTAAACAAAAAGTTAAACTTACCAGGAATCCGTTAAAAAATTAAATCAACTAAACACAAAACAATATTTATGTGCTCTCATTTTCCACTGAGCCAAAAGAGGCTTTAAAGTACACATGTCAACGACTTTGTTGGTAAAAGAGCATGGACCTAAATAGAGTCTTCTACATTACTCATTCTCCTTCTTTTTTCTTTTTTTTTCCCCTTTTATTTTCTCTCTCTCTCTCTCTCTCTCCAAAGTTTGGATCCTTCGGACAAATCTTTTTCCATGATTATGTCGCTTTCTTTCTTTTTTAATTTACCCATTTTTGAATTAATCATTACAACAAAATTAGATTATAGGGACACATATTTATGACATTTTTATATAAGTATCCTATCTATATTTCATATATATCCAAAATTAAATTATAGGGACACATTTTTGGGACACATTATAAAAATGTGTCGCTATACACCCTAGCGACGGCACATATAGTAACACTTACAATAAGTGTCGGTATTTTTGTCAGCGACACTTTTTTTAGATTTTAGAAACACTTAAAAGTGTTGCTATAACCTAATTTTGTTGTAGTGAATAATTTAAAAATATTTTTTATACATTCGAAATCAGATTTATATCTTACATTCCATTAATCTTAAAGTAAAGTAAATTTTACTGATTATTTTGAAATGGTCAGTAAAAATATTTTTATTTCAGGATGGATGAAATGCATATCATACCTCCGAAGTCAAATATACGGATTAGTATTATTTTTAATAATTAGATCAAATGAAAAGATGGTTTTCAGAAAATTTTGACCAATTTTAATTAATCACTAATTCTTTTCTTACTTTATTCAGCATACCTTTTCATTTACTTAATAAATTTATAATATTTAATTAGTAATGCTTCTAAAATCAAATTATTGTCTAAAGTATTTAGATGAGTAGTGCTAGGTGTACACCCCCAAATGAAGTGTACATTCTACACCCACCCATCCTAGGGTGGGTATTCATCCACTCGTCACTCGATGTGACGAGTGGAATTCACCCACCCCTAAGATGGGGTGGGTGTAAGATGTACACCCCATTTGGGGGTGTACATCTAGCATTTTCCTATTTAGATACTATATTACTCTTTCAATCCTTTTTTTTTTCAAATTAAAATAAGTTATGTTGTATGTAAAATAAAAAATATTACTTGCATATCTCAAATGAGGTGTACGATATATATTTTATTTATTTTAGAATAAAATAAATTTTATTAGTCACTTCAAAATGATTAGTAAATTACATTTTATTCTGAAATAAATAAACTATATATCATACATTCAAAAATAAGTGTACCAATAAAATTACTCATATAAAATATACTATACAATCAAATCATAAAAAATGTTAATTAAGACCTCTCTCGATCCATTAGCAAGACTCAAACTCCTAACGTTATTCACACAAAAAAAATTCTCGTACTGATTATTCTTTGATAAATTCAAATAAACTACTATTATATATTTTATTCTAAAATTTGAATGGAGCCCGTTTTTACTTTGCCTCCTGAAACTTTGGTATTATAATACTTGAGCAAGCTATACCAAATTGTTTCAGTGCTACTCCTATTCCTGCTTTTTACACTATAATAAAATTAGGTTATAGGAACACATATTTATGATACTTTTGTATAAATATTTTATTTATATTTCACATATATCCAAAATTAGATTATAAGGACACATTTTTGGAACACATTATAAAAATGTGTCGCTATACACCCTAGCGACGACACATATAGCAACACTTACAATAAGTGTCAGTATTTTTGTCAGCGACACTTTTTTTAAATTTTAAAAATACTTAAAAATATCACTATACCCTAATTTTATTATAGTATTATGGTCAAGAGAAATAAAATTCTAATATGTAATGCTAAGTCACTATTTCTAAACTAGTTAGATATATGTCAGCAAAGCATTCATCATTATTTGGTTAAAGGGATAAAGGGAAATAAGGAAATTTTTTCTCCTTATTAATTCTTTCAAACACTATTTACTCCTCTTATTTAATGAATTATTTTGAAATAATACGTTAAGATGGAAGAATAATAGTTTCACCCATTAGGTGGAACAAATTATTTTTTATTTTATTTCTCTACTAATTAAATTATAAATAATTATAAAATATTATTAATTAATTAATTAATTAATTAACTTATTAAATTAATAAATATTTAAATAACTATTTGAGCAATTAATTTATTATTTATAATTAATTAGCTAATTAAATAATAACTATTTGTAATAATTTAAATCTATGTTATTTAAATAATTAATATTTTCAATTATCTGATAAATGTATTAACTAAACTTATAATTAATTAATATTAACATATTGACTTATTTTTTAGGGCGCGTTTGGTTCGCGCTATATAGCATTATAGATTATGCCGACATGACCAGATATTTGATATTACTGAATTAGATTACTACTGATCTTGTATTATCACGTTTGGATTAATGCAGTAATATAATATTGAATTACAGTATATATAAAATTATTATATTTGGTTCATTTTATAAATATAAGTAATACTGACAAAAATAAATAGTTTATTCTAAAATTGCCCCTGTGGTAAAATTTAATATTATTGTTTATTAAACTATAATTTTAATATAATTTGTAATTGAATTTAAAATTTAAAATATTAAATTTAAAATCCGAATAAAAATATAAAATTTAACATTTTAATTTAAAAATTAAAAATTAAAAATTAAAAATTAAAAATATAAGTATAAATATAAATTTTAAAATTTAGAATTTAGAATTTAGAATTTAGAATTTAAAATTTAGAATTTAAAATTTAAAATTTAGAATTTAAAATATAAAATCTAAATATAAAATTTTAAATTTGAAAGTTTAAAATTTAAAATCTAAATTTAAAATTTTAAAATTTAAAATTTAAAATCTAAATTTTAAATTTTAAACTTAAAATTTAAAAATTTAAAATTTAAAATTTAAAATTTTATAATTCAAAATTTTAAATTAAATTTTTATAATTCAAAATTTAAAATTAAAATTTTAAAAATATTGTATTGAAAGGGTTCAGGGGTTGGATAGTAAAATTATAAATTTACATAATATGTAATATTATCCGTCTTCAGTAATATGAGATACCGGCGCCCCCCTTGGTAATATTTGCACAATTTGTAATGTTATATTACCGAACAGATTACAGTATGAATAAAATAATCTTGGCAAGATAGCTCGGATCAAATGCCAAATTGATAGTTATCCATTAATTTATGATATTCTTCGCCATCTTATATAACATTTCTAATTAATTAATTTATTAACATGTTAAAATATTATTTTATTAATATTTAGATGCCTATTATTTAAATAAATTATTTATATTTTTAATCATAATTAATATTATTCATATTATTCTAGTCTAATCATCCAAACATAATTTTTTTTATTTCTCAAAATACAAAATTAATTTAATTTTAACTTATTCTAAAAATTATACGTATGTATTTGAGAAATAAATAAAAATAACTTTTTTTCGAATCAAAGGTGCTTTAAGTTGACCGTCACTTATTGCTTTTCGGCTCAGCCTGTACTTTAAGTAATTCCAATTAATTACTTGATTGGAGCCCTAATGCCAAATTTAGAAACTTTAAACAAAACATGAGAAATATTTTAAGGATCAACAGTGTAATTTATTCTTTATCACTCTAGCTAACGGTTAGGATTTGATTAGATTTATAGTTGAATTCTAGTTAGATTAAAATTAATATTTAAATATGTTGGAGATAAGATTTAAATATTAATAAAAATTTATTTAAATTCAGTTTTGGATAGCTTTTAATGTAAACTATAAATATAGCATAGGCGTTATATTGACGGAGGAATTCATACCCACGATTGTGCGTAACACCCATAGAGGTGGTGGGGACTAAAATTTAGCCACACCGATGGTTACACGCACTCATAGAGACGGTGGGGGCTATAATTTAGTCACACCCATAATTTAGTCACACCCATATAGTAATTGTTACATCCATAGAGGTGATGGGGATTAGGATTTAGCCGCACCCATAGTTTTCTAGGTTTATAGAATACGAGAGAAGAGTGAGAGAGATTCAGGAGGAGGGCTCGGGTTGAAACTACTCTATTGTATAAGATGAGTATAGAGTAGAAAAGGAGTCGGTGTAATCGGTGTAATTCTTCTATTGATTAATAAATCTTATTTCACCCGCATAGTTTATGTTTTAGTTTTTCTTCTCTTTGTGGTTGTGTTGGTTCCAGTTTTGTTGAGGGGTGGTTTTGATAAAGAATTCGATTTGACGTTTCCGCGACGGAATCCCAACACTAGGCGGTACCGAAGTGGATTGCGGTATCGAAGCGGATTGCGGATTCATAGAATTTGGTACCGTGGCGAGTACCAGATTTTTCAAGAATTGGTATCAGAGACAAAGGTTACCGATCCTCGGGAGAGATCAACATCAAAGTATTGGATTACCGACCATCACGAGAGGCTATCACAATTTTATCTCGCTAGGCGTGTTGGACTAGAAAATATGTGATTTTTCGACTTCAGGTGGAGCTAAGAGAGTCCAAAAGCGAGATCGGCGATGCAGTCGCTCAAGGTGGAACGGAGGAGAGCTCGATGTAGCGATTGAAGACTACAAATCAAATCTAGGTGGAGATTGTTAGGATTTGATTAAATTTGTAGTTGAATTCTAGTTAGATTAAGATTAATATTTAAATCTGTTGGAGATAAGATTTAAATATTAATAGAAATCTATTTAGACTAGGTTTTGATAGCTTTTGATATAAGCTATAAATATAGTATAGGTGCTATATTTGACGGTGGTATCCACACCCACGGTGGTGGTAACACCCATATAGGTGGTGATGGCTAGAATTTAGCCACACCCATATAGTGGTGGTTACATCCATGGTGGTGGTCACACCTATGGAGGTGATAGAGGTTAGGATTTAATCACACTCATAATCTTCTAGGTTTATACAAGATGAGAGAAGGGTGAGAGAGATTTCCGATGAGGGCTCGGATTGAAGCTACTTTATTGCAGACATATTTTCTGTTTTGATTTTTCTTTTCTTTGGTGGTTGTGCTAGTTCTAGTTATGTTGAGAGGATGGATTTATGGTAAAAATCCGATTTGAGATTTTCGTTACGGAATCCCAACATTAGGCGGTACTGGAGTGAATTGCGGTACCGGAGCAGGTTGCGGATTTACAGAATCTGGTATCGGGGCGAGTACCGATTTTTCCAACCGTGACTCTAAATTTTTAATTTTTTAGAATTGAGTGATTTTAAGGAAATAAATTAAAAATTTTAACAAATTAATTTATAATGATATCAATTTGATTGGTTTTAACTATTTTATGAAAAATAAACCTAGATTGATTAATTAACTACTAATAACTAATTAAGTTATCGCATTAAAAAAATTATTTTTTTTAAGGAAATTTCCTGTAGACAATGAACTAATAAGTAAAATTTGAATACATTATACAATTTTGGGAAAAGAAATTTAAGTACTGCCTCATTTAGAGATGATAAGAAAAAAAAAATGTAAAAAATTAAAAACAAAACTAAATAAATGAGGAAAGGAAAGTTATAAAGATCGGTTCACACCTAAGTAACATAAGGTTCGGGCACAGAAACCTCCAAACCACCTATGAAAAATAAAGGGAAAAAAAATAATTATATGTAGCTGAATTTTAGTCTCTTTTGCAAACAGACGTAAGAACTTTTAATTTAGCAATTAAGTTTTTTAAATTTTATCAAATAGTTTAATAAACTCCTCTTTTCAAACATAGTGAGCATAATTTTAATAGAGCGTGCTTAAAATGGACAAAAATATCGGATTTTTTTAAAAAAAAGAAATGTAGCACCATCACGAATTAAAATAATTTCTCTTTCTATATATATATATATATATGATATAATAAGATTAAATTTTTTAGCCTATCTATGTCTCTAGAATGTTGATTGATGGTCAATTAAACAGATTAAATATGATATAACTAGAATAATTTTAGAATAACTAATCCTTTTGAAAAATGGAGCAGCACATATATATAATAATAAAATTAAAACATGCTAAATTACAAAATAATTAAATATAATTTTTTGAATTATATGATGGTAAAATAAAAATAAGTTAAACTAGGAAGGGTTAAATTAAAGTTTATACAACAAATTTAAAAAAAAAAAAAAAAAAAAAAAGGTTAAAACCTCTGACCCAGTTGATATGGAGTTGGGGAGATAAAATACCTTTCACCCACTGCTCTTTACGGTTCAACTGCTTTCCAATCTACAGTACATTCCGTCCAAACAATGTTTATGTTTCCAGCAATGTTTTCAAAACTGGGGCAACCGGCCTTGTTAAATCAGTGACATCAGTAAAACATTATAAATATTTAATTATTTTTATTTTATTATAATATATATATATATATATATAATTTTAGTATAATATATACTTAATTGAAAAATATTAATTTTTAGATCATATAAAATATAAATGAATTTTTAAGTTTTACTTTTTATAAAATTAACTTATACTAATAAAAAATAAAATAAGCCAAGTTGATATTAATTAAGCCGTTGAATTTTAATATGACTTAATTAAAAAAAATAATATGCTGATTTAATTAAAATTGGACAGGCTCACAAGTTCAATAGTTGAACCTGCTGATAGCCTCACAGGTTCAAATCGTTCAAAATAATTTTTTAATCTACATATTATTCAAATAATTAAATCGAATTGTTTAATTTATAGACAGAATTATGGTCAAATTGATCGAATCAACCGACTTGATCCAATTTTATTTTTAACTTTTTAATCTACATGATTCAACGAATTAAACCGAACTGTTTAATTTATAGATTGAATTATGGTCAGACTGATCGAATCAACCATTATTATTATTATTATTTAAATTTTTTGTATGAAGTTGATCTCCGATCCAATTTTATTTTTAATTTTTTAATCTACATGATTCAAAAAACTAAACTAAACTGTTTAATTTATAGACTGAATTATAATTAGATTGTTCGAATTAGCCGACTTTATTATTATTATTATTATTATTATTATTATTATTATTTAAATTTTTTTTTATAAAGTTGATCTCGATCTAATTTTATTTTTAATTTTTTAATCTATATAATTTAAAAAATTAAATTAAACTGTTTAATTTATAGACTGAATTTAAGTCAAACTGATTATTATTATTATTATTATTATTATTTAAATCCTTTTGATGAAGTTAATTGATCCCCCGGGCCCCCACCCCAAAAACAAAAGAGAGCGCGGTTTTAGTGAAAGAAACATGACCCACGGCAGGAGAACAAAAGAGAGATTAAATTAAAATAAAGCACTGCAGAATAAAGTGCATGCATGTAATACGCGTTCCATCCATCCATTCGTCTATTCGCCTCGTTATTCGCGCCTATTTTCACGACTTACGAGGATTCTTCCAGACAGGTCTTGCCACGTCAGCCTTACACCGAACTGACAGCACCATGGTGCACGTGGCACGCCACTCGCCCTGCACCGGGTGCATGCGTACTTTCTTTGTACAGTAAATAAATAAATAAATAAATAATAATAATAATAATAGGGGTTGGTTGAATCCATTCAAGTTAAAAAAATAAGAAATTTATAAATTTTACAGATGTGATTTTGACCTCTCTAAGTTTTTCCCAAAGACTAACTTCGGTATAATTACGAGTAAAAATTTAAATTTTTAATTATATATATAAATATGGTTCTATTTAAATTTGTATACTGATCTTTTGAGAATTAGATAGTATATTTAATAAATTAAATTTTAATTTTAAGAGTACTATTTTTTATTATTTTATTTACCTCGAATGAAACATATTTATACACCAGGTGCAAGAAAATTTTCTCCACCAGACAAGGGTCTCTTCCAATTGGTGACCTATGATCAGGTTGTCCCACCTATTCTCCATTGTATGATCACGATCGAACGGTGGACAATAGTCGACACAAGTAAAAATATGAAATCTATTCGTTTTCGAATTGAAAACTCAATTTGCCATTTATACTTGAAACGATGAATAAACAGATATAATTTATTTAAAGAAACGATAATGTATATAGTTGTAAATGTATTGTAATAAAAAATGCATGCAACTGAAAATATAGCAGTTATAATTATTTTTATCTTATTTAAATTTATAAAAGCTAATATAGATATAGTTATTTTGTTTGAACAAATATAATTGAATATGCATTTTGAAATTGAGTCATATTTAAAAAAAAAAAAAAATAGTGATATTATTTTTAAAATATATAAGGATAATACTGTTATATTATCTGTATACACAACATTTTGAAATGAGTTTTAATAATTGTCATCACTATTAAAAACTATTTCAACATAAACAAATTAATAGTTTTTAAATTACTTACAACTGTAAAATAATAAAATATGTTGACTTTGGTAGGAAAAAGCATTTTCCAATTATATATGTACTAGAGGGTTTTAATATTCTGTTATTAATTTTAAACTATATATATATATATATATATATATATATATATATATATATATATATATATATAGGGATAATTACCTGTGTACCCCCGAAATATGAAGAAATATCTGATTTATCCCTTTTTTTTTTTTTCTTTCCAATATACCCTTCATACGTTCCACCGTTATTAAAAATACCCCTACCGTTTTTCTTTGTTAAGTTAACTAGGATTAAACTAAAGTTAAATAATAATCGGAGTTGAAAACTATTAGATATACCTATTTTGCCCGGGTTTAGGGTTTAGGGTTTAGAATTTTTTAGGGTTTTAGGGTTTAGGGTTTAGGGTTTTAGGGTTTAGGGTTTAAGGTTTTTTAGGGTTTAAGGTTTTTTAGGGTTCTAGGGTTTAGGGTTTAGGGTTTTAGGGTTTAGGGTTTAGGATTTTTTAGGGTTTTAGGGTTTAGGGTTTAGGGTTTTAGGGTTTAGGGTTTAGGGTTTAGGGTTTTAGGGTTTAGGATATATTTGAAAGGGCAAAATAGTAATTACACACAGATAACGGCAGTTCCAAATGGTACACTAACAGAGTTTAACTTCAGGGGTATT
>CM055068.1:7961816-8003186 GCA_029204045.2 Tillandsia leiboldiana | reverse complement strand
ATGTATTATTTATATATTAAATATTTATATTATATGTTATTCTAAAATATATTTTATTTATTTATTTATATATAATATATTAAAATATTTTTATATATTATTATTGAAGTATGTTATATTAATATTAAAATATTTTATATAATAATATGATTATAATAGCATTAGATATAATATTTTAATCATTTTATATTAAAAAAATATATTATTTTTATATGTATTATTTTATATATATTAAATATTATATATAGAGTAGGGCTTATATTTATACTTTTAAAAATATAAGTCCAAATATGTTTGTGATTATTTTATTATTAGATTTGCATTAAGATCAGTGCTATTATAAAGTCAACTAAAAAGAGAGAAAGAGAAAATACAATAGCACATATCTCAATGCAAATCCAATAATAAAAAAATCACAAGTATATTAGCTAGGGCTCATGCTTTTGAAAGCATATAAGCTCTACTCAATATAAAAGATATAGATAAAAACAATTTTGATATTTTAAAAAAAAATAATTAATTTTTGTATTATTCTTCATTATCCTTCATAAAATTAGTTAACAAGATTTTGGTTATCCGAATAAAAAAATATCAAGTCAAACAAATTTATTTTTATTCCTGTATCCTAAAATAGTAAATTATATCAAAAATAAAAATATTTATTCCTTCAAATATTATTGTGTTATTAAACACAGTCTAAAAATCGACAACAGAAACTATATATATATATATATATATATATATATATATATATATATATAGAAAAATGCTAGATGTACACCCTAATTGGGGTGTACATCTTACACCCACCCCATCCTGGGATGGGGTGAATTCCACTCGTCCCATCGATAGGACGAGTGGAGGAATACCCACCCCAGGATGGGGTGGGTGTAGGATGTATACCCCATTTGGGGTATACATGTAGCACTCCTGATATATATATATATATATATATATATATATATATATATATATAATTTAATTTATAAGAAATAAAAATTTATAATTTTGTAATCATTTTTTAGTGTGTAATATTTTGCATTTGGAGTTACAATAGTTATGATACAGATTTGATTGTAGCTGGACTGATTTTTATTATTTATTTTGCTATAATAGCATCTAATCCTTACGGGTGTACTTATTGTGACGCCCTATTTTTGACGAGTTCATCTATCTTAGAACTATTTTTCATGTTTCAGAAGATCATTTATTTTAGAACTACTTTAGCTATAATATGTTTAACTCTCTTAATTAATTTTTTAAGCCTAGTCACTGTTCAAAACGTCACAGCGGGGTTAAGAGATTTAATCCTTTTAATTATCTTTCTTTATATATGACTATTTCAAATACTGAATGAAATACCGGGTGTGTCGCATTCCTTCCCCTTTTAAGTTTTGACGTTCTCGTCAGACTCAGACACACTCATAAGTACTAATCGATATGAAATTTGTCTCACTAGCTTTAGCCGACCTACCTGTTGTATAACTTAAGTTCAGTCGAAACTCATCTCATATAGCCGATATTTATTTCACATTTTCGATTGGTGATTGACTTTAATACTGACACCCTCCTTTTCAGAAGATCATCCATTCTAAAACTATTCTAACGCTTAGCTCTCTTAACCTATTAGATCTAACCACCGCTAAAAATATTATAATCGGATTAAAAAATTTGATTATATATATATATATATATATATATATATATATATATATATATATATATATATATATATATATATATATATATATATATATATATATATATATATATATATATAGGACTATTTTAACTGCAGTTCAACTGTGATTGTGAGATTATAATATAATTTTGTTGAAATTAATGCGCCCTTTCCTAACCAAAGCAATTTCTTATGTGGAGTTCACAATTTTTCAGAACTAAAATTAACTTGAACAAGAAACCCTTATAACTATTAATTGTAAGTTATGAAAATGCAGATCTAAAACTCTCACTAGTGGAAACTATAATAAAAGGAGTATTTTTCCTTCCTCACAAGCACGCCAATTGAACGTCAATCACGGATATATATATATATATATATATATATATATATATATATATATATATATATATATATATATATATATATAAAAGGAAAAATAGTACGAAAGGAAAAGGAGAATGTGAAATGGACGTTTGGGCCGTCTGATGTGGTCCTGTAATTCCTGTACTTGGTCGGAATTCGGGCCACCAAATCGATGCGTGGTGGTCCTCGACCAACTATTGGTAAAAAACGCACTAATAAATAAAGTAAATTTTAATTTATATATATATATATATATATATATATATATATATATATATATATATATTTTTTTTTTTATTTATTTATTTATATATATTTATATATACAGTTAAGGTCGAGCCATTTATAGCTCAGTTTGTTATCGTGCCTTTACCCTGACTGAGAATTAGTTGTCTAGATTAGTCAGAATCTAAGTTTTGTTCTATAAAATTTCAATTAAATCTGATCTAACAAATAAAAATGTGACATTCTTTCAGAAAACACGTAACAAATAATACATTTCATCATCTATTTGATGATCTATTCAATGTGCAAAATGTACTCTACAGCAGCATGAACATTTTACGTACGGAAGAAAATTCTATGTAAAGAACAGTAAACAATTAGTACGCCCATCTACAAATTAGGTCATAAACATAATACGCCCGTCTACAAATTGGGTCATAAACATGGCCTACTCCGGTGCCGGCGCGCCTACATTAATTAGGCTTTCTACCGACTCAAAATGGCTCATGGCCCAATTCAGCCCATTAATATTTCTAAAGCAAATTGCTCGTATAATATAAATAAGCAATACTACTTGTACATAAAAAAATCTTACATTCATCCATCCAAAAATTTAATTATTTTTTAAAAATTTATTATTTAAAACAAATTAATATGACTAGTGTTAACATATTGCTTTAAGGAAAATGCTACTTGTACACCCCATTTGGGGGTGTACATCGCACACCCCACCCATCCAATGGGTGGGGTGTGGTGAGGGGTCACTTCACAATTTGTGAAGTGACCCCCCCATCCTTAGATGGGTGGGTGTAAGATGTACACCCCCTTTGGGGGTGTACATGTAGCGTTGCTCTTGCTTTAATTGCTTTATAAACATTTCTCAACATTATTGCTTTCCTTTGAAAATATCTATATATTTTTAGTAGCTTATCAAAGTTCGTGTTCTCTTTTCCATTCTTATATTTTGAAACCAAAAAACGAAACAAAAAAGTTTGTGTTCTCAATCATCAGCTACTACGCGAATCTACTTAATTTATTAATCACTTTATTAATATATAATTATTGGGATTCGACTAAACAAAAATCTAGGTTGGTACGATTTGCTTATAACAATTAGGTCGACGATTAATTTACGCTAACTAATAACGCGCACATGCCATGCACGTCGCGCACACAGAAATATCTACTATATATGCATATGCATAGAGTGCGATCGAGAGAACGCAACGCTCGAGGAAACGGCGTATTAATTAAGAAGGGCGCATGCAAAAGTTGCAAACAGCAAAGTGAGTATAAAATTGTGGATTCCAACATTATCCTTAAAGCCAATTATTGAAAGAATAAACACACGACAAAGCTCATTTCATCTTTAAGCAAAGCATATGTCTATATTGTTTGTAAGAACATATATATATAGTACGTATCACAGGTGGTGAGTAATATTAATAGTTTATTTATTGTTGTTGTGATGGGCCTTTGTTAGCTCTTTATGTTTGATTTTTATACAAATTAATATAAATAGTTCAAATATATATATATATATATATATATATATATATATATAGAGTTGGGCTGGAATGCTATTGATAGCACCAACCCAACTTTGCCATCCATTTTGTAGTCATTGGATCGCATTGAGATCCGTGTAGGCTATTTAATGAAAAAAAGAGAAAAAAAAAAATAAAAAAAAAGAAGTAAAAAGTAAAAAGTTTTTCTTTTTAATTAAAGGGCTTGCACGAATCTCAATGCAATCCAATGGCTACAAAATGGGTGGCAAAGTTGGGTTGGTGCTATCAATAGCATTCCAGCCCAACTCTCACTCTCTCTCTCTCTCTCTCTCTCTCTCTATATATATATATATATATATATATATATATATATATATATATAAACGGTTGGATATTCGTTAATATATTTGAAAATATTATAAATACTTATGGGAATTCATGCCTAATAAAACACATTATTAGATTTTGATGTCTCTGAAACACCGACACTAAAATTATCTCGAATTGAGCGCTTTCAAGTCTAAATTCGTTGTCTAATTAATTTACTCTGAAATGGGACAAGACAAATAACTTTAGGAATTTGAGTCAGAGAGCACAACCCTATATATTATGTTTCTTATATGATAGATCTAATTAGTCTCATTAATCATAATTAGATTTGTATTGGATTTCTACATATTAATAACTTATACCCAATAGATATCTCTAGAGTCTATATTAGATCACTTAATGATCCTATTAAATTAAATAGTTCATAATATAATTGTAAATTTATATATTAGTCCATATATAGAAAAAATTAAATCTAACAATCTCCCACTTCACTTACATATTATGTCTTGAAATAATTATATTATCTCCTTATTTACAATCTGATCCATATATTATATTAGCATGAGATCAAAGAGACCTTTATTATACAAATTCATAACTCGACTCATTAATGGTCAGCATACCAACATATTTAATGATATAGATCGAGTATGGATGTGTAGCATGAAAATTACATGCAATGTGATCTTAACATGTCTATTTTCAATTGATCATACTTTATTCTTTAATGAGATCATATTAAACCATAACAGGCAAAACACATTCAAAATATAAAATAAACTATATATTTTATTATGTAGAAAATGAACAAATAGTGTGCCTGAAATTAAAAATATCAAAACACAAACTCCCACTAAGACTACACATCATCAATCAATTTAACACCCATATGAGCATTATGCTTATGAAACACTTTGGGCGGTATACCTTTGGTGAGCAGATCTGTGATGACCCGGATTTCTGCTGAAGGGTTACAGCATGATCAGCGGCTTCTAGTGGCTTATTCTGTGTGATGGTGGTATTTATGCGCAAATCGGACCACAGAATTAGACCCAGCGCGGAAATTGGATCAAGTTTGCTTATCTAGGTGCCTTCGTTAAATTTTAGATGTAGATTTTGGCAAAACGGAAACCGTATTTAGATTCAGCGCGGAAAAACGTTGAAAAACTGTTATTTGGATGTATTTTTCTAAATCCCGACGCCCGAAAACGGACAACCGAAAGTTTTGTAGTGTTTTTGGGTGCAGGGGGGAGCCGTAGGGACACGTGGCGGCTTCCCATTGGCGCGTGGCGGACAAGTGGAGGCCTGGGGTTGGCTGGCGTACCGGGCTTGGTTGGTGCGGCCCACAGGAGTAGCGCGGGCAGGCCGGGCAGACGCGGTGTTGGGTAGTTGGGTGTGCCATGTGGCGGCTCCCCATTAGTGCGCTGGGGACACGTGGCAGCTGTAGTGGCCCCGATCCCCGTGCAGCTTTTTCCCATGACCCACATTGTGGAACACCTATTATTGGTGTGTCGGACCCGCAACACGTCAAATGTACGCGTTGGACGGACTTAGTGAGCCTTCTGGATCGAGCCGGTTTTTCGGCTGTTTTCGTCGGATTTTAGAAAGGGTTTCAGGCTAATCTGAGGCCGGATTTGGATTTAGCGCGGAAAAATGTCGAAAATTGGCTATTTACTTATGTTTTTCTGAGTCCGGATGCCCAAAAAGGGCACCCGGAAGTTTTCTGCGCTTTTTGGTGCATGGGAGGAGCCAGGGACCGGTCGGATGCCATGTGGCGGCCACTGATTGGCCAGCGCACGCGGCGCGGTCCACAGAAAAGGGGAGCTGGTGCATGGACCGGGCGCGGGGGACACGAGGCGGCCTCGGATTTGCGGGCTCACGCGGCGCGGTCCACGGCGATGCGCGGGATGGTGCATGGACCGAGGGGGGCCACGTGACGGCGTGTGAGTGGTCGGCTCACGCACGCGTGGTCCACGCAACACGGGGAGCAAGTTCGGCAGGTGAAAGGGCAGGTGCGAGCAGGTGGCGGCCGTACGCGGGGCGCCATGTGGCACCCTGTAATTGGCGGGCGCCACCAACCCCACCGACCCGGTCGGGCCACGTGACGAATCCCCAGCGGCCCTGCACACACTGTCCGCTGTTCAGGACACGTGTCGGGCGCTGGGCGATTCGGGCGCTATTGGCAGGCCGGGCCGTGGCGCAATTTCGGTGCCCGAAACTTTCAGGCGCCCGAAACATGGGCCCAAAAGCCCAATAGTGGCTTTTTTTTCGGATTTTCTTTGGAAATCCTATATAAAGGCCCCCACCTCTCCTCTTTTGGGCTTTTCCCGAGCTCCCCTGTGGTTGAGTCCTTAAGCAAAGTTGATCCTCATCTTGTGCTTCATCTCTTGAAGGAGTTTTGGAATTTTTGGAGGCCACGACATCGACGTCTTCGGCGGTTCGGCGCACTGCGACGTTCGTTCTTCGGCGGTTTTTTTCGTCGCATTTCGGTTCGCGAGATCCCCTGAGCTACCCCGAAGGAATTTTTGAACGATTTTCACGGCATCGGTTTCACGAGAGGTAGATCTCCGTTTTCCGCTCCTCTCAGTTTTGGGTTTTTATTGGGGTTTCTGGAATATCTTTGAACCCCTTTCTTGCTGGTGATTTTCATGGACAGCGGAGCTTGTCGGATTTTTATCTCTGTGCTCAGTTATCGGATTTCGACCTTTGAGGACTCGATCGATATCTACACTTCGCGAGAATCACAGTCGTATTTTTATTGGAATTTGTGGAGATCATATCACAGGTGATATTTTGGCTTCTTTCGGACTGATCTTACCGCAGTTTTGTGATCATGGCGATTTTTGCATATCGCGATGTTTGGACTGTATCTTTGTACCCAGGAGGAGTTTTCATGTGTTTTCGGGCTCGTTGGAATCGTGGGAACCTGAGGATTATCCCCGTTCAGTTTCAGCCCATTTGGACCTTGGATCGATGCACACTTTCAGTTGGATTACTTCGTCTCCAAAACCGATGGACGGTTCTCTAATTCTATATGTGTTAGTGAGCATGCATAATGTGAGCGGTAATAGGAAGCATGTTTATGTGAGAAAATATTTTCTGGTGTGGTTATTATAATCATGTTGATTATTGCTTCCTAATTGTGTTAAATTAAATGCTATTATTGGAACTTGACCTAACACCCTGTCATATGTTGCATGTTCAACCAGACTAGTAGAAAACTCCAACTTGGGCTAATTTATTTATACTTTAGACACTCCCACGTATTTACTCTTGTCACCTAGACTTAGAGTTCCTCGCCCGGGTAGTGGGCCGAGTGGTCGGGTGTTAGTGGGATGCATGTTACACTCGTGCTTGGGGGCCGAGTGGAGTCTGGTAGCTGTGTTTAGATCAGTACTTGTCCTGGGAGCCGTCTGAGTCGACGGTGGGTCCCGGCTGTGAGGATTTCCAGCCAGTGAGTGAGAGATGTGAGGTTGGTTACTGTCGATCATGTTGATCGTGGATTTGGATTATAGCCTGCGTGAGCCATATTGAGCTCGACAGAGATGCGCGGATACTTTCCTCGGTGGGGTCGCGCCCCTCGAGTGCCGCTCCGGAGCTAGGCCTGTTACTTTGCTATCACGACTTGTCGACGCAGTCCTTCTGGCTGGGCCCTTTTTGGGCAGTCACGGATGCCCTACGTAAGTCCAGTCCTCTGTGGATGTAATGGCAGTAGGTGGGCGCAGGTTTGACTGGACACTATGTGGCAGTCAGTGTAGATTGGGTGATTGTATTATTGAGAGATAGTAGATGCATCATGTTCCATCTGTATCACCCATTGAGCATTTAGATAGAGGCATAGTAGCTGTAGAGTTATTTCTGGCCTTTCTCTTTTAGTATTGCACTTGTTACTTTATGCCTCTAGTAGACTTAGTGGGCAGACCGTCGGGCTTGTTGGCGGTACCCACCGAGAACTACGTGACAGTGTAATTCTCACACCCATGGTTGGTGACTTTTTCCAGGAACCTCTCATCCAGTTCCTGCCGCTTCTATTGCCAATCGATCTGACCGAGGTAAAGGAGTCGCGAGTTAGATCCCTACCCGTTTATAGTGCAGAGTGTAGACGTACCCCTTATGGTGATGTACTAGTACTGTCAGAGATTTTTGGGATGTATTTTGTACTTTTTATTTTGAGAGTTTTATTTTGGAGAGGCTGATGTATTGTGAGGATCTGGCATGTACTATTTGGAGCTGTATGTATTTATTTCAGTAGTTTTCTTTTCCACTCTGATATCTGTATAGTGGTTAGTATGATCTTTTGCAGGTTAGTCGCTTCGTCCATATGGGGCTTCCCGTATGGGCGACGGATTTGCTAGCGGGCTCGGGTCGCAGTTTCGACGCCGGGGCGTGACAGATTAGAGTGGTATCAGAGCCTAGGATGTAGGTCACTGTGGACTTAGAAACCCTAGGCTTGTGGTTGGACCCTAGGATGACTCACGTGAGAGTCGTGACTGTAGCCAGAGTCCTGATTGAGTTTTCTGACTCGCCCAAGGGATGGGATGAGTGATTGACATGTCTTTTCTCGGTAAGCGGCTATGTTGGCTGCAGACAACATAATGCTACAGGAAGGGGGACATGCCTTTGACTTTCACTAGATTGGGTCGAGTGTTGTTTTGGTTCTGATCGTCTCCGTTTTGTCTCAGGTGTGAGCGATGCATCCACAGCGCAGGATCATGACGCGTTCTCAGCCCTCTTCCTTCGATGAGCCTGAGCAGGAGGAGTCAGCACAGGGCCAGCAGAGAGAGGTATAGGAGTTTCGGGCTCAGATGGCCCAGATGTCGGAGACCATGGATCGGATGATGCACATGTTTGAGCAGAGGGCGCAGCCTGTCGCAGCACCCCCCTGAGAGTTCCCCTGCACCTTCTTCGCCGGTGGTGGCACCCCCAGTTGTACCAGCGGCACCGGAAACCCCTATTACGCCGGTTACCAGCAGACAGCCGTCTGGGTCGGCGGGATAGTTGACCTCTGCGGAGCAGCGAGAGGTTGTGGATTGCTTGATGAGATTCCGCCAGTTTGACCCTCCTCGTTTCTCTGGGCGGAGTTTGGAGCCGTGGGAGGCAGAGTCGTGGATCACGGCTATGGAGCGACTTTTTGAGAGTTTGTTTATTAAGGAGCGGTTTCAGGTTCTTCTAGCGACGAACTTCTTGGAGCACAATGCCGAGGCCTGGTGGTGGCGAGTGCGACCTGTTGGTCCGCCTGGGACTCAGCTTCTTACCTGGGCGGAGTTCCGCAGCCTACTTCTTGGATCCTTCTTCCCGGAGAGTGCTAGACAGAGGTTGGAGGAGGAGTTGAAGAATCTTCGGCAGGAGAGCCACCCGGTGCAGGAGTACATCGTGGATTTCAACCGGTTACTGGCTAGTGTACCACACGCGGCCAGGGACGAGGCGTATCGGTTATATATATGTTTGAGTGAGTTTTGCGCCGGGATATTTATCAGTTTGTCCGTTTGCGCAGACTGCAGACTCTGGATGCCTCGATGGTGCAGGCACTTTATGTCGAGCGCGGGGAGGCAGTGATGGACGAGGTGACCCCTGCTCCTGTAGTGACTTCGGGGGCGAAACGCCCAGCACCCGTTGACGGGGGACAGATGAGTCGGCAGGGGCCTCCGAGACCTCCACGATTCCATCATCCGGGTCGTGGGTTTTAGGGGTGCCAGAGGTCAGGTGGACCTCGTCACCCCCCAGCAGCAGCAGCAGCAACGATCGCCCCAGCAGCAGCAGTCCCAGCAGCAGCAGCAGTTCCAGCGACAGCCGCGCCAGGACAGATGTGTTATTTGTGGGGGACCGTACCCGTCGAGCTTGTGTACTCAGAGGCAGGGCCGATGCTTTCGTTGCGGTTAGACTGGTCATTTTTAGGAGTCATGCCCCAGAGCGGGATTTCCAGCACCCTCGACGGCATCAACACCCCCTGTTCCTCTGCAGATGGCTGGACATTCTGTGACTTATGGTATGCCTTATCGTGCTTCTTCCTCGCGACAGCCAGAGCGACAACCACCAGCGCCGAGCGGGCGAGTTTATGCTGCGCAGGTTGAGGATGCTTCGGCGGCAGACCACGTCGTTGCAGGTATTATTTAGATTTCTACAGTTTGTACTCGAGCTCTTTTCGATACTGGTGCTTCACACTCATTTATCAGTAGAGCATTTGCATCCCTACATGGTTTAGAGATAGTTTCTTTATCGCATGTATTAGAGGTTTGGATTCCAAATCATATTTTGCATGTCGAGGAGTGTTGTATGGCTTGCCCAGTGCAGTTGGGATCTTGGATCTTGCCGGCAGACTTGCTTGTCTTGCGGCAGCTCCAGGATTTCGACGTTGTACTATGTATGGATTGGTTGTCGCGGTACTTTGCCACCATTGACTGCAGGGAGGGGACTGTGACTCTCCGCGAGCCTGGACAGGAGGAGTTCGTCTACAGAGGCTGCCAGAGCACACTGTTCGCAGCGACCGTTTCCTCGGCGAGGGCTAGGCGGATGATGAGCAGAGGTTGTACCGCTTTCTTGGCGACTATTGTTGAGGTGCCTACGGCGGCACTGGGACTCGAGGATATCCCCATCGTCCGTGAGTTTCTAGATGTGTTTCCCCCTGAGTTGACGACTATGCCGCCGGAGAGGGAGATAGAGTTTGTGATTGACGTGGTTCCGGGAACCACGCCAATCTCGAAGGCACCTTATAGGATGGCACCTGCCGAGTTGAGGGAGCTAAAGGCACAGTTACAGGATCTGATGGACAGAGGTTTTATTAGACCCAGTGTATCACCGTGGGGAGCACCGGTTTTGTTTGTAAAGAAGAAGGATGGGTCGCTTAGATTGTGTGTGGATTACAGAGAGCTAAACAAAGTGACCATCCGGAATAAGCATCCCTTATCGCGGATTAATGATTTGTTTGATCAGCTGCAGGGAGCTTCGGCGTTCTCGAAGATTGACCTCCAGTCCGGTTACCACCAGTTGAGAGTGAGGGCCGAGGACATATCCAAGACGGCTTTTAGATCCCGGTACGGGCATTATGAGTTCACAGTGATGCCATTTGGATTGACTAATGCCCCTCCCACATTTATGGATTTGATGAACCGAGTATTCCAACCGTACTTGGGCCAGTTTGTTGTGGTATTCATCGATGATATTCTAATTTACTCCCGGAGTGATATGGAGCATGAGGAGCACTTAAAGATAGTGCTGCAGCTTCTGAGAGAGAATAAACTATATGCCAAGTTTAAGAAGTGTGAATTCTGGTTTCGGGAGGTTGCATTTTTAGGCCATGTTGTTTCAGCCGCAGGAGTGGCAGTGGACCCGACGAAGATTGATGCTGTTCGGGATTGGCCTAGACCGACAACGGTTACTGAGGTCCGGAGCTTCTTGGGCTTAGCAGGTTATTACCGTCGGTTCGTGGAGGGCTTTGTGAAGCTCTCTACCCCACTGACCCGTTTGACTAGGAAGGGGACCAAGTTTACTTGGACTGAGCAGTGCCAGCTGAGCTTTGAGGAGCTGAAGATAAGACTGATATCAGCGCCGATTCTAGCATTGCAAGTGATGGGTGATGGGTTTGTGATCTACAGCGACGCCTCTCACAGCGGTTTGGGTTGTGTACTGATGCAGCATGGTAGGGTAATTGCTTATGCTTCGCGACAGCTGAAGGATTACGAGAAGAATTACCCTACACATGCTTATGCTTCGCGACAGCTTGCAGCAGTTGTTTTTGCTCTGAAGCTGTGGCAACATTACCTTTATGGAGAGCACTGCAAGATCTACACCGATCATAAAAGCTTGAAGTATTTGTTTACTCAGAAGGAACTAAATTTGAGGCAACGCCGGTGGTTAGAGTTACTGAAGGATTATGATGTGAGCATCCTGTATCATCCCGGCAAGGCCAACGTCATGGCAGACGCTTTGAGCAGGAGGTCAGTGCAGAGCTTGAGTATGATGATTACACAGCAGGCACCGCTAGTTGAGCAGATGAGACGTTTATAGATCGAGGTTGTGTCCCCTGGGGTCTCTGCTAGACTTATGTCTTTGGTAGTGCATCCCACTCTATTGGACAGGATTAGAGAGAGACAGAGTGAGGACCCCCACTTGCTGAGGATTAGAGGACAGATTTAGGCTGAGAAGATAGGGGATTTCTCAGTTGATGCTTCGGGAGTACTGCGGTACAGGGACCGAGCGTGTGTGCCTATGGATTCTGAGATCAGAGAGCAGATTTTGAGAGAGGCCCATTATACACCTTGTACTATTCATCCCGGTGCGGAATGAAGCGGGACATTGGGAGATTCGTGGCTCATTGTTTAACTTGCCAGCAAGTGAAGACAGAGCACCGAGTTCCTGCTGGCAAGTTACAGAGTCTTCCAATCCCCGAGTGGAAGTGGGATCATATTACTATGGATTTTATCACGGGACTGCCGAGGGCGCAGAGTGGAGCTGACACGATCTGGGTTGTCGTGGATAGACTCACAAAGTCTGCTCACTTTCTACCTGTGCAGGTGACTTGGCCTGTGGAGCGACTAGCGCAGCTGTACCTGGATGAGGTGGTGAGGTTACATGGTGTACCCGCCTCGATCGTATCAGACAGAGACCCGAGGTTTGTCTCACATTTCTGGGGGAGTCTACGGACAGCCTTGGGGACGCAGCTTCGGTTTAGCACAGCTTTCCACCCACAGACCGATGGACAGTCTGAGCGCACCATACAGACCCTCGAGGACATGTTGAGAGCGTGCGTCCTGGATTTCGGAGGAGAGTGGTACCGGCACTTAGGATTGGTTGAGTTTGCGTACAACAACAGCTATGAAGCGAGCATTCAGATGGCTCCGTTTGAAGAGTTGTATGGACTCAAGTGTTGGTCGCCCTTATATTGGAGTGATGTGGGTGAGAGGAGGACTTTGGGACCTGATTTACTGCTGGAGGCAGAGGAAAATGTCAGATTGGTACGGCGACATCTAGAGACAGCCCAGAGTCGACAGAGGAGTTATGCTGATACTCGACGGTGAGACCTAGAGTTTCAGGTTGGTGATCATGTCTTTCTGAAGGTCTCGCCTTCGAAGGGGGTCCGAAGATTTGGAGTTTGTGGGAAGCTCAGTCCCCATTTTATTGGACCCTTTGAGGTACTTGAGAGAGTTGGCCCTGTTGCATACCGTATTGCTCTTCCACCACGCCTTGCAGGAGTACATGATGTTTTCCACGTCTCAGTTCTGAGGAGGTATGTCTTCGATCCTTTGCACGTGATTGACTTCACTTCCCTGGAGATCAGTGAGGACCATGGATATGAGGAGCGCCCGTTGCGAATTCTGGCTCGTGAGGTGAGAGAATTGCGCAACCGGGCCATTCCATACGTGAAGATTTTGCGGAGCAATCACGAGGAGCGTGAGGCCACTTGGGAGCTTGAGGCGGTGATGAGGGATACCTATCCTTTCTTGTTCGAGGCTTTTGGCTGAGGTACGTCTGTTTTATTTTCTTAATTTCGGGGATGAAACTTTTGTTAGTGGGGGAGGATATAGTGGCCCCGATCCCCGTGCAGCTTTTTCCTATGACCCACGTTTTGGAACACCTATTATTGGTGTGTCGGACCCGCAACGCGTCAAATAGATGCGTTGGACGGACTTAGTGAGGCTTCTAGATCGAGTCTGTCTTCCGGCTATTTTCGTTGGATTTTAGAAAGGGTTTCAGGCTAATCTAAGGCCTGATTTGGATTCAGCGCGGAAAAATGTCGGAAATCGGCTATTTACTTGTGTTTTTCTGAGTCCGGATGCCCAAAAAGGACACCCGGAAGTTTTCTGTGCGTTTTGGTGCATGGGGGGAGCCGCGGACCGGCCGGATGCCACGTGGTGGCCATTGATTGGCCGGCGCATGCGGCGCAGTCCACAGAAAAGGGGCGCTGGTGGATGGACCGGGCGCGGGGGACACGTAGCGGCCTCGGATTTGCGGGCTCACGCGGCGCGGTCCACGGCGACGTGCGGGCTGGTGCATGGACCGAGGTGAGCCATGTGGCGGCGTGTGAGTGGCTGGCTCACGCACGCGCGGTCCGCGCAACGCGGGGAGCAAGTAGGTCTGGTGAGGGGGCAGGTGCGAGCAGGTTGCGGCAGTACGCGGGGCTCCATGTGGCGCCCTGCGATTGGCGGGCGCCACCCACCCCACCGACCCGGTCGGGCCACGTGGCTAATCCCAAGCGGCCCCGCACATGCTGTCCGCTGTTCGGGACACGTGTCGGGCGCTGGGCGATTCGGGCGCTGATGGCGGGCCGGGCCGTGGCGCAATTTCGGTGCCCGAAACTTTCAGGCGCCCGAAACATGGGCCCAAAAGCCCAATAGTGGTTTTTTTTTTGGATTTTCTTTGGAAATCCTATATAAAGGCCCCCACATCTCCTCTTTTGGGCTTTTCCCGAGCTCCCCTGTGGTTGAGTTCTTAATCAAAGTTGATCCTCATCTTGTGCTTCATCTCTTGAAGGAGTTTCAGAATTTTTGGAGGCCTCGGCATCGACGTCCTCGGCGGTTCGGCTCACTGCGACGTTCGTTCTTCGACGGCCTTTTTCGTCGCATTTCGGTTCGCGAGGTCCCCGAGCTACTCCGATGGAACTTTTGGACAATTTTCATGGAATCACTTTCATGAGAGGTAGATCGCCGTTTTTCATGTTTTTCGTTCCTCTCAGTTTTGGATTTTTATTGGGGTTTCTGGAACATCTTTGAACCCCTTTTTGCTGGTGATTTTCATGGACAATGAAGTTTGTCAGATTTTTATCTCCTCGCTCGATTATCGGGTTTTGGCCTGTGAGGACTCGATCAACATCTACACTTCACGAGGATCGCAGCCGTATTTTTATTCGAATTTTTGGAGATCATCTCGTAGGTAATAGTTTGGCTTCTTTCGGACTGATCTTATCGCAATTTTGTAATCGTGCGGATTTTTGCTTACCGCGATGTTTAGACTGTATCTTTGTACCCAGGAGGAGTTTTCATGTGTTTTTGGGCTCGTTGGAATCGTGAGAACCTGAGTATTATCCCCGTTCAGTTTCAGCCCATTTGGACCTTGTATCGATGCGCACTTTCAGGTGGGTTGCTTCGTCTCCAAAACCGGTGGACGGTTCTCTAATTCTATATGTGTTAGTGAGCATGCATAATGTGAGCGATAATAGGAAGCATGTTTATGTGAGAAAATGTTTTCTGGTGTGGTTATTATGTTCATGTTGATTATTGCTCCCTAATTGTGTTAAATTAAATGCTATTATTGGAACTTGACCTAGCACCCTGCCATATGTTGCATGTTCAACCAGACTAGTAGAAAACTCTAACTTGGGCTAGTTTATTTATGCTTTAGACACTCCCACATATTTACTCTTGTCACCTGGACTTAGAGTTCCTCGCCTGGGTAGTGGGCCGAGTGGTCGGGTGGTCGTGGGATGCATGTTACACTCGTGCCTGGGGGCCGAGTGGAGTCTGGTAGCTGTGTTTAGATTAGTACTTGTCCTGGGAGCTGTCTGAGTCGACGGTGGGTCCCGACTGTGAGGATTTCCAGCCAGTGAGTAAGAGATGTGAGGTTGATTACTGTCGATTTTGTTGATTGTGAATTTGGATTATAGCCTGCATGAGCCATATTGAGCTCGACAGGGATGCACGGATAATTTCCTCGGTGGGGTCGCGCCCCTCGAGTGCCGCTCCGGAGCTAGGCCTGTTACTTTGCTATCGCGACTTGTCGACGCAGTCCTTCTTGTTGGGCCCTTTTTGGGCAGTCACGGACACCCTACGTAAGTCTAGTCCTCCGTGGATGTAATGACAGTAGGTGGGCGCAGGTTTGACTGGACCCTATGTGGCAGTCAGTGTAGATCGGGTGATTGTATTATTGAGAGAGAGTAGATGCATCATGTTCCATTTGTATCACCCTTTGTGCTTTTAGATAAAGGCATAGTAGCTGTAGAGTTATTTCCAGCCTTTCTCTTTTAGTATTGCACTTGTTACTTTTTGCCTCTAGTAGACCTAGTGGGCAGACCGTTGGGCTTGTTGGCGGTACCCACTGAGAACTACGTGACGGTGTAGTTCTCACTCCCATGGTTGGTGACTTTTTTTAGGAACCTCTCCTCCAGTTCCTGCCGCTTCTGTTGCTGATCCATCCGACCGAGGTAAGGGAGTCGAGAGTTTGATCCCTACCCGTTTCTAGTGCAGAGTGTAGACGTACCCCTTATGGTGATATACTAGTACTGCCAGAGATTTTTGGGATGTATTTTGTACTTTTTATTTTGAGAGTTTTATTTTGGAGAGATTGATGTATTGTGAGGACCTGGCATGTACTATTTGGAGTTGTATGTATTTATTTCCGTAGTTTTCTTTTCCGCTTTGATATCTGTATAGTGGTTAGTATAATCTTTTGTAGGTTTGTCGCTTTGTCCATATGGGGTTTTCCATATGGGCGGTGGATCTGTTGGCGGGCCCGAGTCGCAGTTTCGACGCCGGGGCGTGACAGCAGCACCGGGTTGGCGGGCTCTTCAGGCGTGATACACGCGGCGTGGCGGCTGAGGGCCTGGACACGTGTCGGCTCGCGATTGGATGGTGCAACGTGGGTGCGGAGCTGGTAAGGCGCGCCACGTGGCGCGCCCTCATTGGACCGACCGGACGTGCAGTCTGCGCGCTGTTGGTGGGGTTTCCACGTGGCGGTCGCTGATTGGCGGGGCGGTTAACCGCGGGCCGCTGGCGCGGATTGGCGACGCGTTGCGGCATCGGACGGCCCAGGTTGATTCGGGCGGTCGTCGGGCGTGGACCGTGAACACATTCGGGTGCCCGAATGTGCTCCCTGCGCCCAAATCTTGGGGGTTTTTCTTGGTTGGTTTGTGGACTATAAATTAGTTTTCTTTCCTATTTTGTGAGCTTTTTTGGAGTCGATTTTTGGAGGAACGTCTACTGAGCCATCCCCTACACTTCCTCTTCATCTTCATCGACAAAAGAAGTAATCCTAGGGGCTTCTTGATCTTCTTCTTCCTTCACTTTGGAGAGCTCCGTCATTGTTGAAGCTTCGGCCAACCTCGTCGCATTTCGGTGCAGAAGCTCCCCAGATCTCAATTCTTGGAGTTTTAGCTGATTTTTTGAGGGGATCTCTACAAGAGGTAAATCTACAGTTTTGATATTCAGCGTTTTTCGTGTATCATGAGATTTCTTGGGGTATTTTTAATATTTCTGGAACCATCACGCACAGATTTTGTGCTTGGACACCCTTGAGTAATTTTGAGTTTTCTCTTTCATGCGAGTTCTTATTTGGGAGTTCTTTAGCTCGATTTCTATCTACTCTCTACAAGGAATCCATTGCTACCTTCATTATTGGATTCGGAGCTTGTTTGCCCAGGTATTTCCTATGATATTCTTGACCCTGTGGTGCAGATTTGGTTACAATACAGTTTTGATTTGCTTCTTGAGCAATGAGCATTTGTATGTCGACAGCTACGGGAATATCATGTTTTGGGGGATTTCTTTGTATGAATGTGTTATCAAGATGTAGATGAACATTTTTCATTTTGACACCTAAGAGGAATTCCTTCTAAATTGAGCTCTAAAATTTCTTGAACTCTATGTCTTATTTTTGTACCCTATTTTTGGACAGCATGAGGGTAGCATGATGAGTATTATTTATCAAGGATTTTTGATGGATTTTTGATGTTTGGGGAGGGTTTATTTGACCAAGGATACTTTGTTACCGCTGTTGGGAACCTCCCTTGGAATTATTAGATGCAGAAACTTTATTCTTGAATTTTCTTGCATCATGCTGAAATTTTGGATATTACCGCGCTTCAGGTGTTGTTTCGGCGATTGCGCCAATCCGGGAGTCAGATTTGGGCGATTTCTATGCCATTATTTTTCTGAAGAGTCGAGGATTCTACACGCCGAAATTCAGCTTGATCGGGCATTGGATCCATACTTTCCAGGTGGGTTGCTTTCGTCTCCAAAACCGGTGGACGGTTCTCTAACTCTATTTGTTCGTATGCATGCATAGTTTAATGTACAATTTGATGATTGAGATATAAGTATGAGAAATGGTTTAAATGATGGGGTTTAAGGCTTACTTGATAAATTGTACATCTTATGTGGATTTGAGAGTTGCATGATTTATTTACCTTTATGCATGAAAGAGAGTTACAAGATAAAGATGTTTATCCTATACTAGTGGAAAGCATGTTAGATGATGATGTTCACTTACTTGCTGTAGAATATGATTGATGCATGTCCGCATTTATATTGTTTAAGCTTGTGAGCATGTATGACTTGAGTATACTACATTGATTGGAAGCAAGCATGATATGATTTGTCTATGTTACGTTGGTTCAGTTTTATGCATATTATGGTTAGAGGTTTATATATTGGTTATGATGCATGTTTAACTGTGGAACTTGACCTAGCACCCCCTCATATGTTGCATGTTTGAAACCAGACTAGTAGAGAACTTTCACTTGGGCTAGGTTCTTTTATGTTTTAGACATCCCCTCACTTGCATCTTTTTCCGGTATAGAGTTTTCTCGCCCGGGTAGTGGGCCGAGTGGTCGGGTTATTGAGGGACGTGTGTTGCACTCGTGCTTGGGGGCTGAGTGGAGTCTGGTAGCTGTGTTTGGACCAGTGCTAGTGTTGTTGGGAACCGTTTGGGTTGACGGTGGTCCCAGGTCGTGGAGTGTTGTCCGACCAGTTTGTTAGCCTTGAGTTGTGGGTCGATCCCAACTGTGGAGTATCTCCAGCCCGTGAGTATAGTGTGGCGAGTTGGGTGTCTCGCTTTGGGAGCCGTTTGGGTTAGCAGTGGTCCCGTCTGCTGTGTACCTCCGGCTAGTGGGTTAGTGTAGCGAGTTGGTTGAGTTTGCTAGTGTCTCGTGATTCGTGGGGGCTTATTAGCTGAGTCGTTGTGAGTACTCCGACCATCGTGCGAGATGTTTGGGGATCTTGAGTTCTTCCGTTCTGAGAGTGAGCGTGGATTTTGACCATAGCCTGCATGAGCTATATTGAGCTCGACAGATATGCGCTGATACTTTCCTCGGTGGGGTCGCGCCCCTCGAGTGCCACTCCGGAGCTATGCCTATTACTTTGCTATCGCGACTTGTCGATGCTGTCTCTCTGGCTGGGCCTTTTTTAGGCAGTCACGGATGCCCTACATAAGTCCCGTCCTCCGTGGATGTAATGGCAGTAGGTGGGCGCAGGCTTGACTGGACCCTATGTGGCAGTCAGTTCGATTGGGTCGATTGGGCACCTCGTGTTCGAGTGGTTGAATATCTTTTCATCTGTATCACCCATTGAGCATTTAGATAGAGGCATGGTAGCTGTAGAGTATCTCCAACTTTTCTTATTCAGTTTTTACTGCACCGTTATCTTATGCCTCTAGTAGATTTAGTGGGCAGACCGTTGTTCTTGGAGACGGTACCCACTGAGAACTACGTGTTGGTGTAGTTCTCACACCCTCTGTCGGTGACAGTTTTGCAGGGGCATCTTCACCAGTTCCTACCTCTGCGGTTGTTGCTTCTTTTGATCATGGCGAGGGAGTTGCGAGTTAGATCCCTACTTGTCCTTGGAGAGTAGCTGTACCCCCTATTCTTGGAGGATTTTAGTACAATCAGTTGGATTTGTATATTGTACTCTTTTGAGAGTTGTCTTTATTTGTGAGAGACTGTTGTATTGTGAGGATATGACTTGTACTGTGAGCCTGCACACTGATGTATTATTATTAGTTTAGTTTACCTCCGTTTTTGGACTCTTAAACATTGTATCAGAGGTTGATGTATGATGATCACTTTTGGGAGATGGATCTTGTATTTTATTCCAGTGGTACAGTGGTTTGGATTTTACTTTTTCTGCAGTTTACCTTCCAGCTCTGATATCTGTTTAGCTGTAGTTCTATTGTTTTGCAGGTTTGACGCTTCGCCTATACGGGGTTTCCCGTATGGGTGGCGGATCTGTTGGCGAGCCCGGGTTGCAGTTTCGACCCTAGGGCGTGACAAGATCCGCAACCATAGAGTTTGTACTAATATACTCTATGCACACATTACCGCTCTAAACTCTCTCTTTAACAATAAAAAACTTGATGTCTATGTGCTTTGACTTTGAAGAGCTCATGTGGTCATTGGAATATTATACATCCGATTTATTGTCACAAAATATTTTTAATGGCCTCTCAATGCCATTCATAATTCGCAGCCATATTCCATGATTGGATGTCTCATAACAGGCTATGAACTCAACTGTCATAGTGGAAAAAGTTATGTGTCTGCTTAGCATTCTTTTAGGAAATAGCTCCTCTAGCTAAAAGATAAATATAGTCTGACGTGGATCTCCTACTTTCTTGACATCCTGCAATATCGAAATCAAAATACCTAATGATTTCTAAATGTTTCGATCTCCTATATGTGAGCATGTAGTCTTTTGTTATTTGTAAATAACGCATAACCCGTTTGGCTACTTTCCAATGATCCATTTCAGGTTTACTCAAATATCTGCCTAACATCCCAACAATATATGCTATATTCGGATGTGCACACACTTGAGCATACATTAAACCCCCTACTGCCGACGCATAGAAAATCTTTTGCATCTCATTCAGCTCAATCTCATTCTTGAGGCATTGACTGAGATTGAACTTGTCTTCTTTAGCAATAATGGTATCTCCAGATTTACATTCTTTCATTCCAAATTTGCTAAGAAGTTTATCGATATAGCTCATTTGTGATAACACAAGGATATCCCGAGAGTGATCTCGGTGTATCTGTGTACCTAATACAAAAGAGACGTCGTCAAGATCTTTTATTTCAAAATTATTTGTTGAAATCTTTTAGTTTCGTGCAATAAGCCTATATTGCTGCTAGCAAGCAATATGTCATTGATATATAGTACAAAGAAAATGAATTTACTCCCACTGGACTTATGGTATATGCAATCATCAACTGCATTCATCTCAAATCCAAATGAGCTGATTACTTAATGAAATTTATGATATTATTGACGGGAAGCTTGCTTGAGCCCATAAATAGATTTCTTCAATTTGCAAACCATTTTCTTTGGATTGCCTAAAACAAAATCATCAACTGCACCATACAAATTGTCTCGTCAATATCACCACTGAGAAACGTAGTTTTTACATCCATCTGATGTAGCTCAAGGTCAAAATAAGTCATAAATGACATTATAATCCTAAAAGGGTGTTTCTATGAAACCGAAGAGGAAGTCTCTTTATAATCAATACCTTTCTTAATTTTGAGTAAAGCTCTTCGCAATAAGGCGAGCCTTATATTTATCGATATTGCCTTTTGAATCCTTTTTAATTTGAAATATCCATTTGCAACCAACTTGTTGCGCACCTTCAAGCAATTCGATAAGATCCCAAACATCATTATCTTTCATGGACTTTATCTCATCATTCATTGTATCAATCCACTTTTGAAAATTAGAACTCTATATAATATAATAATCTGAAATCACATGTCTCCTTTCTTTAGTAGATCTTCTTAATGGCATTTGCTTTTGAGGTTATTGAATTTGCTCTTCAGGAGCGCGCAACTTCTGTAGGCTTTAATAGGATCCACAAGGATCTAAATAGGTACTATCAAACAACTAGAGGGGGGGTGAAAAGGTGTAATACTCAAAAATCACAATCTCAGTGCAAAATAAAAACCAATGCGGAAAATAAAAATAGCACACCGAGATTTACATGGAAACTCCAATCCAGGAGAAAAACCACGGGACCAACACGCAATAACAATCCACTAAGAATAGAAGAATAACAAGGTGATTACTGACTCCACGGACTCAACCCTTCCTTCAACTTCTTCGGATCTTGCGCTCCACCGATTGCACGTCCACTGCACACGTTCGAATCCACGAATGCCACTCGAATCCACGAGCACACGTTTTGAATCCACGAAACGCCTTCAACACACCGAATCCATAATGCTACGTCGAATCCACGACGCAAACTCAGCCGATACAGAATATAGGCTTCGATGGTGATCCTTTGCTTAGATTATCATTGAAGAACCATGGATAGGATCTCTAAGCAAAGACTAGATCAATTCGACAAAAAGTATGTCTTGGAAGAACCGCCGAATTGACCTAAAGGAGGCTAAAGAGAAGAATGATAAAAACCAGCCTCTAGGGTTGCTCTCGAGTGTTTTTGAATTGATCGGTAGTTCTCGAGAAACCCTAAGTATCTATTTATAACATTTGGAAACTAATTAGAGTCGTTTTAGCAATCTTATCACAACATGGCATTGTGTACCAGTACTAAACAATGGGTTCCGGTACCCAATGATGCAAAACACAGATTTTCCTATTGTGTTCCGGTACTCCAAACTGTGTTCCGGTACTCAATGAGAATTACATAAAATCTTGTGTCGGGTTTGAGGAACTCAAAGTGTGGTTCCGGTACTCAATGTAAAAACTGATTTTTCCAAGATAAGTTTTATCCAAAACAGACCAAGTACTGGAATCCAAACTTAGAATAAGTTGTGAGTTAAAAACCAAGTTCCTAAAACCACGTCTAAACCGGATTTCAATTAATTTCTGATTCTAATGATTATAAATGTACTTAAATCACCATGATAAAATTAATCATACCTGAGTGTCATCTTGAGCTTATATTGAATCTTCTTCGAGTCTTCTAATGCTGATTGACAATTTGATCACTTCAAGACTCCGACTCAACTCACGAAATATGCCAACACAAAAAGCCATAACAACTTATTGATTTTGGATGGAAAATTCATTAACATTGTCTTGATTGTTCGGATTTGCTTCTTGAACAAAATTAGTGATAGAAACCTGATAATTGTCAATAGAAACTGTAGGAAGAGCAACAAATTCCTCTTCAAAAATAATGTTTCTTATCTTATTTTCCCATTCAAACTCAACTTTCCAAAAAAATCTAGCATTTGCTGTTTCAAAAAATGACCGAGTCGTGGGATCATAAAACTTGTAACCCCTTTATCGTTCAAAGTATCCAACGAAGTAGCAGCTAATAGTTTTTTAGTCCAATTTCTTTTTATTTGGCCTGTATGACCTTGTCTTAGTTAGACAACCCCAAATGTATAAGTGCGTAATACTAGGCTTCTTTTTTATCTAGGGTTCATAAGGGGTTTTAGCTACTACTTTGCTTGGAACCCTATTGAGGATGTAAGGTGCAATCTTTAGTGCTTCTCCCCAGAGAGATTCTGGTAAGATATAATGACTAATTATACTCCTTACTATATCCTTAAACGTTATGTTACGTCTCTCAGCAACACCATTCATACTAAATTTGCCTGGCATTGTGTAATGTGGGACGATATTGCATTCCTCTAGGAATTTAGCGAAAGGTTTTGGACGTTGTTCACTTGATCGGTCATATCTGCCATAGTACTCGCCACCACGATCAGATTTAACGGCTTTAATCCTTTTGCCAAGTTGGTTCTCAACTTCAGCTTTGAAGAGCTTAAAAATGTTCAATGATTGAGACTTCCCATAAATCAAATATAAGTAGCCATAATAGAAATAGTCGTCTATGAACGAAATAAAATATTGTCGATCATTCCAGAAAACCGTAGGGAATAATTTGCAAATATCAGTATGAATTAGTTCTAAGACATCAGAACTTCTATTGGCACCTAATTTCCTAATGTTTGTTTGCTTTTCCTTAATGCACTCAATACAGACTTGAAAGTCTGTTAAATCAAAAGGATCAAGAATCCCATCTAACACAAGTCTCTCAATTCTCTATTTAGAGAAGTGACCCAAACGCTTGTGCCATAACATAGTGGAATTCTCATTAGTTAATTTTTGTTTTGTACCACGAGACCTAGTATGCAAGATTTCATTATATGAAGCGATTGTATCCAACAAATATATGTTGTCTTTAACAGATAAAAAATGAGTACCAATAAGATTTGAATTTTGAAAAAAAACTAAATTTATTATTTCGAAATGAACAAGAGTAATCAGATTTGTCAAAAATAGAAATAGAAACCAAATTCTATTTAAATGACAGTACTATGAATGTCTCTTCTAAATCCAAATACGAACCGGTCTTTAATAACAACCTACCCTATGGCTTCAACCGCAACTGATTTGCTGGTTCCCACAAAGATGAATCTTTCAGCATCATTTGGTTGCTGGCTTGTCAAGCAACCCTGCATAGACACACTTATATGAATAGTGGCATCCGAATCTATCTACCAAGTGTATCTAGGTACAGAAGTCAAATTAACTTCAGAACAATTCAAAGCGAGAAGTAACACACCAAACGATGTACTTGGGACATTCTTTCTTTATATATCCACCATTCTTGCAGAAGTAACAGATGAATTCCGAATCCTATTTCTTTTGCCCTTTCTGTTGTGGTGTCTCAACTGCAACTTCCTTTCATCCTTTCCTCTTTTTGTCTTTAGAGGAGGTTGTCAAGTGAGCACTTTCTGGCTGATCTTCCTATAGTCTTTCTTCTATTTGCACACAACAAAAAATGAGCTCGTTAAGAGACCATTTCTCTTTTTGAGTGTTGTAACTCACCTTAAATTGGCTATATTGTGTAGGAAGAGAAATGAGAACCAGATGCACGAGCAAGTCCTCAGATAATTCTAATTTTAGTGCCTTTAAGTTTGAAGCAACGTGAGACATCTTCATGATGTACTCCCTTATATCGTCCCTTCCTTTATACCTTATTGAAAATTGTTTAGATAGCAATGTACTTGTTTCGGTCTTTATACTCTTGGCAAAGCACTTTTCTAGTTCCTCAAGGAACTTCTTGACATCATTCTTATCAAACATAGCACTCCTGAAAGTTTCTGGAATTGCACATTTCATGATCATAAGACTCATACAATTAGAATGTTTCTACTTCTCAAAGTCCCTTTTATTCTCAGTGAAACTTTTATTTGTAAGAGAAGGGGGTCATTTTGTCTGCAGCTTAAGGTCTAGATCCGTACAACCAATAATAGTTATAACGTTTTCTTTCTAATTCTTAAAATTTGTACTATTCAGCACTGATATTGAATTGATATTTGCAGATATTGAAGAGTAGAAATATTAGCTGAACAAAGAATAAAACAACAAATATTAGGCTCACAATTTTTATCCATAACAAAACATAATAAATAAATTTAAATAATTGTGGGCTTTTCGCAAAATAAGATATCTGGAACAACATTGATATTTAGTCTTTGGACTGAAATATCAACTATAAGTGGTACTTTCAACATAGTAATCAAATACTGGCAATTAATATTGTTAAATAATAAGTTTTTCTTTGAATTGACTTATTATTTACATGACACACTTAATAATCGTCACATATTTATTACCACAATTATATGTGTAATTTGGCCAAATAGTAACCTTCCTTTGGGTCGGTCATTATTCGCATAAACAATAAATATACACATCCAAATATTTCAAATAAATTAATTTATACAAGAGATGTTACTTTGGTAATATATTGTTTCAATTAATCTATTTTAAAAATTGAACATTCTAAAAATAAGAAAATGCCAAACTTGAATTTAATTTTCAAAATTATGTTTTGCATAAAAAAACCCAAAAAATCTTACTTTATGATCTAGAATCGTTAAACAATCAAAATCTAGAATTCAAAATGTCACAAATCAAAGAGCAATGTGAAAAAAACAACAAAGATTCATGACAATTTTGTTTTTTTAAAAAAATTCTACCCTAAATAATCTTTATGGTAGAAAAATTAATTCAAAAAATAAAAACGATATCTAACGATTTAAACACATGTGGCTATGATACCACTTGTTAGATCTTTATACAAATTAATGCAAATAGCCCAAAAACACATGTAAACTGTTTGATAATCGTTAATGTATCTGAAAACATTATAAACACTTACCGGAATCTATACCTAATGAAACGCGTTCTCAGATTTTGACATCTCTCAAACATTGACACTAAAATTGTTTCGGATTGAGTACTTCCAAGTTTGGATTCGTCATCTAATTAATTTGCTCTGGGACATGACAAATGACGATAGGAATCATAAACACAAGGACGACAACCCTATTATGTTCCTTATATACTAAGACTAATTAGGGTCCTATAAACTCTGATTAGACTTGTACTGAACTTCTACACAATAGTCCATACCCTATAGATGTCTCTAAAGCCCATATTACATCACTTAATAGTCCTATTAAATTAGATATATAGCTCATAATATAGTTGTAAATTTATATGTTAACCAGTATATAGGAAAAATTAAATCCAACACTCTATAGTTATTTATCGCAAGTGTTACTCTACTCTTGAATTATATCACCCTTCTTTCGAATTACACCAGCTTCGTAATTAGATAAATCTGACATTCCGTCACAAGGCAGAATGTTAATTCCTTTAAGCTAGGAATAGAATCCATAATCTCTGACTCTTATATTATTTGTCGGATCGTTGGTGCCAACCATTAAATCCCAAAAACTCGAGCTATTAGACATAACAACCAATTTACTTAAAACATACAGACATAATACCCACGAATATCAATTGTAACTTGACTCAACTAGCCTCTCACCACTTCTAATATAATAACTTGGCCTAGCCCAACTTTCCGTCATTTCGAACATGACTCGATCCAATTTGGCCTTCCACAACAGGACATAATTAATGTTGACTCCTTTAAGACAACAAAAATATCATTTGTTGATCACTCAAATTAAACAAATTGAAATATTGGAAAGTAAAATTAAAATTTTGAAAGATTAGGAAGCCGACTCAAAAGATTACTGTGAGGACCCGAATCCTCACTTAAGGGTTTATTGATGGATTAGTGGTTTCTGGGAGTGTTTGAGCGCGTGTCGGGCCCAAGAAATGGAGTCCTGGTGTAATTGGAGCAAGATTGCTTATCAGGAGACCCATATTGGGTGATTGAGGTTTTTGCGCGCGTATTGGAACCAAGAAACTGACCCGACAAGAAAAATAGATCAAGTTTACTTTTCCGGAAATTTTTGAGAAATTTTAGAAGTGGAATTTGGCCAAACGAACATCGGATTTGGATTCAGCGCGCGAAAACGGTCAAGATGGACTATTTACTTGTATTTTTCGGAGCCCGGACGCGAAAACACGAATTTCGAGGTGTTTGGATATTGTTCCGGCGGCCGGAGAGGCGGCGGCGGCGGCGGCTGGCGGCGGAGCGCGGCGGCGGATGGCGGAGCAGGCACGCGGTCCACCGCGGAAGCGTGCACCGTGGGGTAGGGCACGTGGCACCTCGTGAGTGGCGGGCGCAGCAGGCGCGGTCCACGGAAATAGCGCGGGTGTACGGTGAACCGAGGTGGGACATGTGGCGACTTGTGACTGGATGGCTCTTGTGCGCGCGGTCCACGGAGCGGATGGAGCAGGTGGCCGTACGGTAGTGGTTGGGGAGCGACGTGGGGGCGCCACGTGGCGCCCTGCGATTGGCCGGGTGCAGCCGCCCCACGCCTGCTAGTCGGGCCATGCGGCGCTCAGCGATTCGCGGGCGCGCGTGCGCCGGGCGCGGGGAGTGTCGGGCGGACACGTGGCGGCCTCTGGAGATTCCGGGCGCGCACAGTGTTGGGCTGGGCCCAACACTGTAGCGGCCCGAAAGTTTCGGGCGCCCGATCTTGGGCCCAAAAGTCCAAATTCTGGATTTTTCGGGCTGGGCCTATAAATAGCCCCTTTGCTTGGGCTTTTTGCCCCTTTTCCCGACCCCCTCTGCCCTGGAACCCCTCAGTAAAATTGGAGATCTTCGTGTTGCGCATCTTCTGGCAGAGGCCGCGAATTTTTGGAGGCCGCGGCATCGACGACTTGGGCATCGTGGCGCAGAGCGACGCTTTACTGTCTGAGGCCCGTTTTCGTCGCACTTCAGTCTGGGAGGTCTACCGAGCTACCCCGACAGTATTTTTGGACAATTTTCACGGCGCTGGATTTCCGAGAGGTAGGCCTATGTTTTTCGTATTGACCACCTTCTTAAGATCCGAGCTCTTCTTGGGGTTCCTGGTACATTTTTAACCCCCATTGCTACAGGATTTCTTGTGTGACAACAGCACCTTGCCGGATTTTATTCTCCGCGCTCGAGCGTCAGATCGAGACGAGCCTATACACTTTTTTCATCTACTCATCGCGAGGATTATCATCATATTTTTCTTGGGTTTTTCCGAGACCTTTCCGGAGTTATACTATTCCCTTTTTATCTGTGCAAGAGTTTACAGTTGTGTGGTTCTGATTATTTGCGCGCCGGTATTGTGGAATTTGTAACTCGGCCTACGGGGCTCAGTTTTGGACGTGCAGGTACCCGTTTCGAAGGTCTCGACGCGAAGATCGCTGTGATATTTTTATTGAATTTTTCTGGGCACTTTCAGCAGGTGAAATTTTTGCAGAAAGAGGACTGTTCACCGCAGATTTTGTATAACTGGAATTTTGTGGAATTAAGTGTAATTTTTGGACTGTATTTTGTACCCAGGATGTATTGAGCACTGCTACTGTACTGTTGGCTTGGTGGATGTACTGAGATATCTGTTTCTGGGCATTCTCAGCGGTACGATTCCGGACAGTTAGCACGTTCAGGTGGGTGACCTTGCTTTCAAAATCTATGGGCTGCGTACTAATTCTATGTATGTAGGAGCATTCATGTTAGTAAAGAGACTTAATAACTTGTGGACACTGAATGTTATTACTCTTGTGTATCAGTTGATGAACCTTGTGATCTTATTGCTTCCTACAACATGTTAACTATTGAAATCTTGGAACTTGACCTAGCACCCCTATCATATGTATCATGTTCAGCCAGACTGTAGAAAACTTCAACTTGGGCTAGGTTTCTTTATTGCTCTAGACTTTCCCATATCACTTATTATACTTATCATTTCTGGACTTAGCTTTTCTCGCCCGGGTTGTGGGCCGGGAGGTCGGGTGGTTGTGGGATGCATTTGCACTCGTGTCTGGGGACCGAGTGGAGTTGATAGCAGTCTGTAGATCAGCTTTCTTTGGGAGAGTGATAGTGATGGTAGATCTGGGTTTCTTGGGAGCTGTCAGAGTGACAGTGAGTCTCAGTTGTGTGGATTTTAGCCAGTGAGTGAGACAGTGATTGTTGGTTATAGCCGATTTTGTTGATCGAGGATTTGGATCATAGCCTGCATGAGCCACATTTGTGCTCGACAGAGATGCGCGGATACTTTACTCGTGTGGGTCGCGCCCCTCGAGTGCCACTCCGTAGTAGGCGAGACCGGGTTGTTGTACCGGCGTTGAGATTGAGATATAGACCGGGTTGTTGTACCGGCGTTGAGATTGAGATATATACCGGGTTGTTGTACCGGCGTGAGCTTGAGCTCTTCTATCACGGCTTGTCGATGTTTGTGTCCCTCTGGCTGAGCCAGTTTTGGCAGTCATGGACACAGTCCCTCTAGCTGAGCCAGTTTTGGCAGCTACGGACATACCTACGGTAGACCCGTCCTGTTGAGGATGTGCGGCAGTAGGTAGGCGCAGGCTTGACTGGACCCGATGTGGCAGTCAGTTTGGATTGGGTGATATGAGTTGAGAGTTAGTTGTGGCATCATATCCATTCTGTTCCACTCTTTGAGCATCTAGATAGAGGCATAGTAGCTGTAGAGTTTACTTTTCCCAGCTTTCCTTACAGCACTGCATATGTTACTTTATGCCTCTAGTAGACTTAGTGGGCAGACCGTCGGGCTTATTGGCGGCACCCACTGAGAACTACTGTGGGAGGTAGTTCTCACACCCGTCGTGGTGTCTTTTTCCCCAGCGATTTCTGCTCCGGTTCCCGCTGCTCCAGTTGTTGATTCTGCTCCATCTGACCGAGGTGAGGGAGTCGCGAGATAGATCCCTTCCAGTCATCCTCTGAGAGAGAGTAGATGTACCCCTTACTAGTTGCTGGGAGTGTTATGTTGTGTGACTCCTGTAGTGAGGTATCGAGTTATACCTTTCTTTTACTGCAGTTGAGAGAGACATTTGTATTTTGAGGTGAGGTTGGTCTGTATATTTTTAGAGCTGTAGTTGTATTTTATATCTTTTATTTCAGCTTTTACTATTTTCAGCTCTGATATCTGCTAGTGTAGATGATTCTTTTGCAGGTTAGTCGCTACGTCTATACGGGGCTTCCCGTATGGGCGGCGGATCTGTTGGCGAGCCCGGGTTGCAGTATCGACCCCGGGGCGTGACAGATTACAGTGGTATCAGAGCCTAGGATGTAGGTCTTGGGGGATTCAGGAACCCTAGGCTTGTGGTTGGACCCTAGGATGACTCACGTGAGAGCCGTGATTTTTAGCGAGAGTCCTGATTGGGTTTCTAACTCTCCCGAGCGGGTTGGGATGAGTGATTGACATGTCTTCCTTCGATGGCAACTATGTTGGTTGCAGACAACATAGTACTATGGGAAGGGGGACATGCCATTTGACTTTCGCTAGATTGGGTCGAGAGTTGATTTGGGTTCTAATTGTTCGTTTTGTTCCTCTGGTGAGTGGTGCCTCCGCAACGCATGATGTCGACGCGTTTGCAGCCTTTTTCCTCTAAGCCCGAGCAGGAGGACTCGGGCCAGGGACAGCAGAGAGAGATTCAGGAGCTTCGTGCCCAGATGGCACAGTTGTTTGAGGCTGTTCGGCGTCAGGAGGAGACATCACAGCGCCAGGAGGAGGCCTTGGGCCGGTTGTTGCTCATGTTGGAGCAGAGGGCACAGCCGGTGGTAGCACCCCCGGAGAGGCTGCCTGTGCCTTCTTCGCCAAATGTGGCGCCCCCTGTTGTTCAGACAGCACCGGCAGTTCCTGTTGAGTCGGTTTCTTGTAGACCACCGTCTGGGTCGACGGGACCTTTGACTTCAGCTGAGCAGCGTGAGATGGTGGATCTGTTGATGAGGTTCCGCCAGTTCGATCCGCCTTATTTTTTTTCTGGACTGAGTGCAGAGCCGTGGGAGGCTGAGTCTTGGATCACGGCTATGGAGCGACATTTTGAGAGTTTGTTCTTTGAGGAGCGGTTTCGAGTCCTCTTGGCTACTCACTTCTTGGAGAGCAACGCCGAGGCTTGGTGGCGGCGTGTGCGACCTGCTGGTCCGCCAGGGACGCAGCTTCTCTCTTGGGCGGAGTTCCGCAGTCTTCTGCTAGGGGCCTTCTTTCCAGAGAATGTTTGTCAGAGTTTGGAGGAGCAGCTGAAGAATCTCCGCCAGGGAGATAGGCCCGTGCATATGTACCTAGCTAATTTCAATCAGCTATTGGCTTGTTTGTCCCACGTGGCCAGAGATGAGACCCACCGAATTTACATGTTTGAGAGAGGGTTGCGTCGGGACATCTATCAGTTCGTTCGCTCCCGCAGATTACAGACCTTGGAGGCCTCGATGGAGCAGGCTTTATATGTTGAGTGTGGAGAGGCAGTGACGGCAGAGGTGGCTCCAGCCCCCGTACTGACTCCTGGGGCGAAGCGCCCGGCACCGTTGGAGGAGGGGCAGTCGAGTCGACAGGGACCCCCGAGACCTCCACGTTTCCACTCTCAGGGTCGTGGGTATCAGGGGCGGCAGAGATCAGGAGCATCTCGTTAGTCTCGGCAACAACAACCTTCGCAGCAGCAGCAGACCTCACGGCAGCCGCTCCCTGACCGTTGTATCATTTGTAGAGGACCGCACCCACTGACCCAGTGCCCTCAGAGGCAGGGCTGTTGTTTCCGTTGCGGGCAGACCGGTCACTTTCTGAGTTCGTGCCCCAGAGCAGGTCATCCAGCTCCTTCCTCAGCTTCAGCCCTTCTGTTCCTCATCGGTCGGCAGGACCTTCTACGGCCTATGGTAGGCCAGACCTTGCTTTCTCATCCTCGTGACAGCCAGAGTGACGTCCCCCCCCCCAGCGCCGAGCGGGCGAGTCTGTACCGCTCAGGTTGAGGATGCTACAGCAGCTGTTCATGTCATCGTGGTATTTTGCCACCTTAGATTGCAGAGAGAGGACGGTGACCCTCCGCGAACAGGGACAGGAGGAGTTTCTTTTCAGAGGCTGTCAGAGCTCTATGTTTGCGGCGACGATTTCTTCGGCGATAGCTAGGCGGATGATGAGTAGAGGCTGCACCGCTTTCTTGGTGACGATTGTGGAGGTGCCTGCGGCGGCACTGAGATTCGAGAATATTCCGTTGTCCGCGAGTTCCCAGATGTGTTTTCCCCCCAGAGTTGATGATTATGCCGCCGGAGAGGGAGATGGAGTTTGTGATTGATGTGGTACCAGGAACAGCATCGATCTCAAAGGCACCTCATAGGATGGCACCTGCCGAGTTGAGGGAGTTGAAGGCCCAGCTTCAGGATCTGATGGACAGGGGCTTTGTTAGGCCCAGTGTTTCTCCGTGGGGAGAGCCAGTTTTATTTGTGAAGAAGAAAGATGGGTCGCTTCGTTTGTGTGTGGATTACCGGGAGTTGAATAAAGTGACCATCCGGAACAAGTATCCCCTATCACGGATAGATGATTTGTTCGATCAGCTGCAGGGAGCTTCAGTGTTTTCGAAGATTGATCTTCAGTCAGGTTACCACCAGTTGAGGGTGAGGGCCGAGGACATCCCCAAGACGGCTTTTAGATCCCGGTATGGGCATTAGGAGTTCACGGTTATGTGACACCCCCGGAATTTGGATTAGTCCTATATATAAATGATATAATAGGACTAAATCTCTAACCCGGCTATAGCATTTTGGATGGTAGCAAGATCCAAGAGGAACATGAGAGTTAAGCGTGCTAGAGCTAGAGTAGTTCTAGGATGGGTGACCCCCTGGGATGTGGGGCGTCACAGTTGGTATCAGAGACATTCACCAGCTGGAAATGTGAGATGAGTCTCGGCTGAGCCAGGGTTTATAGCGGGTAGAGTGTGGCTCCCCGGCTAATGACCGTTGTAGGTGGAGTGCAGCTCCCTACAAGGTCGGCTAAGGCTAGCGAGACGAGTCTCACATCGCCTGGTGCTTGTGAGTGTGCTTGAGCCTGACGTGGACGTCAGGGCTTAAAGGGGGGAAGAATGTGACACCCCCGGAATTTGGATTAGTCCTATATATAAATGATATAATAGGACTAAATCTCTAACCCGGCTATAGCATTTTGGATGGTAGCAAGATCCAAGAGGAACATGAGAGTTAAGCGTGCTAGAGCTAGAGTAGTTCTAGGATGGGTGACCCCCTGGGAAGTGGGGCGTCACAGGTTATGCCTTTTGGTTTGACTAATGCCCCAGCTGTATTTATGGACTTGTTGAACCGGGTATTCCAGCCGTACTTGGGCCTGTTGTGGTTGTATTCATCGACGACATCTTGATCTACTCCCGGAGCGATGTGGAGCATACGGAGCACTTGAGGATAGTGCTGCAGCTTCTGCGTGAGAAGAAGCTGTATGACAAGCTTAAAAGTGCGAGTTCTGGCTTCGGGAGGTTGCATTCTTGGGCCTTATAGTATCAGCCGCAGGAGTGGCAGCTGACCCGACGAAGATTGATACAGTTCTGGATTGGCCGAGACCGACGACGGTTACAGAGGTTCGGAGTTTTCTGGGTTTGGCAGGCTACTACCGTCGGTTTATAGAGGGCTTTGCGAAGCACTCTACTTCTCTGACCAGTTTGACTAGGAAGGGGACGAGGTTTGTTTGGACTGAGCAGTGCCAGCAGAGTTTTGAGGAGCTGATGAGAAGATTGATCTCAGCACCAGTTCTTGCACTGCCAGTGATGGGAGATGGATTCGTGATATTTAGTGACGCGTCCCACAGCGGATTGGGATGTGTTTTGATGCAGCATGGTAGGGTAATTGCTTATGCTTCACGGCAATTAAAGGATTATGAGAAGAATTACCCTACTAATGATTTGGAGTTTGCAGCTGTGGTGTTCGCTTTGAAGTTGTGGCGGCATTATCTCTACGGTGAGCACTGCGAGATCTACACGGATCATAGGAGCTTAAAGTATTTGTTTACTCAAAATGAGCTGAACCTGAGTCAACGCCGGTGGTTGGAGTTACTAAAGGATTACGATGTGAGTATCCTTTATCATCCCGGCAAGGCCAATGTTGTAGCAGATGCCTTGAGTCGGAGGTCAGCGCAGAGTTGAGCATGTTGATCACACAGCAGGCACCGCTATTGAGCAGTTGAGGCAACTTCAGATTGAGATAGTATCCCCTGGGGTCTCTGCTAGACTTATGTCTATGGTCTTGCAGCCCACTCTGTTGGACAGGATTAGGGAGACACAGAGTGAGGACCCCCACTTGGAGAGGATCAGATCACAGATTCAGGCAGATCAGATAGGAGATTTTTCAATGGATAGCTCGGGAGTACTACGGTACAGGGACCGAGTGTGTGTGCCTTCGGATCCTGAGATCAGAGACCAGATTTTGAGGGAGGCCCATTATACACCTTATACCATTCATCCTGGTGGTACTAAGATGTATAAGGACCTCAAGGCACATTTCTGGTGGTCCAGAATGAAGCGGGACATTGTAAGATTTGTGTCTCACTGTTTAACTTGCCAGCAAGTGAAAGCAGAGCACCGAGTTCTTGCCGGCAAGTTACAGAGTCTTCCAATTCCCGAGTGGAAGTGGGATCACATCACTATGGACTTTGTTACTGGGCTGCCGAGAGCGCAGAGTGTAGCCGACGCGGTTTGGGTTATTGTGGATAGACTCACCAAGTCTGCACATTTCTTACATGTTTAGATGACTTGGTCGTTGGAGCGTCTGGCACAGTTATATTTGGATGAGATAGTGAGGCTACACGGTGTACCAGCGTCGATCGTATCAGATCGGGACCCGAGGTCTGTGTCACGCTTTTGGGGGAGTTTACAGTTAGCCTTGGGGACCTAGCTCAGATTTAGCACTGCTTTCCACCCACAGACTGATGGCCTGTCCGAGAGCACCATACAGACCCTCGAGGATATGTTGAGAGCGTGCGTTATGGATTTTGGAGGATGGTGGTACCGACACTTACCATTGGTTGAGTTTGCGTACAACGACAGTTATCAGGCGAGCATTCAGATGGCTCCGTTTGAGGCGTTGTATGGACGCAAGTGTCGGTCGCCCTTGTATTTGAGTGATGTGGGTGAGAGGAGGACTTTGGGACCAGATCAACTTTTGGAGACAGAGATGAGAGATGCCTACCCCCTTTTTTTGTTCGAGACTTCCGGTAGAGGTACGCCTGTCTTACTTTACTTTGTTTCGTGGACGAAACTTTCTTTTAGTAGGGGAGGATGTGAGGACCCGAATCCCCACTTAAGGGTTTATTGATGGATTAGTGGCTTCTGGGAGTGTTTGTGCGCGTGTCGGGCCCAAGAAATGGAGTCCTGGTGTAATTGGAGCAAGATTGCTTATCAGGAGACCCATATTGGGTGATTGAGGTTTTTGCGCGCGTATTGGAACCAAGAAATTGACCCGGCAAGAAAAATGGATCAAGTTTACTTTTTCGGGAATTTTCGAGAAATTTTAGAAGTGGAATTTGGCCAAACGGACATCGGATTTGGATTCAGCGCGCGAAAACGATCAAGATAGACTATTTACTTGTATTTTTCGGAGTCCGGACGCGAAAACACGGATTTCGAGGTGTTTGGATATTGTTCCGGCGGCCGGAGAGGCGCCGGCGGCGGCGGCTGGCGGCGGAGCGCGGCGGCGGACGGCGGAGCAGGCGCGCGGTCCACCGCGGAAGCGTGCACCGTGGGGTAGGGCACGTGGCACCTCGTGAGTGGCGGGCGCAGCAGGCGCGGTCCACGGAAATAGCGCGGGTGTACGGTGAACCGAGGTGGGACACGTGGCGACTTGTGACTGGATGGCTCTTGTGCGCGCGGTCCACGGAGTGGATGGAGCAGGTGGCCGTACAGTAGTGGTTGGGGAGCGACGTGGGGGCGCCACGTGGCGCCCCGCGATTGGCCGGGTGCAGCCGCCCCACGCCTGCGTGTCGGGCCACGCGGCGCTCCGCGATTCGCGGGCGCGCGTGCGCCGGGCGCGGGGAGTGTCGGGCGGACACGTGGCGGCCTCTGGAGCTTCCGGGCGCGCACAGTGTTGGGCCGGGCCCAACACTGTAGCGGCCCGAAAGTTTCGGGCGCCCGGTTTTGGGCCCAAAAGTCCAAATTCTGGATTTTTCGGGCTGGCCCTATAAATAGCCCCTTTGCTTAGGCTTTTTGCCCCTTTTCCCGAGCCTCTCTGCCCTGGGACCCCTCAGTAAAATTGGAGATCTTCGTGTTGCGCATCTTCTGGCAGAGGCCGGGAATTTTTGGAGGCCGCGGCGTCGACGACTTGGGCATCGTGGCGAAGAGCGACGCTTTACTGTTGGAGGCCCGTTTTCGTCGCACTTCAGTCTGGGAGGTCTACCGAGCTACCCTGACAGTATTTTTGGACGATTTTTGCGGCGTTGGATTCCTGAGAGGTAGGCCTATGTTTTTCATATTGACCACCTTCTTCAGATCCGAGCTCTTCTTGGGGTTCCTGGTACATTTTTAACCCCCATTGCTACAGGATTTCTTGTGTGACAACAGCACCTTGCCGGATTTTATTCTCCACGCTCGAGCGTCGGATCGAGACGAGCCTATACACTTTTTTCATCTACTCGTCGCGAGGATTATCATCATATTTTTCTTGGGTTTTTCCGAGACCTTCCCGGAGATATACTATTCCCTTTTTATCTGTGCAAGAGTTTACAGTTGTGTGGTTGTGATTATTTGCGCGCCGGTATTGTGGAATTTGTAACTCGGCCTACGGGGCTCAGTTTTGGACGTGCAGGTACCCGTTTCGAAGGTCTCGACGCGACGATCGCTTTGATATTTTTATTATATTTTTCTGGGCACTTTCGGCAGGTGAAATTTTCACAGAAAGAGGACTGTTCACTGCAGATTTTGTATAACTGGAATTTTGTGGAATTAAGTGTAATTTTTGGACTGTATTTTGTACCCAGGATGTATTGAGCACTGCTACTGTACTGTTGGCTTGGTGGATGTACTGAGATATCTGTTTCTGGGCATTCTCAGCGGTACGATTCCGGACAGTTAGCACGTTCAGGTGGGTGACCTTGCTTTCAAAATATATGGACTGCGTACTAATTCTATGTATGTAGGAGCATGCATGTTAGTAAATTGAGTTAATTGCTTGTGGAAACTGAATGTTATTACTCTTGTATATCAGTTGATGAACCTTGTGATCTTATTGCTTCCTACAATATGTTAACTATTGAAATCTTGGAACTTGACCTAGCACCCCTGTCATATGCATCATGTTCAGCCAGACTGTAGAAAACTTCAACTTGAGTTAGGTTTCTTTATTGCTCTAGACTTTCCCACATCACTTATTATACTTATCATTTCTGGACTTAGCTTTTCTCGCCCGGGTTGTGGGCCGGGAGGTCGGGTGGTTGTGGGATGCATTTGCACTCGTGTCTGGGGACCGAGTGGAGTTGATAGCAGTCTGTAGATCAGCTTTCTTTGGGAGAGTGATAGTGATGGTAGATCTGGGTTTCTTGGGAGCTGTCAGAGTGACAGTGAGTCTCAGTTGTGTGGATTTTAGCCAGTGAGTGAGATAGTGATTGTTGGTTATAGCCGATTTTGTTGATCGAGGATTTGGATCATAGCCTGCATGAGCCACATTTGTGCTCGACAGAGATGCGCGGATACTTTACTCGTGTGGGTCGCGCCCCTCGAGTGCCACTCCGTAGTAGGCGAGACCGGGTTGTTGTACCGGCGTTGAGATTGAGATATAGACCGGGTTGTTGTACCGGCGTTGAGATTGAGATATATACCGGGTTGTTGTATCGGCGTGAGATTGAGCTCTTCTATCGCGGCTTGTCGATGCTTGTGTCCCTCTTGCTGAGCCAGTTTTGGCAGTCATGGACACAGTCCCTCTGGCTGAGCCAGTTTTGGCAGCTACGGACGTACCTACGGTAGACCCGTCCTGTTGAGGATGTGCGGCAGTAGGTAGGCGCAGGCTTGACTGGACCCAATGTGGCAGTCAGTTTGGATTGGGTGATCTGAGTTGAGAGTTAGTTGTGGCATCATATCCCTTCTGTTCCACTCTTTGAGCATCTAGATAGAGGCATAGTAGCTGTAGAGTTTACTTTTTCCAGCTTTCCTTACAGCACTGCATATGTTACTTTATGCCTCTAGTAGACTTAGTGGGCAGACCGTCGGGCTTGTTGGCGACACCCATTGAGAACTACTGTGGGAGGTAGTTCTCACACCCGTCGTGGTGTCTTTTTTCCCAGGGATTTCTGCTCCGGTTCCCGCTGCTCCAGTTGTTGATTCTGCTCCATCTGACCGAGGTGAGGGAGTCGCGAGATAGATCCCTTCCAGTCATCCTCTGAGAGAGAGTAGATGTACCCTTTACTAGTTGCTGAGAGTGTTATGTTGTGTGACTCTTGTAGTGAGGTATCGAGTTGTACCTTTCTTTTACTGCAGTTGAGAGAGACATTTGTATTTTGAGGTGAGGTTGGTCTGTATATTTTTAGATCTGTAGTTGTATTTTATATCTTTTATTTCAGCTTTTACTATTTTCAGTTCTGATATCTGCTAGTGTAGATGATTCTTTTGCAGGTTAGTCGCTACGTCTATACGGGGCTTCCCGTATGAGCGGCGGATCTGTTGGCGAGCCCGGGTCGCAGTATCGACCCCGGGGCGTGACAATTACATTCAAGAATATCTAGACTTAACTTAAAGGGAAGGAGATCAAATCAATTTGTAGAGTAGATTGTAGTTATTTATAATTCAAAGTCATTTCTAATTATGCAATTGCCATGAATTTCATGGGATTGTGGATTTGATTTCTAGTCTTTAATATTTCTTAGACCTTTTATGTTAATTTTAAAGTGCTTTCCACATTTATCATATATATATATATATATATATATATATATATATAATATATATATATATATATATATATATATATATATATATATATATATATATATATATATATATATATATATATATGAGCTGGAATGCTATCGATAGCAAACAGATTTCGTTGCCACTCATTTGTTTTCGGTGATGAACCTTTCAAATCGACGATCACCACCGCTGAATATGATCTAGAGCACTAGAAGTATTTAGAAATTAAATTTCAAATCTTTTCTGCGTCATTAACTTAATGATCAAAGGGTTACAAAATTTATAATTTTAATGATAAATATGAATATTTTTCTCGTTTAACGGTGTAAAAAAATCTAAATTAATTAAATTTTGGTTAGAAAATTCTTTAAACTATTTAAAACAACTCTCGATCTTAATTACAATACTCTTATCATCACCTTTTGAGGGATATTCATTTTCAACTATTCTTTTTTGTGTTCACTTAATATACACGAAAAGAATATCGAAAAAATTTGAAATTTAATTTTCAGATAGTTTAAATGGTTTAGATCATATTTAACGATACCGATTGCCATTTTAGAAGCTCCATCATCGAAAACAAATCGGTGACAATGGAGCTCGTTTGCTATCGATAGCATTACAGTCTAGCCATATATATATGGAAAACACTAGTTGTACACCCCGAAAGGGGTGTATATCTTGCACCCCATCTATCCTAGGGTGGGGTGAATTTCACTCGTCACATCGAAGTGATGAGTGGAGGAACCCCCACCATAGGATGGTGGGGTGTAAGATATACACTCTTTTTGGGGTGTACACGTAGCATTGCTATATATATATATATATATATATATAATCCGGCTACTATGTTTGTACAAGTACTAAGCAATTGGTGCTTGTAAGTTTTCTACCGTTAGATCTACCCCTTTGACTAATTTTATTTTTTGGATCATTCTATTACACCAATCACTTACTTAACCCAGGAGGCCATCATCCTAACCATACATCTTTTCATCCAAGGGCTAAAACCTACAAGCACCAATAATTTGATACTTTTAAAAGCATATGAGCTCAATTATATATATATAAGTGTGTGTGCGCGCGCTATTAAAAGCACGGAGGCCCGTTTGCTCTCAAGTTGTTTTCGATGTTGGGACTTCCGAATGGACGATCAGTTCCGTTAAACTTGATCTAGAGGATTTAAAAGGTCTAGAAATTAAATTTCGTGAATTTTCGATATCATTTGCCTAGTAATCAAAGTGACTCAAAATGAATAATTTTAATGGTTGTGGTGAGCCGTTTTCAAGTTTAACGCTGTAGAAATATTCAAATCACGTAAAATTTTGATAGAAAATTATTTATACTATATAGAACAAGATCAATATATTTGATCTAAAATTTTAGTATCATATTATCATATTTTGTGATATTTTTATTTTCAGCCGTTGATTTTGAGCCCTTTCGATAGATAAATGATATCGAAAAATCTTAAAATTTAATTTCTAAATATTTTAAATATTCTAAATCAAATCTAACGGAGCCGATCGTCCATTCAGAAGTCCCAATATTTAAAATAATTTGGGAGCACAGAGCTCCGTGCTTCTAAAAACACACAAGTCCTGCTATATATATATACTAGTGTAGTTAACCGTGTGATGCGACGGATAAATATTATTAAAAAAATATTTTTATATTTTTTATTATTATAATATAAATACAAAAGTAAAAGATTATATAAAATAATTTAAAACACTGTTTAAAAACATCTTTTTCAATATATATAAAAAAATTATTTTCAATCCTAACATAAGAACCTATAGCACCAATCAGAGTAAAAGATTAATCTATTCGGGATTAAAATTTAAGGCATATGTGGGAATGTAATAAAATTTAGAAAGAGAGGGAGAGAGAGAGAGAGAGAGAGCTCACGTTCTATGAGTTACGGCAGTGTAGAGTTTCGATGAGATCGAGAGTAAAAAATTTTAACCTTGGAGGAGGAGAAGGAGGATGAGGGCAAGAAGGCTTGGAGGTTCTTCACGGCGGGAAGGAAGAAGTAAGAATCGAGGGTGGAGGGGTCGAGGAAGAGGGCTTTGTTGCCGACGGAGATGGCGAAGAGGGAGGTGGTGGCGTAGAGAGAGAGAGAGAGAGAGAGAGAGAGAGAGAGAGAGAGAGAGGAGAAGAACTCAAAAATAGAGAGAGTGAGAGAGGAGAGAATGATGTTGGTCATAGTATAAGAGTTTTTGTGGTTGGATGTGAATCGTGTAGAATTTAATTTTAGGTGTATAAGTAATTCATTAGGTTTGGAGTTCACAATTAATTCATTGGGGTGGTGGAAATGGAAAGAGTCAACAATTAATTTATTGGGAGTTTGGGAATAAAAAGAGTCTACAATTAATTTATTAGGAGTTTGGAATAAGAAAAGTTAGAAAATTCTCAATTGTATAGATGAAGGAAATGGTTACACGTGGCAAAAAAATAAGAGAAATCATATATAGGTATAGATATGTATATATATATA
>CM055068.1:7686816-7956816 GCA_029204045.2 Tillandsia leiboldiana | reverse complement strand
CGGCTGCTTCTCCTATTGGCGGATACTCTTAGCCGATAGCCTATTTTGCGTGCCGCACTCCTGCGCGGCTGGGATCAGCTCGGATCGGGATACAGATCCCTCTTCATTCGTCGGCTAATGTTCTTGGCTGATGGCTTGCATTGCGAGCAACTTTTTTCTGCAACCGAGACCGGTCTCGATCGAGGCGCGAGTCCCGTTTCGCTGACTCAAACCCCCGTCGGCTGAAATTTCTAGCCGATGGTAGACACCACGTGTCACTCCCTCAAAATGACAAAAATTCTGGTCTCAACACATAGTTAAAATTAACATCACTCTGTTGTGTATAGTACTGATATGTCTTAGACACTGTTGAGGTAAAAATTGTCGCCACGTGGAATGCACTGCGATCAAGTCAGAAGACGACACGTGGCGCAAACCATTGGCTGAAGATATCAGTCGATAGAAGGAGGAGCTGACGAAAGGTGCTCACGTCTTGACCAAGGTTGACTCCAGTTGGTTGTGAATCGTCGTTTGTTTCAGCCGAAAGACGACAAGAGACGAAATCAAGATCAGGAATCGACTTCTCGAGCCGAAAAAAAGCATATGTGAAGACGAAAGGAAAGATCCTGAAGAAGGTAGGCACGAGATTTCGACCGCGAATCACACAACTAACACGAGATTGGCAAGCGGCGCCCTACAATACTAAGCGGGTGCGCCAATCTTGGGGATGAACGTAGACGAAAATGAGGTACTATCCAACTGAGAAGAATCAACTTAGAAGGAAGTATTTGAAAGATACGCGATGATTCCTCTTAAATTACGATATACACAACTGTCTACTTGATTCGGACAAGTATAAATAAGCGAACCATCGAAAAAAAAGGAATCCTATAACCTCGTAAACCAGTGACCACTCCTACTATTCAATACATGCATCTACGGCTTTTCTGAATAGATTTTCATACCAGCATTTACTGCCTTCCTTTACAGCTTTCCTTTATAGCTTTCCTAGGAGTAGTCTTACTTGTAATCGTTTCCTTGTAACCTTTTTCCGAGCAATACAAAGTGAACCGGCTGTTTCAGCCATGTTGATCAATACCCATTTGTCTTAGTTCGGCTCCTCCAGGCCGAACCTTATTAAAAGTTTTGATTGAGAAGAAACCGGCTGAGCGGATCCCTCCTCGGCCTAATCATTTGGCACGCAGTGCATCACATCAAGAGGGTCAGTTCCGTAGCCGATCGCTAACCGAACCCAGTCAACGATCAGCGGCACATCTAAGCCCCAGCAGCCACTAAATAAGTATTCATAATAGATTGACAATTCAGCTTGCTGTTCGTAGGCTAGTCGTATTTGGCTTGAAATGAGTTTGAAATTGATCGGTCGTTTGATAAATGAATCGAACATGAGCTGGAGTTAGATCGCTCATGTTTGGCTCGGTATAGCCTAAATGTATATGTATATTTGAGTTGTAGGCCAACCAAAATGTATAGAAACTTATATTTTGTGAATTTTAATTACTAAATAAAGATGTGTTCAGTATGTTGGGAAAAGACTAACTGGACCGATAGTCAGTTGGTGGGTCATCTGGACCGTAAGGAACACTATTATTTGAGCAATGCTACCTGTACACCCCCAAGGGGTGTACATCATACACCTCCACCATTTTAATGGTGGCGATACTTTTTACGGGTCACATCAAGTGATCCATCATCACAACCCCACCCTTAGATGGGTGGGATGTATGATGTACACCCCGAAAGGGGTGTACACATAGCATTTTCCCTATTATTTTTAGGTTGGGCTAACGCTGACACCTTGTTAGCGGTCAACTCGATCACACGCTTAATACTTAGATGTGAGGATAATAGCTTGTCTAAACGAGCATGCACTCCTTAACTTCAAATGACTTTTTTTGGGTTCGGCTTTGAGATCCATTACCTCATTCATGTAGCTTAATTTATTTTTTAAATGAATAAAACAAGTAATATGTTATTTTTTTAAAAAAAAAATTACTATATAAAGATTCTAATTTTAAAAATTTTCTTCTAACTTTCCATATAGTGGTAGAACTAACAATCTAATTTTTTGTTCGCGATGTTCGGTTCGTTAATAAACAAACCAAACGCAAACTGGATTTTTCAGTTTAAAATTTTAACAAGTCAGCTCATGTACGACTCTTTTATTAGATGAGTCGACCACGAGCTTGCCCCAACATACTCATATTCGACTCTTTGACCATCCTAATTTACACTAATTAATATTCTACTAGTATAGTAACCCATGCGATACAGCGAGCAAATAATAAAAGTAAAATTATAAAATATTAATAACTTCCTATTTTATTATTAGGATAGAAAAAGTATTTTCAATATATTTTTTGCACAAACAAAATATAAATATTTTCTTCTATTATTTTTTACAACATAAATATCCGCAAGAGATGCCATTAGACCATCAAATTTATTTCTTACAAATATAAAAAAAAATTAATGGTAGAAAAAAAAAATATAGAATATATCAAAGAAAATGAACTAATTATCTTCATTCTTGATAATAAAAAATAAAAATATTTTAAGTAATAATAATTGTCGATTTGTAAAATTATTAAAAGAAAGTGAAGATATAGATGAATCAGCCACAACAATAATAAAACTTTAAAATTTCTATTCCTAAATTTCATACTAAAACTTTAAGATTAGTTGAAAGATTATAGCCCAAAGAATTAGAGATCCATGTGTAACAAAGAGGAGGAAGCTAGATGATCTATTAACAGTTAAGAACAAATCTCGAAAAAGAAAAAAAGACCGAGAGCAGTAAGAAATTGATGGCAAAGAACGTATATATTCTATTAATAACAGATGGTAAGAAGGGATAAGAGAGAGATGGACGCATATTCTCATTAATTAAGTAATTAAAAGTAGGTAGCTGTATAAAAAAATTAGAAAGCTTCAAATACATAGCAAACGGAGCATCAAAGCATCAACAAAAATGCGTAAAAAAAAATCGGGATGGGGATGGATGCAACTCGGAGAAGGAGGAGGAATCGACTCTGATCGCCGACACCACGAAAGCGAGGAGGAGGAAGAGGGAAGCAGCACCATCACCGAATATTTCAATCAATAGAGTTATATGCGATGATGATGATGATGATGATGGTTATAAAATGAGAGCTTTCTCTATTATCTGTAATAAAAAAATGAAAGGAAGCAACTGAGTGAGAGAGAGGAATGGATGGACAGATGGAAGGGAGAATGCGGGTATAGATGTGCGCGTGAGAAAGAAAAAGGAGATCTTCCCGATCTCACCTCAAAAAGATCGAGTAAATACAGTAAAAAAAAAAAAGAAAAAAATAAATGCAGCAAAAGATAAAAAATATTTTTTTTAAAAAATAAATATAGTTTTTAAGAAAAAAAATTATTCTACAAAAAAAAATAAAAGGAGAAGAAAGCAAAAAAATAACAGATAAAAAAAATTAAAAATAAAATATTTTGCGACATCACCAACCATATATATTGAAAATTAATATAAAATTAATAAATTATTGCAATTAAGTCTATATGTGTATATCCTTACATACAAAATTGAAACCTTCAGATAACCCCTTTTCTTAGATACATTATGTAATGTCACGAACTGTCCTGTATTTATTTTAATCACTTTTGAATGAATTAGTTGTTTAAGGGATCAATTAGCGGGATTTCTTGGGTACAACATCGGTGCGTGCGGGTATTTTTCGGTGTTAGAGTTCGAAAAACAGAGAACGGCAAAACAATCGGATCTGAAATTCGATTTGCGAATCTCTCGGAATGGGATTTTGAGGGTTCCGGTACTCATAGGATGCACCGGAACCCGTGCCACGTGATCGACACGCTTTTCGAGGAGATAAAAATCTTTCTGTTATATCTGCCGATTAAGGGTTTTATTTTGTACGAGAGGAAAATAAAATATCTAATTATTATTTTTCAAGAAAGCGGAAACCCTAATCGGAGAGAAAAGAGAGAAAAAGGAAATCCTTTTTCGGAGAGGAAAAAAAGAGATCGGATCTTCCATCTTCTTCGATCAACGTGCCGGAAGCCGGGATCGGAGCGTCACCGTCAACGGGGAGCGGATCCGGATTCTCAGTACCGCGAGGAACGAGATCGGGTTGTCTTCTCCGTTTGAGCGAGGTTAGCGGCGTTTACTTCTCTCGCGTTTTCGTCGTTCTGAGTTTCGTGCTTTTGGTTATGGGTTTTGCGTTCTTGGTTTTGTCGTTTGGGCGACCTAGGATGCCCTAGCCCCCGCCGCGCCGCCGCCTCGCTGCCGCCGCACGGCTGAGGCGCGCGCTACCCGCGCGCCGCTGAAGGGCCGCGCACCGCGCCGCTTGCTGGCCGCAAGGGGTTGTGCCCGCGCGAGGCCGCACCGCCGCAGCGCGCACCCGCGCGGGGCTGGAGCCCGCGCGGGGCTGCGCCGCACGGCCGCACGGCCGCAGCGCGCATCCGCGCGGGGCTGGAGCCCGCGTCGGGCTCCGCCGCACGCAACGCGCCCGCGCGGGGCCGCCCCGCCGCAGCGCACACCCGCGCGGGGCTGGTGCCCACGCGGGGCCGCACAACCGCAGCGCGCGCCCGCACGGGGCTGCTCCGCATACACCGCGCCGCGTTGTCTTTGCGCCGCGCTGTTCTTGCGCCGCGTCTGGGTGGGTCTTGGCATTCTCCGTCTTGTTCTGGACAGAGTTCGGGACTACGATTTTTCGCAGGTCTCGATTTAGCTTATCGATGTTATGTTTTGTTGGGGTTTTCCCTTTTTCGGTCTAGGAATTGCGCAAGGGCGCAGGACAGTTTCAGGTGTTCTGTTCAACGCGATTCAAGGTGGGTACCCTTATCGTGCATCCTTTTTAAAGTGAGGTCTTATCATGTTCTATGTAAGAGTAAAGTAGATGTGTTAATGGTTTTCAACTAACCCCTTTTCGCATGAGTATCCCTTTATTATTATCTATTGCGACGGGTGTCGCGGTGCTCTATATCACACACCGACTTCGGTCTTTATGCTCATGGTTGCTTACGCGCACACCAGCGGTTTGGCAACCGCATCGGTGTACTTTTCCGGAGAGGTGGTATGTTGACCCGTGTACTCCACAAGGTGACGTGGTGGAGGCCCCTTACGGTTACTTAAGGTGCCGCACAAGTACCGTAGAGGGGTTAAAAGCTCCAAGGTGAGAGTAAGGTGACTCTGTACGCTGGAGGTCTTTAGACCTTCTGGCAGGTGTTCCGTTTTGACTTACAGGGATATTGTGGGTTCATGAGGGAGAGTTTTGGATGCTCTGGTTTATCGGTTTGCTTTCCTTTCAGTACTTTTAGCATCTTTTATGTTTTACATCTACCTCTTACTCTTTGGTCACTGACTTCCCACACTGTGACAGGTTCGGTCAAGGGTGGGGTCCGGGACGACAGTGAGGCCGCGACTCGAGGATCTTAGCCCGTTTAGGGGCTGGTGACATTTCTTTTACTTACGTTTTGTTTACTTTTGGTTAGTTAGCTTATGTGCGTGTGATACTTTGTGGTGTGGATGTTGGATTCGAACTGTGTTTTATCGTGGATGAACGTTTCCCTTATTAGTTGTTGTTTCGACCACTCTTTTCAAATCAAGTAAAAAGATTGCGAAAATATTTAATAAAATTAGGGTGTCGTGTGGGCACAGTTTTACAATCCGTGGATTTATCCTTTCAAAATGTGGGTGGCCGACTTGGTTTTTGTGAATGTTGATATTTTTTCCTCATTGTGACCCTTCTTGGCTAGTGTGGTTAAAGTATGATCTATGCTTGCGACGCCGTGTATATACAAAAATAAACTCCGACTGTTTGCGGGGTAAATTTGTGTGTGTGACGGATCTGCGCACGTGCCTGACGGGTGTACTTATAAAAATATATATATATATATATACACACACGTTTTTCGCTTATTTTAAACTCCTGAAACGTAACACATTATTACTAAAAACTGTACGAAATTAATCATCTCTGCAAAGAGATTGTCCAATTTACTTTTCGCTACTGCTTTGAAATTCGAATGTTACATGTGTGAGAAACTATAAATTCTACATGCATCATCTAACGTAACCATTGTATCCATTAAAATGATGGAGGTGTATGATGTACACCCCTTCGGGGTGTACATGTAGCATTGCTCATATAAAAAACATAGTTAAAAATTTATTGAGTGGAGCCCATATTTTATTTTATCATAAATTGCACAAAGCAATGCTCACTTGCATTTACACTCCCCAATCCCAAAACATGTAAACACATTTAACCACTGCAGTAAAAACTGAGCTTAAAAAAACACAAATAAAAAACGTTTTACCTCCTAAAAAGTTTCTACAAACAATAATTAAAAAACAAAATCAGAAAAAAAAAAGAGAAAAAAAAAAAAAAAAAAAAAAAAAAAAAACATAGCGAATTACGAGAAAGAGCCACAGCAACCACCTTTTACTTTCGTTGGTCCCTTGTTATTAATTTTCTTCTCTTTTCTTTTCTTTTTTGGTTTTTTAACTCTTTCTTCAATGACTGGGTGCTTCTAATCATATTCCTCTAGTGGCCAGCACTTTTTCCAAAAGGCCCCCTCCTATTTAAGAGCGTTAGCACCCCACCCCCTTGCATACAATTAAAGCATGCGAATTAAAGTGAGTGATTGCTCCTTAGTCCTTAGACATGATGTCTCTGGAAAACTATTCTCTCCTCCCCCTACAGCACCACTCCTTAGATTGGGATCTACACAACAACATTAATGGAGTTGAGTATTTCCATGAACTCATTCCTTTGGGTATGTATGATCACAACTCTTAATTCTCTCTCTCTCTCTATATAAAGTTCTTTTTTTTTGTTTTTTTTTTGGCTTACTATACTACTCTAATTACGTATAGTTTAGTTCATGATTTGCTTTGCATGGTGGTTTTATGTGTTTGTGTTGTGTAGATTGGGAGTCTCCGTTGTCGTCGGAGGCGTCGACCGGGTACCTGCAAGACGCGGTGGCCGAGTGGGAGGATCGGTGCAAGCGGCGGAGGACGGCGGCGGCGTCGCCGCCTCGCGATTGTACTTTGGTTGGGATGAATGAAGAGCTCCTGGATCTTCTTCAAGTAAAATTTCCTGCTTTGAAATTCATAATTTGAATTTCATTTTAGGAGGGTTTTTTTTTTAAATTTAATTTGTTTTTTTTTTTTTTTTTTTTTTTTTTTTTTTTTTTTTTTTTTTTGCAGAATTTTTGGGATTCTACCAACCATGGTGATCATCCTTTGGATGGTTTGAATTATGTGAGCCAAGAGAACTTTACTGGTACAGGTAAAATTTGAATTAATTTTGATTTTTTTCCTCATTTTCTTTTTCTTTTTCTTTCCTTTTTTTTTTATTCACTTTTTCACTGTTCAGTAGGTTTGACTGTCTGAATGAAGATGCTGATTTTTAAAAATTATTTTATTAATATATATATATATATATATATATATATATATATATATATATATATATATATAAAAGGGCCCAAAATCAAATTGTCAATGGATGAACATAGATAATTAAGCCATAATTAGTGCAAAATTTGATTTTAGCAAGCTAATTAACTAGCTAGGAGTCAAACTATATAATATCTTAATAATTTTTTAATGGGCTCTTTAATTTTCATTAACAAATCCATATGAAAAGTAGGTGATTAAAGCATGCAATTGTTCTATTTATCAAATGTAACTTTTGCTTAAATATTGTTTATCAGATCATGATGCTCCAAATCCCAAGCTATTATTATTGAAGGGTCACACAATGCAACAAGGGTCACAGCAGAAGCTCCAGGAAGAGCCATTCTCCTCTCTCCCCACTCAAAAAGAAGCATCCCCAACCAATCCCAAAGAAAAAGATACCAACTTCGTTTCTGTAGAGACAAATTCCACTCATCCCTCTACACTCAAATATTTGACGACATCAAGAGGTAATAGTTGTTGATTAATTATAATTAAAATATCATTCTCCGAAATCATTTTCATCTCGGGCTAGTACTGCTGTGCACAGCTGATGTTGTGCACTAGGTGTAGGCAAATATTTCTCCTTAATAGATTGTTCATATTAGAGTAGAAGATTCTGAATTTGTATTTCTGTCTATGTGCAGAAAGCGAGAACCGGAGATGTGAGAAAAAGAAAGGTACGGGGGTGGCGTATCCGTTCGCGGTGGTGAAGCCCGGCGGGCTGGATGGGGACGTTACGTTGGACGACATCAACGAGAGGATCCTCATGCGGCCGGCCCGGCCTGTCCGGCACCCGGTCGGGGAGTTTGCGCCCGGCCCGTGCGTGTCGGCCCACGGGCCGGGTTTGTCTGGCAAGGCTGTAGTGAGCCTCACTAGGATCCACACAAGAGGGAGGGGCACTATTACAATTATTAGAACAAGAGGATAATTAAACACCCTCTCTTTTTTCCCCTTTTCTCTTTTTTTTTTTTTTTTTTTTTTTTTTTTTTGCAGTGACATATACATGTATAATTAAGATATAAGAGTAAGGTTGTACTCATATGTATTTATGTAAATACTACCTCCTATATATTTCCCTCTTGCAATAATATATATGTACTGCATGTTATTTCAATCGTACATTTTTTTTTTTTTCTTCTTTCTTTCATATTTATTAAGAATGGATCGAGAGGGAACTCGATCGATTTTACATACATAGATTAACTCTGGAGTTTCTTCAAATATAGGACCCAGTACGTTGAAACTTATATAGCACTGAAAGTTAACTAATAATGATAAATAGTAAATAGAGAAAGTTCATTTTTTATTAAAATATTCATTCACACGAAAGTAATATTGAAAGAATAATAATTAATAAGGCCAAACTTAGTTTATATATATATATATATATATATATATATATATATATATATATATATATATATACCTTTATATTAATTTCCGATCAAAAAAAAATCACGTGCCATTCTTATCTTCACTTGTAAATTTTTTTTTTCTTTTAGTTGGATTATTTCAATGCGTTTTCTGTGGTCGTTTGGTCTCCCTCTCCGCTGCTTCGGCTTCCGCAGTTTCTTCTGCACAATAAATTCACAATAAATTCAAAACATCTCTACACCTCCCTCTTCTCTCTCTCCCTATCCCCTGCTGTTTTATGATCCATCTCTCTCCCCACTCACGCTTTTCTCATTATTGTTGTTTTTTATTTTTTTTTTCTCTCTCCCTCCTCTTCTACCTCTACCTCCTATACGACACCGCCAAGCATTTGGACGAGCAACTTCATCCCGTAGTAGTATTAGTAGTTTTGTAAGATTATAAACTAATTAGACTGCACTTTTTAAAAGAACAACTCTTGAAAATTTATTAAATGAGGGGTGGAAGGCTTAGAGGGAAGTGGCATGGAAAATGTAGCAGGCGCTAATTTTTCTCTCAAAATTAAATGTTTGTGGTGTTTAAGATTTTTATTTTCTTTGATTTTCTTAAAATGAATTCGTTTTCACGTAAAGTTAAAAATTTTGGTGGTGAAAAGTTTATACCTTGGGACATCATAATTAAAGATTCAGATTGTAATAGCAATTAATTGTAAACATAATTTTTATATCTAATATGACATGCTAGATTGTTCTTTAAAGGGATATTTTTTTTTAGGTATTGTCATTTTTTACGAGCTTAATAGCAATGAATTCTCTTTTAAAAATTAGAGGTGATATATATTTTTTGTAACCTGATCTATATTGCATTTTAGGGTGGTGAAATTCTACTTATGCATTTGTATTTAAAACTTTTTGGTCCAAGCCACTATTTACTGTTGTAAGTTACTTATTCCATGCAATGACTTATTATGATTTCTTTCCTCTTTTTTGTAGCTTGGATGTGCCCACCGTCTTCTTGATATCTTCACGGACCTTGAGTAATGAGGTACATAGGCTCGGATTTATTTGATTTGGGCTTCTGTTCAACTATTTTATTTTTTTCCTCTTTTTTTTCGTTGGTTAGCTGCGAGGGTTTTCAAGACTTCAATATTAACATTCTAGAATGGCTAACCATAACAAATGTAAAAAAAAATATCATAAAGATACATATATGGTACATATCCCACTTTGTTTGTACTTAAATAAAATTACTATAAGGGTTTTAATTTTTATTTATTTTGATTTGTCCTTAGGTTTATTTTTTTATCACATTATCATTTATTTTTGTTGTTATTACAATGAAATATTTAATACTTATGGATATATGGATTGGGATATATGGATGGTTTAGAAAATTTTAATTAATTATTGTGGCAAATTTTTTTTGCTTACTATATAAAATTATTTATTTTTAATGCTCTTTCGATTGGTAGTTATCGAGCACATTATTATAATCGATGTGTCTATATATTATTTCTAATAACAACTCACTGGGATTGAACAATTATCTTTTTGAATATTTTTTATTAAAATAAAATAAATGTATAGTCCCTGTAAAAATCCTAATATTACAATTTAGTCTATGAACTTCACACTAAAATATTTTGATTTTTTAAATTTTTATATTTTTAAATTCTATTATTATTGATTAAACAATATCTACTCGCCGCAATGCGCGGACAACTACACTAGTAAGTGTGTGTATATATATATATATATATATATATATATATATATATATATATATATATATATATATATATATATATATATATATATATAGTTTATACGTACGGTGATAGTAGTAAACTATAATGTAGTATTTTCCAACTATAATCTATGTAATTCGAAACCAACTAAGATATAAAAAAATAATATAGTACAATTAAGTGGTGGACTTTTCTCCAATTTGCTTAAAAAAAGTTTTTTAAGTAGCAGCTTATAGTTTACTACTATCACCGTACATGTAACACTCAAACATGGCAGTTAATTAATTATTTGCAATAATTGATATTATTAACAGAGAAAATGAAATAATCCCATGCATATTATTTGCTTCGAATGATCGGTTTTTGCTTGAAAAGTAAAATCGTGTGTGTGTGTATGTATATATATATATATATATATATATATATATATATATATATATATATATATATATATATATATATATATATATATATACACACACGTTAACCCAAAAAAAAAGAAGATAAAATGAGTTTTAAAATATACCAAAGCAGGTCTACTTTGAAATATAATCTTTGATTTGCTAGGTTTAGAGCAATTCAAATTAAAGGGCTCTGAACATATACCATGATATCCCTTTTTTTCTTTTTTCACTATATATTCTACCTATAGGATATTAATTAGAATTACATTGTAAGGATTTTTTTTAAAAAATTTTATTTGCATGTTATCAAGTAATTAATAAAGTACATGGCTTTGCTTTATCTCATAGACTACACATTGTTATTTCATGAGAAGATCACTAAAAAAGCCAAGAAAATGAGAGAATGACAGCACGAAAAACTTCACTGTCATTGGCACCAAAGAGGCCGAAATACTTTGCTGTGGGATTTGACTCGAAAATAGAATCTAGCTAGCTAGTCAAAAAAAAAATTTATTATTTTTTGAAATTAATTTAAGATTATTATTATTTCTGAGGACTTTATTTCAGAATTCTCCTAGGTTAGCTGTTTAATACTTGCAATTGAGTAATTACTTAATTTTCTTCTTAGTATATATATTACAATATTTATGGGCTTCTATTTTGTATATATATATATATATATATATATATATATATATATATATATATATGTTCGCTACATGCGAGGTTTCGGTTTGTTTGAGATAATTACTTGTTTGTAGTAAATATTTTTTTAATTCATTTAATGTACCGTACATAAAATCATCTTATATTTTACAGTCAAATTTTTTTTTGAATAACAGTGAAGCAAATCTTTATTCCATTTAACGGACCGCACAGAAAGATGCACAAACGAAATGGAAGTGAATGATTAATCTCAGCCGTTTATCAAATTGCTAAATTGAGAGATGAAATGGTACTGGTGAATAACAGTGGAACAAATTTTGAATCCTACGTACTACACATAAAACAAATAATATTTTTTGAAATATATGTGGTACTCTAATCATTTTTGGTTAGCGTGACCTTTTTCAACTATGAACAAGCTATATATTTGGAAACAAAATATACATGTAAAATGGAACATCTAATCTTCAATGTGTGTGTGTGTGCAACGCTACATGTATATATATGAGCAACGCTACATGTACATCCCCAAAGAGGGTGTACATCTTATACCCACCCATATAAGGGTGGGGAGGTCACTTCACAAATTGTGAAGTGACCTCTCACCACACCCCACCCATTGGATGGGTGGGGTGTGCGATGTACACTCCCAAATGAGGTGTACAAGCAGTATTTTTCTATATATATATATATATATATATATATATATATATATATATATATATATATATATATATATAAAAACAAGTGAATCGTACGAACCACACTTTATAAAAGTAGAGGTGGATTTGACTCAATTGAACTTAAATAAATTAGCAATTGAGATCCCAACGAAGAACAATTAATTTGAATAGCACGTTTTAGTCAATGCAAGGACATACAAATTATTTTTCTTTTTTTTTTTTTTTTTTTCTGTTTATTATATGGTTTTGAGTCAAATTTAAAAAATAGTATACATCTACTAAAGTTTCGGGTGCCTCTCCATGAGATTCTATGTCAAAAATAATTGTGTGAGCACCTTATTAATTAGATATTGTCCCAACTCCCAAAGTGTGAATTGTCCCATGCATGTTGTCGCACTTGCAAAAATTAATATAAAATTAATATTTAATATATTTTTAAAATTTTAAAAATATATTATTTATTTTTAAAGAATCAAAATATTTTTATTCATTTTAAAAAATTTCTTCAAATATTCTCATTTCTGTATATGTTTACTAATGATATTAGATTTGAGAATAATATTTTGATAATTTTAAAATAAATTTAAAAATTTTGAATAATAAAAAATAAATAAGCAAAAACCCCATTTTATATATGGTGTAAATATATTCTTTTCTCCTAAAAAGTAAAAATAAATTAAGAGTCTTTTTTAGATCCAACTGAAACTTTAAGTACAATCTGAATATATAGGCTTTTACGAAAAAATAGTAGCAATTATTTTTTAAAAAACTCACTTCGTTGCCTCTCTTTCAAATTTAAAAAAAAATTACTTTTGAAATATAAAATTAATCTTTATTATTTTGTTTGTTTCACATCTAAATGTGAGTAAATTTATATATGAATAGAGAAGCTATTTAGAAGGCAAATCCAATGTCACTAATTTAAATATTGTTTAAGTAAACAGGTTAGGTACTAATTCAAATTATATATGAGCCATGAAGAGTTAGGAGCCCAAAGAAATTAAATAGAGAAGAAAAAGCTAGGTAAGATCAGTAGATCAGATCACACCAACTACAAATCAATCAATTAGGAAGGAAAATAATAGTCACATATAATAAATAGTCCAATCAAGGCATCAACTTTTTGGCAAGTAAAAGAAATGGGGGCCATCATCTATCAAAAGAAAATTAATTAGCATGAGCAGAGAGCACAGCAAAATTTTACCTTGCCTGCCCCCGAGATGGGAATAGATATCAAAAGCTGGATGCTGTCTCCTCTCTCCCAAAGTCAAGCTAGTTTGAACTTTACAGGCAACGTATGGGTCCCAATAGTATTTAGTGTCATTATATGTTTGATATTTTGAATTCGTTATTCATGATTAAATTGAATAGAATTATACAAAAAAATAATAAATAAAAAACAATGCACAATTTACTGAATTTTAGTGAGATATGTCTCATTGAAACACTTGAAGTTTATTGGACAGTGCTCAATCGATTCTACTTTGATATTTGCACAAAGTGTCATATGATAAATTTCATAGGAAAGACAATTTTACTAAATTTTGGTACAACAACTTGCAGGAGGCATCAAAAACCTCTTAAACCCTATTAGATCAAATTAAATTATCCCATCACATTGAACTCTAAGTTGCCGTAAACTCTGGATTATCTTTTGCCACTAAATTTTCTCTAAACTCTGGATTATCTTTTGCCACTAAATTTTCTCTCTTTGTTGAGAAAAATTTTTGATTCATTTTTTTTTCTATCAATTTCTTAAATAATATGTTATTAGAGTCAATCATAATTACACTTTTCATTTTAAAAGATCATTCGTGCAATTTTTTTTCTTTTTTATCATTATATTTGTCAGTCCACAAAGCATATTTCAACTAACATCCGTTATATTCACAAACAAAAATGGTAAACACAAACTCTCGAATAATACTATTAGATCAATTTTTTAGAAAATACTTTTTATACATTCCAAAAAAAATGTTTATTTTATATTTCATCTATTCAGAAACAGAATAAATTTTATTAGCCACTTCGAAATAATCAATAAAAACTATAAAAAATATTCCACTCTTAAATAAATAAAAGGTTCATCACATGCATCTTTTTAAGTATTTGGATAATATTGCTCGATTTTTTTAGACAATATATTTCTTTCCATCTTAAGCCTAGTTAGTGAGGCCTTTCACCATACCATCCTCTTCCTACTCTCTTTCTCTCCCATGTGGCACCAAGATACTCTAAAAAGTCCATGCTCTGGTTACTATATTCTCTCTCTATCTCATATATATATATATATATATATATATATATATATATATATATATATATATATATATATATATATATATATATATATATATATATATATATATATATATATGAGAGAGAGAGAGAGAGAGAGAGAGAGAGAGAGAGAATGTAGGATAAAATTGGTATTATTTTTCCTATTTATTTTTAAAAAATAAATTTAATTAAAAATATAAAATAATTACACTTCGACTTTGAAATCTTCAGTATCACAGTCATAAAGGTCAATTAGTTTAATAATTAGTGGCTAAAAATATTATTTTAATATTATGAAAGAATAAAAAAATTTAAAATTGTTTATAATCTTTTCTCCACCGACACAATTTTTATAATATAAAAGAAAAAAAAAATTGAATGAATTTTTATTTTTTTTTTAACTTTTATAATTATAATATAAAAATAATACTTTTGGTTGTCATGCATATTAGTAAACTAAACTTGTATTTTTTGCTGCTTGGGCTAATCATGTCTAGGGATGCAAACAGGAAGATCTAGAAGCAGGAGGGATTCTCTACCATCAACTTCATTTTTGTCAAAGTCGAGACGAATTTAGAACAAATTATACTTTTCTATATTTTAAGTTCTTCTCACTTACCATTTCTTTCGGAATATGTCCGGAGCTCCACTAATTCAGATCTATACCATTTCTTCCGAAATATGTCCGGAGCTCCACCAATCCAGATCTATTTGCATCCCTGTGGCATGTAATTGGTATTGTTGCTCCGTATATATGCGTGTAGAGAAAGAGAGAAGTTATTATATTCACTACAACAAAATTAGATTATAGGAACATATTCTTGTAACACTTTTGTATAAATATTTTATCTATATTTTATTTATATCCAAAATTAAGTTATAAAGACATATTTTTGAGACACATTATAAAAATATGTCGCTATACACCCTAGCGACGGCACATATAGTAACACTAATAATAAGTGTCGGTATTTTTGCTAGCGATATTTTTTTTCAGATTTTAGAAACACTTAAAAGTATCGCTCTAACATAATTTTGCTATAGTGATTATCAATAGTACTAAGCACTTACTATTATTGAGTTTCTAGTTCTTAGATGAATTGATGTGCGGTTAGGATGATACTAATTTTCTAGAGTTTAGTGGATTATTGGTGAAATAGTATAAATCCTAGGAGACCATTATAATCTTAACCGTACAACCCTTCATTTAAGAGTTGAAAAATTAATAAAACCAAGTGCTTGATACTATTGATAGTATAGTAATCGAATTCTATTTCTTTCTCTTTCTTTCTTTCTCTTTTATATATATATATATATATATATATATATATATATATATATATATATATATATATATATATATATATATATACCTAGGTTACTATGCTATCGATAGCACCAAGTCATATATTAGTGCTATTAGGTTTTTAGCACTTGGATTAAAAGATATGCGGTTAAGATGATAGTGGGCACTTAGGGTTTAATGGATGTTGAAAAAATAGTACAATCTAACGGGTGAAAATGATCGAAGAGATAGATTTAACAAAATTTGATAGCACCAATTGCTTGGTCTACCGATAGCATATTAGCCAGACTATATATATATATATATATATATATATATATATATATATATATATATATATATATATATATATATATATATATATATATATATATATATATATATATATATATATGTATATATATATATAGAGAGAGAGAGAGAGAGAGAGAGTGAGTGAGTGATAGCTAGGCTAGAATACTATCAATAGCAAACGGGCTCCGTTGCCATCCATTTGTTTTTTATGATGGATCTTCCAAAACGACGATTGGTACCGTTAAATATGATCTAGACCATTTAAACTATCTGAAAATTAAATTTCATGCTTTTCGATATTCTTTTCTTGTCCATCAAGTGGACAAAAAAATAAACTGCTGAAAATGAATATCCTTCAAAAGGTGATGATAGGAGTCTTGTAATCAAGATCGAGAGTATAGATCTTGTCTTAAATAGTTTTTAAAAAAATTAATCAAAATTCAATTGATTTAGATTTTTTTACACCGTTAAACGAGCTAAAAATCCATATCTAATATTAAAATTATAAATTTTGCAACACTTTGATCATTATGTCAATAATGTCGAAAAGATTTAAAATTTGGTTTCTACAAACATTCAGTGGTATAGACCATGTTCAACGGTACCGATCGCCGATTTGAAAGCTTCATCATCGAAAACAAATAGATGGGAACGGAGCCCGTTTGCTACTGATAGCATTCCAGATCAACTATATATATATATATATATATATATATATATATATATATATATATATATATATATATATATATATATATATATATATATATATATATATATATATATATATATATATATATATATATATAGTCCGACTACTATGCTATCGATAGCACCAAGCACTTGGTGCTACTACTATGTTTTTCACCGTTAGATCTACCCCTTTGATCATTTCCACCTCTTAAATTATACTATTTTTCCAACCACCTACTAAACCTTAGAGTCACACTATCATCCTATAACCAAACATCCCTTAATCCAAGGGCTAAAAACCTAATAGCACTAAGTACTTAGTGCTATCGATAGCATAGTAGCCTAGTTATATATATATATATATATATATATATATATATATATATATATATATATATATGTGTGTGTGTGTGTGTGTGTGTGTGTGTGTGTGTGTGTGTGTGTGTGTGTGTGTGTGTGTGTGTGTGTGTGTGTGTGTGTGTGTGTGTGTGTGTGTGTGTGTGTGTGTGTGTGTGTGTGTGTGTGTGTGTGTGTGTGTGTGTGTGTGTGTGTGTGTGTGTGTGTGTGTGTGTGTGTGTGTGTGTGTGTGTGTGTGTGTGATGATAGTGGGTCCCTTGTGTTTGTGTGTGATTGAGATGATAGTGGGTCCCTTGTGTTTAATAGGTGGTTGGGGAAATAGTAAAATCTAACGGGTAAAAATGATCAAAGAGGTTGATCTAAGGGTTAAAAACTTGATAGCACAAATAACTTAGTATTATTAATAGTATAGTAGCCGAACTCTATAGAGCTAGGCTGGAATACTATTAATAGTACCAAGTCATTGGTGCTATTAAGTTTTTAACTCTTGGATTAAAAGATATGTAGTTGAGATGACAGTGGGCCATTTGGGTTTAATAGGTGTTTGGAGAAATAGTAAAATTTAATGGGTGAAAATGATCAAAGGAGGTTGATCAAAGGGTATAAAACAATGATAGCACCACTAACTTGGTACTATTAATAGTATAGTAGCCGGACAATATATATATATATATATATATATATATATATATATATATATATATATAGTAGAGCTTATATGCACTTTCAAAAGTACAAACCCAATTATACTTATAAATTTTTTATCATAAAATTTGTATTAAGATTCGTGCTATTCTAAAGTCAACTAGAGAGAGAGAAAGAGATAGTACAATAGCACATATCTCAATACAAATTTTACGGTAAAAAATTCACAAGCATATGTGAGCTTGTTCTTTTGAAAGGATATAAGCTTTACTATTATATATATATATATATATATATATATATATATATATATATATATATATATATATATATATATATATATATATATATAGAGAGAGAGAGAGAGAGAGAGAGAGAGAGAGAGAGAGAGAGAGAGAGAGAGAGTTTGTGTGAGGACCCGGAATTCCCACGTTTGGATTACTGTTGGATCTGCGGCTTCCGGAGACCCATGTTGGGTGTTAGAGGTGTTTGCGCGCATATTGGACCCAAGATTTGGACTCGGCATGAAAAACGGATCAAGTTTGCTCTTCCGGGAATTTTTGGTAAATTTTAGAAGTGGAATTTGGCAAATCGGACATCGGATTTGGATTCAGCGCGCGAAAACGGTCAAGATGGACTATTTACTTATATTTTTCGGAGCTCGGATGACCCGGCACGGATTTCGAGGCGTGGGGTTACTGTTCCGGCGGCCGGAGTTGCGCCGGCGGCGGCGGCGGACGGCGGAGCGCGGCGGCGGGCCGAGGAGAGGCCGGTCGGTCCACCGCGGGAGTCGTGCACCGGGCGCGGGCCACGTGGCGAGCTCCGGTTGGCCGGCGCAGCACGCGCGGTCCACGCAGTGGCGCGGGTGCACGGTGGACCGGGTGCGGACGCGTGGCGGACTTTGGTTGGCGGGTTCTGGTGCGCGCGGTCCACGCGGCGGGAGGCTGGTGCCTCGGGGCGCGTGCCCGACGTGCGGCAGCGGGAGGCGCGGTCGCGCACGTGGGCGCGGCGTGGGCGCGGTCGGGGGCGACGTGGGGGCGCCACGTGGCGCCCCGTGGTTGGTCGGGCGCAGCCGCGCACGTCCACGTGTCGGGACACGTGGCGTCGCGCGGTTCGCGGGCGCACGTGCGCCGGGCGCGGGGAGCGCGTCTGGGCCACGTGGCGGCCCGTGAGGGATTCGGGCGCGCACAGTAAAGGGCCGGGCCCGTTACTGTAGCAGCCCGAATACCCCGGGCGCCCGAACTTTGGGCCAAAAGTCCAAAATCTGGATTTTTCGGGCTGGGCCTATAAATAGGCAGTTGGCTGAGGCTTTTTGCCCCCTTTCCCGAGCTCCCCTGCCCATGGCCCCTTTAGGAAAGTTGTAGAACTTTGTGCTGCGCATCTTCTGGCAGAGGCCCGGATTTTTTGGAAGCCGCGGCGTCGACGACTTCGGCATCGGAGCGCAGTGTGGCGATCTTTCATCGGAGGCCCGTTATCGTCGCAGTTCGATCTGAGAGGTCCACAGAGCTACTCCGTCAGTATTTTTGGACGATTTCTGCGGCGTTGGAATCACGAGAGGTACGCCTTCGATTTCCGTGTTGATCACCTTGATTGATTCTGAGTTCTTGGCACGGTTTACGAGGCATTTCTGAGCCACTGTTTTGCTGGTGGAATTCTGGACAGCGGAGGCTTGCCGGAATTTTATCTCTGCACTCGAGCATCAGATCGAGACGAGCCTATACACTTTTTGGATCTACTCGTCGCGAGAATTATCATCGTATTTTTTTGGGATTTTTCTGAGGCTTGCCCGAAGGTATAATGTTTCCCCTTTTACTGTGCAGAGTTTTACAGTTGTGTGGTTGTGAGTGTTTGCGCACCTGTACTGTGGAATTTGTAACTCGGCCTACGGGGCTCGGAATTGAACGTGCAGGTACCCGTTTCGAAGGTCTCGACGAGACGATCGCTGTGATATTTATTTCAGAATTTTTGGAGCCTTATCTGCAGGTGAAAAATGGACATCTTTGAGGCTGAATTTTAGAGTGTGATTATTTGGGTAATTTATGGGGTTTAGGTGTAACTTTGGACTGTATGTTGTACCCAGGAGAGTTTGCGGGTATTGCTGGACCCGTTGGAGTTGGAGATTTGGGATTCTGGGTATTTTCAGCTGTGGAACTCCGGACAGTCAGCTTTTTCAGGTGGGTGGCCTTGTCTTCACGACCTATGGACTGTGCATTAATTCTATCTGTGTAGGGACTTGCATGTTACAGATGTGTTTTATATAGCATGCTAGATTATAGGAATTGATGTTCCTGATGTTGATAGATCATCATGTATTTATTGTCCTTCCCTACAAGCTGTTGATTATTGTTATCTTGGAATTTGACCTAGCACCCCTGTCATATGATTGCATGTGTAACCAGACTGGTAGAAAACCCTCACTTGGGCTAGGGTTATTTCTGCTTTAGACATCCACACTTCTATCTTTCCTGGACATAGTGTTCTTCCTCGCCCGGGTAGTGGGCCGAGTGGTCAGGAGTTATCTGTTAGTGTGGGATGCATGTTACACTCGTGCTTGGGAGCAGAGTGGCGTCTGGTAGATGTAGTTGGTTGTTCATCTGTAGCGGGAGCCGTTTGGGTAGACGGTGGTCCCGAGATGTTTTATTTTTCTTGTTTTATCTGTCGCCGCTGTGCTAGTGGCAGCGGTAGATCAGTGTTAGCAGAACCTTAAACCCAGAACCTTTTTGGACACACATATGATTTTTGTCAACCAAATATTTTCTTCCAAGCATCGTAGGGTCGCCTGAGTCTGTTCCTGTTTGATTGGACGAAGGCATTAGCCCTTCGAGGCTTAGATATAAAACTTGGTTTCAACTGTTTTCCTAAGCAGAACTAAAAATCATTAAATATGGATTTCTTACAGATCAGATGGCTTCAGTAAGAAATGTCACAGTTTTTCCTATAAATTAACCACCGAGATGATTCGAGTGGTCTGGGTTCTAAGGTCTGCCTTTTCTTGGGACGAGAACAACGAGAGGCTATGCCTAGAGCCTGTTCTTCTTTGATTTGGGTTGTAGGTTCTAGTCTTTCGGTGTTCCCGGACCCTCCATTGGGTCAGTGGTTGAGATGTTCGGCCTGTTTGGCCTGTTGAGTCAGCTGTTCGCAGTGGATGCGATGTCGGCCTGTTGAGGCAGTTGTTCGCAGTAGATGCAACGTTTGGCCTGTTTGGCCTGTTGAGACAGTTTCTCGCAGTGGATGCGACTTGGTGCCATGAGTTGGCAGAGTGTGATCTAGAGGTTGTTTCTCTCATTTAGTGGTGGAGGTGGTTCTCCCACTTAGCCTTGAGGATCTTGGGGTTCTGGTAGATCGAGTCGTGGAGGTTTCCCGACTCAGCCATGGTCGTGCATTTATCAGATTGAGTCGTTGAGGGTTCTCCGACATAGCTGTGAGAGTGTGTTGGGCTATTCCTGTTCGAGTCGAGGTTCTTTTTCCGACTGAGTTGTGCTTTGAGCTTGGAGTTACCGATCTGTTTGATCATGGATCATAGCCTGCATGAGCCACATTTGAGCTTGACAGAGATACTTTACAGAGATACTGAGATGGGTTACTTTTTACTCGAGCGGGTCGCTCCCCTCGAGTGCCACTCCGGAGTAGGCGAGACCGGGTTGTTATACAGGCGTGAGATTGAGCTTTTCTATCGTGACTTGTCATTGCATTTGTCCCTCTGGCTGTGCTGGTGTTGGCAGTCATGGACGCCCTACGTAAGTCCGCTCCTCCGGGACGTAACGGCAGTAGATCCTACGTAAGTCCGCTCCTCCGGGACGTAACGGCAGTAGATCCTACGTAAGTCCGCTCCTCAGGGACGTAACGGCAGTAGGTTGGCGCAGGCTTGACTGGACCCGAGGAGGCAGTCAGTTCAGATTGAGTGATCAGAGATGAGAGTTAGTTGTGGCATCATGTTCTTTCTGTCCCACTCTTTGAGCATCTAGATAGAGGCATAGTAGCTGTAGAGTTTACTTTTCCCAGCTTTCCTTACAGCACTGCTTTTGTTACTTTATGCCTCTAGTGGACTTAGTGGGCAGACCGTCGGGCTTGTTGGCGGCACCCACTGAGAACTACTTGGGACGTAGTTCTCACACCCGTCGTGGTGTCTTTTCCCACAGGAACTTCTACTCCAGTTCCTGTTGTTCCTGTTGCTGATCCTTCTGACCGAGGCGAGGGAGTCGCGAGCTAGTTCCCTACCCGTCGTTGGAGTGTAGCGGTACCCCTTCAGAGGAGAGCTTCAGTAGATTAGTTATTTTATTTTTCCTCCTTTGAGAGACTGTTGTAGTGAGGATTGTTATGTATTGAGAGCCTGTACACTGATGTATTTATTGGAGATACCTCCCGGTTGAGTTCTGAGTTTGTATATGAGGATTCTGCATGATTATCATTTTTGGGAGACGGACATTATTGTGTTATTTCCAGTTGTACAGTGATTGATTTAGTTATACAGCAGATTTTTATTTATAGCTCTGATATCTGTTTAGCTGTAGTACTTTTCTTGCAGGTAGGACGCTTCACCTATGCGGGTTTGGCATAGGTGGCGGATCTGTTGGCGAGCCGGGTCGCAGTTTCGACCCCGGGGCGTGACAGATTAGAGTGGTATCAGAGCCTAGGTTGTAGGTCATTGAGGACTTAGAAACCCTAGGCTTGTGGTTGGACATTAGGATGACTACGTGAGAGTCGTGACTTTTAGCGAGAGTCCTGATCGAGTTTTGTACCTCTCCCATGAGACGGGATGAGTGATTGGCATGTTTGTGCTCCTAAGCGATTATGTTGGTTGCAGACGACATAATGCTGTGGAATTGATAACATGTCTTAGACCTTCGCTGGATTGGGTCGTATGGTTGTTGTGTCCTGATGTTTGTTATTGTGCAGTGGTCTACGATGCTTGTGAGACGTCGTGCTGTGAGGAATGCGCTTTCCGCATCTGATTAGTAACCCGAGCAGCGGGAGGCAGAGCTATCAGAGCAGAGCGAGACCCAAGAGCAATGGATCCAGATGGCACAGATGTCGGAGGCTGTCCGATGCCAGGAGGAGGCCATGGAACGTTCGATGCGCTTGTGGAGCAGAGAGCGTAGTTAATTGCAGTACCGCTTGAGTGTCATCCAGTACCTTCTTCCTTTGCAGTGGTATCTTCAGTTGTACCAGTGGCGCCGATGGAGCGAGCAGCCCCCTCCGTGCCGACGAGCTGTGCCGAGGCACCGAGGCAGGGTGGATAGTGGATAGTAGCTGAGCTTCGGGACGTCATTGGCCGATGGAGCCAGTCCCAGCAGTCTGAACCCTTCCGATTCACAGGTTTGAGTTGGAGCCTTTGTAGGCAAAATTGGGGTTGGTGGTGATTGAGAGACTATCTGAGAGCCTTCATGTGCTAGGGAGTTTATACAGTTGTTGAACTGCACGCTCCAGGTTTCGAGGGACGAGGCGCATAGGATATGTTTGACGGGGAATGGTTTGCACCAGGATACCTTTCAGTTTAGTTGGTCCCTCCATTACGGATTATTGGCGCTTCGATGGAGGAGGCATTTCTGATATTCTTTTCCTGGATAACGGGTTCCCGAGATGCCAGAGTTTGGGCGGGTCCCGATAGCAGCATCAGCATCTACACCAGAGGGGCGCGACAGTAGCATGGATTGGCTGTCTGCGGAGGACCGCATTTGTGATCCCTGTGTGAGCAGAGTCAGAGGTCGTGCTCCTATGTGGATAGTCTAGATATTTTTCGACAGACTGGACATTGACGTCGAGGTAGACTGAGCGACGACCACCTACATCGAGCGGATGAGTCTGTGCCGCCCGGTTGGAGGGCGCCACAGCAGCGGACCGGGTTGTCACCGGCATGATTTCCTTACAGCAGTCTGAATTGGTAATTGTGGCAGTTCAGTGTTTTGACCCAGTGCTTGGGATTGGTTAGCACAGTGTCACAGGATGTTTGGCTGCGGAGAGAGAGGATTTTGACCTTCTATAAGGCAGACGAGAGGAGGCTTGGTTGTCGAGATTGCTAGAGCACACAGGTTATAGTGACAGTGTGAGAGGTGCTTACGGCGGCCCTGGGACTCAAGGATATCCCTGTTGCCCACGGGATCCCAGGTGAGATTTCACCTAAGCTGTTGATGATGCCACCGGTTAGGGAGACAGAGATTGCGGTTGACGTGGTTCGGGGAACCGCGCCACCCTCGACAGCACCTCATTGGATATCGCCAGTGGAGCAGTTAGAGAGCTGATGGCGAAGTTACAGGATCTGATGGATTGGGGGTTCATTGTGACTTGAGCACTTGCAGGTCCGGATATTATTTAGGACATTTTGGGGGAGTCCTACTTTGACAGTCATTGTATGATGCGGGTACCTATATGGAATCATACAGCTGAGTATTTTGCTAAGACGGCGTTTAGGACACGGTAGGGGCATTATGAGCTCTCAGTGAGGCCAATTGGATTGATTAATGCCCTGCCGCTCTTATGAATTGAGGAATTGTGCTCCAGCTGTACTTGATGAACTGGTAGCAAGATTCTTCAGGAATTTTATGGTTTACTCCCAGAGCGACTTGGAGCACGAGGAGCACTTGTGGATGTGCTACCAGGCCTGTGTGGACGAAGCTGTATGCCAGGTTATTGAGATACAAGTTTTAGCTTTAGAAGCTTACCTTCTTGGGTCACCATGTGTTAGCCGTAGGAGCGGCGGTGGAATTCCGGCCAATGTGGATGCTATTTGAGTTTGGCTGAGATCAACATTTATTGTTGAGGTGAGGAGCTTTTTGGATTTGGCAGTGCCAGGAGAGTATGGCGAATGGATGATGAGACTGGTACTAGCGCCGATTTTAGCATCGCCAGTGATGGGAGATGGATTTGCGTGTCACAGTGATGCCTCCCATAGTGGCTTTGGAGTTACAGTAGATTATTGTTGAGGAACAGGGCTCGTGGTTGTGTCCCTGAGGGTCCCTTTTGACGGTACACTGCGGTGAAGCAGTCCCTGCGGATGGTCAGGATCCTAGAGTGATTGAGCGAGGACCCTAGCCGATTAGGGCTTCTCTTCTTTGGATGACCGTATGGGTATGTCTCGGATCGCCTGGTTGAGCTGGCACCAGGGAGCGGTGTTGGTGCGTGCTACATTGGTTGTTCTCTCTTTTCCCCCAGCCTTTTGTTGGCGTGCGTGATGGTCCTTCCACGTCTCAGCAGGAGTGTTAGGCTTGTGGATTCCTCGCCCGTGATGGACTCGTTTCCTTTGAGATCTGCGAGTACTTGTGGTACGAGGGACGCCCGTTGCGAATTCTGGCACGTGAGATGAGAGAATTGCGCAACCGGGCCATGCCGTACTAATTACTATTTTGTCGAGGAGTAATCACGGGGAGTGAGTAGCGACTGGGGAGTTGGAGACAGTGTTGTTGGATGCTTACCCTTAGCTTTGAACTCCCTTTTGAGCCGTGTTTGTTTCGAGGACGAAACTTTCTTTTAGTGGGGGAGGATGTGAGGACCCGGAATTCCCACGTTTGGATTACTGTTGGATCTGCGGCTTCCGGAGACCCATGTTGGGTGTTAGAGGTGTTTGCGCGCATATTGGACCCAAGATTTGGACTCGGCATGAAAAACGGATCAAGTTTGCTCTTCCGGGAATTTTTGGTAAATTTTAGAAGTGGAATTTGGCAAATCGGACATCGGATTTGGATTCAGCGCGCGAAAACGGTCAAGATGGACTATTTACTTATATTTTTCGGAGCTCGGATGACCCGGCACGGATTTCGAGGCGTGGGGTTACTGTTCCGGCGGCCGGAGTTGCGCCGGCGGCGGCGGCGGACGGCGGAGCGCGGCGGCGGGCCGAGGAGAGGCCGGTCGGTCCACCGCGGGAGTCGTGCACCGGGCGCGGGCCACGTGGCGAGCTCTGGTTGGCCGGCGCAGCACGCGCGGTCCACGCAGTGGCGCGGGTGCACGGTGGACCGGGTGCGGACGCGTGGCGGACTTTGGTTGGCGGGTTCTGGTGCGCGCGGTCCACGCGGCGGGAGGCTGGTGCCTCGGGGCGCGTGCCCGACGTGCGGCAGCGGGAGGCGCGGTCGCGCACGTGGGCGCGGCGTGGGCGCGGTCGGGGGCGACGTGGGGGCGCCACGTGGCGCCCCGTGGTTGGTCGGGCGCAGCCGCGCACGTCCACGTGTCGGGACACGTGGCGTCGCGCGGTTCGCGGGCGCACGTGCGCCGGGCGCGGGGAGCGCGTCTGGGCCACGTGGCGGCCCGTGAGGGATTCGGGCGCGCACAGTAAAGGGCCGGGCCCGTTACTGTAGCAGCCCGAATACCCCGGGCGCCCGAACTTTGGGCCAAAAGTCCAAAATCTGGATTTTTCGGGCTGGGCCTATAAATAGGCAGTTGGCTGAGGCTTTTTGCCCCCTTTCCCGAGCTCCCCTGCCCATGGCCCCTTTAGGAAAGTTGTAGAACTTTGTGCTGCGCATCTTCTGGCAGAGGCCCGGATTTTTTGGAAGCCGCGGCGTCGACGACTTCGGCATCGGAGCGCAGTGTGGCGATCTTTTATCGGAGGCCCGTTATCGTCGCAGTTCGATCTGAGAGGTCCACAGAGCTACTCCGTCAGTATTTTTGGACGATTTCTGCGGCGTTGGAATCACGAGAGGTACGCCTTCGATTTCCGTGTTGATCACCTTGATTGATTCTGAGTTCTTGGCACGGTTTACGAGGCATTTCTGAGCCACTGTTTTGCTGGTGGAATTCTGGACAGCGGAGGCTTGCCGGAATTTTATCTCCGCACTCGAGCATCAGATCGAGACGAGCCTATACACTTTTTGGATCTACTCGTCGCGAGGATTATCATCGTATTTTTTTGGGATTTTTCTGAGGCTTGCCCGAAGGTATAATGTTTCCCCTTTTACTGTGCAGAGTTTTACAGTTGTGTGGTTGTGAGTGTTTGCGCACCTGTACTGTGGAATTTGTAACTCGGCCTACGGGGCTCGGAATTGAACGTGCAGGTACCCGTTTCGAAGGTCTCGACGAGACGATCGCTGTGATATTTATTTCAGAATTTTTGGAGCCTTATCTGCAGGTGAAAAATGGACATCTTTGAGGCTGAATTTTAGAGTGTGATTATTTGGGTAATTTATGGGGTTTAGGTGTAACTTTGGACTGTATGTTGTACCCAGGAGAGTTTGCGGGTATTGCTGGACCCGTTGGAGTTGGAGATTTGGGATTCTGGGTATTTTCAACTATGGAACTCCGGACAGTCAGCTTTTTCAGGTGGGTGGCCTTGTCTTCACGACCTATGGACTGTGCATTAATTCTATCTGTGTAGGGACTTGCATGTTACAGATGTGTTTTATATAGCATGCTAGATTATAGGAATTGATGTTCCTGATGTTGATAGATCATCATGTATTTATTGTCCTTCCCTACAAGCTGTTGATTATTGTTATCTTGGAATTTGACCTAGCACCCCTGTCATATGATTGCATGTGTAACCAGACTGGTAGAAAACCCTCACTTGGGCTAGGGTTATTTCTGCTTTAGACATCCACACTTCTATCTTTCCTGGACATAGTGTTCTTCCTCGCCCGGGTAGTGGGCCGAGTGGTCAGGAGTTATCTGTTAGTGTGGGATGCATGTTACACTCGTGCTTGGGAGCAGAGTGGCGTCTGGTAGATGTAGTTGGTTGTTCATCTGTAGCGGGAGCCGTTTGGGTAGACGGTGGTCCCGAGATGTTTTATTTTTCTTGTTTTATCTGTCGCCGCTGTGCTAGTGGCAGCGGTAGATCAGTGTTAGCAGAACCTTAAACCCAGAACCTTTTTGGACACACATATGATTTTTGTCAACCAAATATTTTCTTCCAAGCATCGTAGGGTCGCCTGAGTCTGTTCCTGTTTGATTGGACGAAGGCATTAGCCATTCGAGGCTTAGATATAAAACTTGGTTTCAACTGTTTTCCTAAGCAGAACTAAAAATCATTAAATATGGATTTCTTACAGATCAGATGGCTTCAGTAAGAAATGTCACAGTTTTTCCTATAAATTAACCACCGAGATGATTCGAGTGGTCTGGGTTCTAAGGTCTGCCTTTTCTTGGGACGAGAACAACGAGAGGCTATGCCTAGAGCCTGTTCTTCTTTGATTTGGGTTGTAGGTTCTAGTCTTTCGGTGTTCCCGGACCCTCCATTGGGTCAGTGGTTGAGATGTTCGGCCTGTTTGGCCTGTTGAGTCAGCTGTTCGCAGTGGATGCGATGTCGGCCTGTTGAGGCAGTTGTTCGCAGTAGATGCGACGTTTGGCCTGTTTGGCCTGTTGAGACAGTTTCTCGCAGTGGATGCGACTTGGTGCCATGAGTTGGCAGAGTGTGATCTAGAGGTTGTTTCTCTCATTTAGTGGTGGAGGTGGTTCTCCCACTTAGCCTTGAGGATCTTGGGGTTCTGGTAGATCGAGTCGTGGAGGTTTCCCGACTCAGCCATGGTCGTGCATTTATCAGATTGAGTCGTTGAGGGTTCTCCGACATAGCTGTGAGAGTGTGTTGGGCTATTCCTGTTCGAGTCGAGGTTCTTTTTCCGACTGAGTTGTGCTTTGAGCTTGGAGTTACCGATCTGTTTGATCATGGATCATAGCCTGCATGAGCCACATTTGAGCTTGACAGAGATACTTTACAGAGATACTGAGATGGGTTACTTTTTACTCGAGCGGGTCGCTCCCCTCGAGTGCCACTCCGGAGTAGGCGAGACCGGGTTGTTATACCGGCGTGAGATTGAGCTTTTCTATCGCGACTTGTCATTGCATTTGTCCCTCTGGCTGTGCTGGTGTTGGCAGTCATGGACGCCCTACGTAAGTCCGCTCCTCCGGGACGTAACGGCAGTAGATCCTACGTAAGTCCGCTCCTCCGGGACGTAACGGCAGTAGATCCTACGTAAGTCCGCTCCTCAGGGACGTAACGGCAGTAGGTTGGCGCAGGCTTGACTGGACCCGAGGAGGCAGTCAGTTCAGATTGAGTGATCAGAGATGAGAGTTAGTTGTGGCATCATGTTCTTTCTGTCCCACTCTTTGAGCATCTAGATAGAGGCATAGTAGCTGTAGAGTTTACTTTTCCCAGCTTTCCTTACAGCACTGCTTTTGTTACTTTATGCCTCTAGTGGACTTAGTGGGCAGACCGTCGGGCTTGTTGGCGGCACCCACTGAGAACTACTTGGGACGTAGTTCTCACACCCGTCGTGGTGTCTTTTCCCACAGGAACTTCTACTCCAGTTCCTGTTGTTCCTGTTGCTGATCCTTCTGACCGAGGCGAGGGAGTCGCGAGCTAGTTCCCTACCCGTCGTTGGAGTGTAGCGGTACCCCTTCAGAGGAGAGCTTCAGTAGATTAGTTATTTTATTTTTCCTCCTTTGAGAGACTGTTGTAGTGAGGATTGTTATGTATTGAGAGCCTGTACACTGATGTATTTATTGGAGATACCTCCCGGTTGAGTTCTGAGTTTGTATATGAGGATTCTGCATGATTATCATTTTTGGGAGACGGACATTGTTGTGTTATTTCCAGTTGTACAGTGATTGATTTAGTTATACAGCAGATTTTTATTTATAGCTCTGATATCTGTTTAGCTGTAGTACTTTTCTTGCAGGTAGGACGCTTCACCTATGCGGGTTTGGCATAGGTGGCGGATCTGTTGGCGAGCCGGGTCGCAGTTTCGACCCCGGGGTCTAGCACGCTTAACTCTCATGTTCCTCTTGGATCTTGCTACCATCCAAAATGCTATAGCCGGGTTAGAGATTTAGTCCTATTATATCATTTATATATAGGACTAATCCAAATTCCGGGGGTGTCACATTCTTCCCCCCTTTAAGGGCTGACGTCCACGTCAGGCTCAAGCACACTCACAAGCACCAGGCGATGTGAGACTCGTCTCGCTAGCCTTAGCCGACCTTGTAGGGAGCTGCACTCCACCTACAACGGTCATTAGCCGGGGAGCCACACTCTACCCGCTATATAACCCTGGCTCAGCCGAGACTCATCTCACATTTCCGGCTGGTGAATGGCTCTGATACCAACTGTGATGCCCCACTTCCCAGGGGGTCACCCATCCTAGAACTACTCTAGCTCTAGCACGCTTAACTCTCATGTTCCTCTTGGATCTTGCTACCATCCAAAATGCTATAGCCGGGTTAGAGATTTAGTCCTATTATATCATTTATATATAGGACTAATCCAAATTCCGGGGGTGTCACAGTTTGGAATGCTGTCAGAAGCAAACTGGCTCGGTTGCCATACATTTGTTTACGATGATGGAGCTTTCAAATCGACGATCGGTATCGTTGAACATGATCTAGACGACTAGAAGTATCTAGAAATTAAATTTCAAATCTTTTCGATATCATTGACCTTATGATCTAAATGTTACAAAATTTATAATTTTAATGGTATATATAAGCTTTTTGCTCGTTTAACGGTGTAATAAGATCTAAATTAATTAAATTTTTGTTAAAATTTTATTTAAACTATTTAAAACAATATATATATATATATATATATATATATATATATATATATATATATATATATATATATATATATAGTCCGACTAATATACTTATACAAGTACCAAGCAATTGGTGCTTGTAAGTTTTTTATCGTTAGATCTACCCATTTGACTAATTTCAACCTTGTTGGGGCCAAAAGTAGCGATCGGGGATCGACCCCGGGTGTCAGTTGACCCTCTTGATGTGAATGCGCTGCGTGCCAAAGGATCAAGCGATCGGACCGAGGAGGGATCTTCTCTGCCGGGTTCTCTTCTGGTAACTCTCGCGACCGTTCGGCTTAGAATAACCGAAGACGAGATGTAGTGGCAGAGAGAGGTTGGGATCGACTTAGAGTAGTCGAACCGGGTAATAAAGACAATAATTTGACACGACTAAGGAGCCGATTAGGAATTATATTGCATAGAAAAGGAGATATAAGGAGGAGGAAAGGGATAGAAATTACATGTAATCTACTCCTAAGAAAAGCGGTAAAGATTAAGTTAGCATATTCCTAGGAAAGTAGTAAAAGTATGAAAAAGCAGGGGGTGGTCTCGAGCTTACGAGGTTGCCGGCCCCCTTTTTCTTCGATGGTTCGGGTATTTATATACTTTCCGAACCACGTTATTAGGCGCTGATTTGAATTATCGGCATAATTTGAAGAAAGTTATTGGATATTTAGCAACTACTTCCTTTTGAGTCAAATATCCCTCAAATAGGATAGTCGTCAAATTCCATTCACATTCACCTCCTTATTATTGCGCCAGAGCCTGATTCCTTGCGCTTTTCAATGTCGGATGTCGATTGCCATTTCGGAGTTTGTTGCGAGATTTGCGATCCGGATCTCGCACTCGTTCCTTCCAGAAACCTTCATTCTTCGGCTTGGTCAGGCGAAGGCTGGCTTCGACTCCGCCTTTTCTGTCGATTGATTGGGCGACTCGATGTCCTTCTCTGTCTGAAGTCGATTCTGGATGAGGCAATACTCTTGTCGGCTGCTCATCTTATCAGCCGGTGCCTTCGGTCGACGGCATGTGTCGCATGTTGCACTCCCATGCCTTTGAGATCAGTCCCGATTAGGATGCGAATCTCTCTTCGGTTGACTCTTCATTTCGTCGGCTAATATTTTTAGCCAATGGTGAACGCCACGTGTCGATTTCTTCAGTGGCGAGAATTTTGGTCTCAACAAACCCATAGATCATTATATTCCACCAACCACTCACTTAACTCAAGGGGCCCACTATCATCCTAATCACACATCTTTTATCCAAAGGCTAAAAATCTATAAGCACCAAGTCATTGGTGTAGTAGCCTCGATCCCCGTGCAGCTTTCTCCATGACCCACGGTGTGGAACACCTATTAGTGGTGTGTCGGACCCGCAACGCGTCAAATTTACGCGTTGGACGGACTCTGTGAGGCTTCTGGATTGAGCCTGCATTCTGGCTGTTTTCGTCGGATTTTAGAAACGGTTTCAGGCTAATTCGAGGCCGGATTTGGATTCAGCGCGGAAAAACGTCGAAAATCGGCTATTTACTCGTGTTTTTTTGAGTCCGGATGCACAAAAACGGATACCCGAAAGTTTTTTGCGCATTTTGATGCATGGGAGAAGCCGTGGACCGGCAGGATGCCACGTGGCGGCCGCAGATTGGTCAGCACATGCGGCGCAGTCCACAGAGAAGAAGCGCTGGTGCACGGACCGGGCGCGGGGCACACGTGACAGCCTCGGATTCACGGGCTCACGCGGCGCGGTCCACGGCGTCGAGCGGGATGGCGCATGGACCAAGGCGGGCCACGTGGCGACCTGTGAGTGGTCGGCTCTGGAACGCGCGGTCCATTCATCAGGGGGAGCAGGTGGGGCAGGTAGGGGATGGCGGGGGCAGGTAGTCGTCGTACGCGGGGCACCACCTGGCGCCCGGCGATTGGCGGGCGCCACCCACCCTACGCACCCCGGTCTGGCCACATGGCGGGAATCCACTGGCCCCGCACATGTTGTCCGTTGTTCGGGACACGTGTCGGGGCCAGGTGAATTCGGACGCTGAGCGATTGGCTTTCGTGGGCGCGTTTCCGGCGCCCGAAAGATTTGGGCGCCCGGAAACTGGGCCCAAAAGCCCACTAACTCCTTTTATTTTGTTTTTTATTTTTTTGGTGGGCCTATAAATAGACCACCCTCTTGGGCCTTTTGACTCTTTTCCCAAACTCCCCTCTGTTTGAGCGCTTAACCAAAGTTGATCTACATCTTGTGCTGCATCTCTTGGAGGAGTTTAGGAATTTTTGGAGGCTGCAGCATCGACATCTTCGGCGATTCGGCGCAGTGCGACGTTCTTTCTTCGACGGGCTTTTTCGTCGCGTTTCGATCCACGAGGTCCCCAGAGCTACCCCGAGGGAATTTTTGGACGATTTTCATGGCATCGGTTTCACGAGAGGTACATCTCCGTTTTTTCGTGTTTTCCACTCCTCTCAGTTTTGGGTTTTTAGTGGAGTTTTGGGGACAGCTTTGAACCCCTTTTCTGCTGGTGACTTTCTTGGACAGCGAAGCATTGCCGGATTTTTATCTCCATGCTCGGTTATCGGATTTCAACATGTGAGGACTCGATCGACATCTACACTCCGCGAGGATCGCCGCAGAATTTTTACTGGAATTTTTGGAGATCATCTCGCAGGTGGTATTTAAGCATTTTCTAGACTGATTTTTACTGCAGTGTTGTGATTGTGGGAAATGTTGCTTACCGCGATGTTTGGACCTTATCTTTGTACCCAGGAGGAGTTTTCTGGTGTTTTTGGACTCGTTGGAATCATGGGAAACCGAGGATTATCCCCGCTCAGTTTTTGCCTGTTGGGACCTTGGATTGACGCGCACTTTCAGGTGGGTTGCTTCGTTTTCAAAACCGGTGGACGGTTCATTAATTATATTGTATAGTAAACAAGCATGATTGTGAGATGTGTTAGGAAGTATGTTAAAGAGAGAGAGTTGATGCTCCTTGTGTTGCTATTATGATCATGTTGATTATTGCTTTGTAATTATATTAAATTAAATATTATTATTGGAACTTGACCTAGCACCCTGTCATATGATGCATGTCAACCAGACTAGTAGAAAACTCTAATTGGGCTAGTTTATTTATGCTTTAGACACTCCCACATATTTATTCTTTCACCTGGACTTAGAGTTTCCTCGTTCGGGTAGTGCGCCGAGTGGTCGGGTTGTCGTGGGATGCATGTTACACTTGTGCCTGGGCGCCGAGTGGAGTCTGGTAGCTGTGCTTAGACCAGTGCTTGTCCTGGGAGCCATCTGAGTCGACGGTGGGTCCCGGCTGTGTGGATTTCCAGCCAGTGAGTGAGAGATGTGATGTTGGTTACTGTCGATCTTGTTGATCGTGGATTTGGACTATAGCCTGCATGAGCCGCATTGGAGCTCGACAGAGATGCGCGGATACTTTCCTCGGTGGGGTCGCGCCCCTCGAGTGCCACTCCGGAGCTAGGTTGTTACTTTGCTATCGCGACTTGTCGACGCAGTCCTTCTGGCTGGGCCCTTTTTGGGCAGTCATGGACGCCCTACGTAAGTCCAGTCGTCCGTGGATGTAATGGCAGTAGGTGGGCGCAGGTTTGACTAGACCCTATATAGCAGTCAGTGTAGATTGGGTGATTGTATTTTTGAGAGATAGTAGATGCATCATGTTCCATCTGTACCACCCTTTCAGCATTTAGATAGAGGCATAGTAGCTGTAGAGTTATTTCCAGCCCTTTTCTTTTCAGTACTGCATTTGTTACTTTATGCCTCTAGTAGACTTAGTGGGTAGACCGTCGATCTTGTTGGCGGTACCCACTGAGAACTACGTGACGGTGTAGTTCTCACACCCATAGTTGGTGACTTTCTCCAGGGACCCCTTCTCCAGTTCCTGCTGCTCTTGTTGCTGATCCTTCTGACCGAGGTAAGGGAGTCGCGAGCTAGATCCCTACCAGTCTCCTGCGAGAGAGTAGATGTACCTCTTTTGGTGATGTGCTAGTACTGTCAGTGATTCTGGGATGTATCTTGTACTTTTTACTTTTGAGAGTTTTATTTTGGAGAGACTGTTGTATTGTGAGGACCTGGCATGTAATATTTGGAGTTGTATATTTATTTCAGTAGTTTACTTTTTCGCTCTGATATCTGTATAGTGGTTAGCATGATCTTTTGCTGGTTAGTCGCTTCGTCTATACGGGGCTTCCCGTATGGGCGGCAGATTTGTTGGCAGGCTCGGGTCGCAGTTTCGAAGCCGGGGTGTGACAGATTAGAGTGGTATCAGAGCCTAGGATGTTTGTCGTGTGGACTTAGAAACCCTAGGCTTGTGGTTGGACCCTATGATGACTCACGTGAGTGTCATTGTTAGCGAGAGTCCTGATTGAGTTACTTAGCTCGCCCAATGGATGGGATGAGAGATTGACATGTCTTCTCTCGATAAGCGGCTATGTTGGCTGCAGACAACATAGTGCTTCAGGAAGGGGGACATATCTTAGACTTTCACTAGATTGGGTCGAGTGTTGTTTTGGTCTTGACCTTCTTCTTTTGTCGCAGGTGAGAGCAATGCTTCCGCGGCGCAGGATGCTGACGTGTTCGCAGCCTTCTTCCTCGGAGCCCGAGCAGGAGGAGTCAGAGCAGGGCCAGCAGAGTGAGGTACAGGAGCTTCGGGCTCAGATAGCCCAGATGTCGGAGGCAGTTCGACGTCAGGAGGAGGCTTCCCGGCGCCAAGAGGGGGCTATGGACCGGATGATGCACATGTTTGAGCAGAGGGCGCAGCCGGTTGTAGCACCCCCGGAGAGTTCCCCCGTACTTTCTTCGCCGGCCGTGGCACCCCCTGTTGTACCAGCGGCATCGGCTGCCCCTATAGCGTCGGTTACCAGCAGACAATCGTCTGGGTCGGCGGGACAGTTGATCCCTGCGGAGTAGCGAGAGGTGGTAGATTGCTTGATGAGATTCCGCCAGTTTGACCTGCCTCGTTTCTCTGGGCGGAGTTTAGAACTGTGGGAGGCAGAGTCATGGATCACAGCTATGGAGCGACATTTTGAGAGTTTGTTTATCGAGGAGCGGTTTCAGGTTCTTCTGGCGACGAACTTCTTTGAGCACAATGCCGAGACCTGGTGGCAGCGAGTGTGACCCGTTGGTCCGCCTGGGACTCAGCTTCTTACCTGGGCGGAGTTCCGCAGCCTACTTCTTGGAGCCTTCTTCCCGGAAAGTGTTAGACAGAGGTTGGAGGAGGAGTTGAAGAATCTTCGGCAGGGGAGCCGCCCGGTGCAGGAGTACATCACGGATTTCAACCGGTTATTGGCCAGTGTACCACACGCGGCCAGGGACGAGGCGCATCGGATCTATATGTTCGAGCAAGGTTTGCGCCGAGATATTTATCAGTTCGTCCGTTCGCGCAGACTGCAGACTCTGGATGCCTCGATGGAGCAGGCACTTTATGTAGAGTGCGGGAAGGCAATGATGGACGAGGTGGCTCATTCTCCCGTAGTGACTTCGGGGGCGAAGCGCCCAGCACCGGTTGACGAGGGACAGACGAGTAGGCATGGGCCTCCGAGACCTCCACGATTCCATCCTCAGGGTTGTGGATTTCAGGGGCGCCAGAGATCAGGTGGGCCCCGTCACTCCCAGCAGCAGCAGCAGCGATGACCGCCTCAACAGCAGCAGTTTCAGCAGCAGTAGCAGTCCCAGCGGCAGCCGCGCCAGGACAGATGTGTTATTTATGGGGGACTGCATCCGCCGAGCCAGTGTACTCAGAGGCAGGGTCGATGCTTCTGTTGCGGTCAGACTGGTCATTTTCAGGCATCGTGCCCCAGAGCGGGATTCCGAGCACCACCCTCGACGGCCTCAGTACCCTTTGTTCCTCTACAGATGGCTGGACCTTCTGCGACTTATGGCATGTCTGATCGTGGTTTTTCCTCACGACAACCAGAGCGACGACCACTAGCACCGAGCCGGCGAGTTTATGCCGCGCAGGTTGAGGATGCTTCGGTGTCGGACCACGTCGTTGCAGGTATTATTTTGATTTCTGCAGTTCGTACTCGAGCTTTTTTTAATACCGGTGTTCCACACTCATTTATCCGTAGAGCATTTGCATCCCTACATGGTTTGGAGATAGTTTCTTTATCGCATGCATTAGAGGTTCGGATTCCAGATCATATTTTGCATGTCGAGGAGTGTTATAGGGCTTGCCCAGTGCAGTTAGGATCTTGGATCTTGCCGGCAGACTTGCTTGTCTTGCGGCAGCTCCAGAATTTTGACGTTGTACTTGGTATGGATTGGTTGCCGCGGTACTTTGCCTCTATTGACTCCAGAGAGAGGACTGTGACCCTCCGCGTGTAGTGTCCCAGGATCCCCAGTGGTTTTTCCCCTGTTTCGGGGTGTGGAACACCTATTATTGGTGTGTTGAGCCCCAACATGTCAAAGGGATGTGTTGATTTGGACTCAGGAATTGGGATCAAGCCTGACCTTCGGCTGCTTTTGCCGAATGTTAGGAGTGGATTCAGGCTGAACGGAGGCCTTATTTGGATTCAGCATGGAAAAACGCTTGAAAACGGCTATTTATTTATATTTTTCTGAGTCCGGATGCGCAAAAACGGACCCCCGAAAGTTTTCTGCGCAAAATGGTGCATGGGGGGAGCCGTGGACCGGCCTGGACACGTGGCGGCCTGTTATTGGGCCGGCGCACGCCTCCCGGTCCACGGATTGGGCCGCCAGTGCACCGTGGACCGGCGGGCCACGTGTCAGCGCGCGGTTGGCCCGGCGCAGTGCACGCGGCGCGCGGGGGAAGGCGCGGGCAGCTCGGGCAGGCCGGGCAGGCGCGGGGTGGGCGCGGTGCACGGTGGACCGGGGCGCGCCACGTGGCGGCCCCGGGTTGGTGGGCGCAGGTGCGCGCGGTGCACCCGCAGGCGCGCGCCTGCGGCCGTACGCGCACGCGGGCGCAGGCGCGCAGGCGTGCCGGCGGCCGTGTCGGGCGGGAAAAGGCGTTGCCACGTGGCGCCACGCCACTGGCTGGCACCACCCACCCCCGCCGCCCCGCAGGGGGGGCGCGTCGCCGCGCCCGATTCGTCGGGCGCGCTGTCCCCTGTGCGGGGGACACGTGGCGTGACCTGGGGCGGGTCGGACGGCCACGCGGTCCGGCCGGATCCGCTGTGCGGAGTGGGCCGAGTTGGGTCGGGCCACTGTTTGGGCCCGGTTTCGGGGCCCGAAACTTTCGGGCGCCCGAAACCGGGGACCCAAAGGGAATTTTCCCAATTGTTTCTTTTCCCCTATAAATACACCCTCATTCTCTATCTTTTCTGGTTTTTCTGAGACTTAGAGAGAGAATGGGAGGGAGGGACCTTAAGAGGAGTTGATCATCTTGGTGTTTTCTATCTCGTGGTGCATCCCCAGATTTTTCAGAGGCTCGACAGCGACGATCCAGATTTTACAGTGTGCCTCGGTTTTCCCCCATTTTGGCCTATTTTCGTTACCTTTCAGTCCGAGAAGTCCCCTGCGCAGTACAAGAGTCCTTTTTCGACGATTTCTTCGCCGGTGTGTTCCTGAGAGGTAGGACTTCATTTTCCGTGTTGGTGATTTCTCTGGATTCCGAATTCTTGGCACGGTTCCCGAGGTGTTTGTGACCCCCTTTTTGCTGTATGGAATTTTGGACAGCGGTGACTTCAACGATTTATATCTTGGCGTAGGAGCATCGGATCAAGGCGTTTAAGTAGTCGTTTTGGGCCTACTTTTCGCGTGGAACGCAACCGTGAATTTTCTGGAATTTTTGGAGCTCGGGACAGAGATGAAATGCCTCATTTTGCGTGCTGGTTGTAAAAACAGCAAAATCTGTGTTTGGAACTTGTATATTTACACCTTGTGTATTGTGTGCTGTTTTAGGGCACTGTTTTCGGCAGACAACGGCTTTAGAGGACTGTGGGCAGCACAGTGTTTCTTTGGGTATTGTGCGCGCTTTTCGAGGTGGGTGGTTGTGTTTCCCTCACTGTTGACATGCCCACTAGGATTATCAGAGTTTCCCAATTTAAATGTGACAATCTAATATTTGATGTGAGAACCTAATATATTGGTAGCTTCTATGTGTTAAAATTGGAACAGTTATGTTGGACATATGTTATGATGAAGCTTGCATTCAAGGATGACTTAAAAATATTGGGACACTTAAATTGCTCTCCTAAAAAGAATAATAAGTGTTTTCTCCTCTAGTTTACAAAAGTGAACATTTGCATGCTTGTATGGACACCTAGTTAGGCCACTATTTATTGCTACACAATCATATTGGACTTGACTTAGGAGAAACCATGATTGTTTCCTTTCTCCTTTGTATTGGGACTTTTGATTCATATTGCTCGGGTTTGAGCAGGGGTTTGGGATAGTGTAGCTGGGACCTTAGGGTCAGGGACAAGTGGAACTTGATTATGGGTATTACGGCAACCGCGAATAGTAGGCGGTTGACCAGATATTGTTATCTTATCAGATTATGGATTGTGGGGCATTGTGGTAACCGCGGACGTTAGGCGGTTAGCCAGATGTTGATTACTCTATCAGATTTTTGACTTGTGGGGTGTTGCGGTGACCGCGGACATTAGGCGGTTGACCGGATGTTTACTTATGCATCATATTGGGTATCAGATTTCTCTGGTAGATGGGAGTTTCCCACTTATTGGGTACTATTGCATCTGATTGGGGGTCAAATTTTTTTAGTGGATGAATTTTCTCACTTTGATCATAGTCATGATCCAGTCCTGCTATTGTGAGACATTGGTTACAGAGATGCTTGATACAGAGATACTTTACTCGTGTGGGTCGCTCCCCTCGAGTGCCACTCCGGAGTAGGCTTTAGACCGTGATAGGTACCGGTCCTTCTGATTGGGATTTCGAGCCTTATGTGCTGGTCCCCTACTGAGTTCTTGAGTTCGACAGCAGAGCAGGCAGTACCGGGTTTCACACCGGTCCATCTGATTGGGTTTATTCAGACAGCTAGCATTATTGTTGCATGCATACAGTTATCTTTTTGGGCACTGCGTTTAGAGGCCTAGTAGTGGTAGTTTCCTTTTTCCGCAGCCTTTATAGCGTACCACTATTCTTTCCTTTTTGCCTCTTATAGTCCTAGTGGGTGCGTCAGCATTTGAGGTTTTACCCACTAGGGGAGGCTACTGGTTTATCTAGTAGTTCTCACCCCCATAGTTGTTTTCTGTCTTTTCCCCTTTGTTTTGCAGAGTCGTCTGGGGGAGCTGCTGGGCCATCAGCGGCAGATCGAGGTAAGAGGATTGCGGACTAGCTAGATCGTCTACCCCAACTGTGAGAGTAGCTGGACTTTTTTTTTGTACCCCCTTTTTGTATCTCAGACTACAGTAGTTTACTTTTGGGTCTGGCTTTAGCCAGCTGTTTGTATTTAGTTGGTGAGCTGAGAGTTTATTGTACTTTTATTTCAGCTTGTATTTTATTTCCAGTCTGAGATTACTTATAGTTCTTTTAGTTCAGCTCTGTTTATGCTCTTTTATTATCTCTTTTATATCTGAGCAGGTTACCAGCGCTTCGTGTACATGAAAAATTCTGTGTGCACGGCGGATCTATTGGCGAGCCCAGGTTCTGGTTACACCCGGGGCGTGACACCGCGAGCCTGGACAGGAGGAGTTCGTCTACAGAGGCTCCCAGAGCACACTGTACGCAGTGACCGTTTCCTCGGCGAGGGCTAGGCGGATGATGAGTAGGGGTTGCACCGCTTTCTTGGCGACTGTTGTTGAGGTGCCTACCACGGCCCTGGGACTCGAGGATATCCCCATCGTCTGCGAGTTTCTAGATGTGTTTCCCCCTGAGTTGACGACTTTGCCACTGGAGAGGGAGATAGAGTTTGTGATTGACATGGTTCTGGAAACCATGCCAATCTCGAAGGCACCCTATAGGATGGCACCTGCCGAGTTGAGGGAGCTGAAGGCACAGTTACAGGATCTGGTGGACAGGGGTTTTATTAGACCCAGTGTATCACCGTGGGGAGCGCCGGTTTTGTTTGTGAAGAAGAATGATGGGTCGCTTAGATTGTGTGTGGATTACAGAGAGCTGAACAAAGTGACCATCTGGAATAAGTATCCCTTACCACGGATTGATGATTTGTTTGATCAGCTGCAGGGAGCTTCGGTATTCTCGAAGATTGATCTTCAGTCTGATTACCACTAGTTGAGAGTGAAGGCCGAAGACATATCCCAGACGGCTTTTCGATCCCGGTACGGGCATTATGAGTTCACAGTGATGCCATTTGGATTGACTAATGCCCCTGCCGCATTTATGGATTTGATGAACCGTGTATTCCAGCCGTACTTGGACCAGTTTGTTGTGGTATTCATCGATGATATTCTGATTTACTCCCGGAGTGATATGGAGCATGAGGAGTACTTGAGGATAATGCTGCAGCTTCTGAGAGATAAGAAGCTGTATGTCAAATTTAAGAAGTGCGAATTCTGGCTTCGGAAGGTTGCATTTCTAGGCCATATAGTGTCAGCCGCAGGAGTAGCAGTGGACCTGACAAAGATTGATGCTGTTCGGGATTGGCCTATACCGACGACGGTTACTGAGGTCCGGAGCTTCTTGGGCTTAGCAGGTTATTACCGTCGGTTCGTGGAGGGCTTTGCGAAGCTCTCTACCCCTCTGACCAGACTGACTAGGAAGGGGACAAAGTTCACTTGGATTGAGCAGTGCCAGCAGAGCTTTGAGGAGCTGAAGAGGAGACTGATATCAGCGCCGATTCTAGCATTGCCAGTGATGGGTGATGGGTTTGTGATTTACAGCGATGCCTCTCACAGCGGATTGGGTTGCGTACTGATGCAGCATGGTAGGGTAATTGCTTATGCTTCGCGACAGCTGAAGGATTACGAGAAGAATTACCCTACGCATGATTTGGAGCTTCCAGCCGTTGTGTTTGCTCTGAAGCTGTGGCGGCATTATCTCTATGGGGAGTACTGCGAGATCTACACTAATGATAAGAGCTTGAAGTATTTGTTTATTCAGAAGGAGCCGAATTTGAGGCAACGCCGGTGGTTAGAGTTACTGAAGGATTATGATGTGAGCATCATGTATCATCCCGGCAAGGCCAATGTCGTGGCAGATGCTTTGAGCAGGAGGACAGTGCATAGTTTGAGTATGATGATTACACAGCAGGCACCACTAGTCGAGCAGATGAGACGATTGCAGATCGAGGTCGTATCCCCTGGGGTCTCTGCTAGACTTATGTCTATGGTCGTGCAGCCCACTCTGTTGGACAGGATTAGAGAGGCACAGAGTGAGGACCCCCACTTGACGAGGATTAGAGGGCAGTTTCAGACATAGCAGATAGGGGATTTTTTAGTAGATGCCTCGGGAGTACTTCGGTACAGGGGCCGAGTGTGTGTGCTTATGGATCCTGAGATCATAGAGCAGATTTTGAGAGAAGCCCATTATACACCTTATACCATTCATCTTAGTAGGACTAAGATGTATAAGGACCTCAAGGCACACTTTTGGTGGACTGGAATAAAGCGGGACATTGGGAGATTCGTGGCTCACTGTTTAACTTGTCAGCAAGTGAAGGCGGAGCACCGTGTTCCTACTGGCAAGTTACAGAGTCTTCCAATCCCCGAGTGGAAATGGGATCATGTCACTATGGATTTCGTCACGGGACTGCCGAGGGTGCAGAGTGGAGCTGACGCGATATGGGTAGTTGTGGATAGACTCACCAAGTCTGCTCACTTTCTACCTGTACAGGTGACTTGGTCATTGGAGCGACTTGCCAGTTGTATTTGGACGAGGTGGTGAGGCTACATGGTGTACCCGCCTCGATTGTATCTGATAGAGACCCGAGGTTTGTCTCGCATTTCTGGGGGAGCCTATAGACAGCCTTGGGGACGCAGCTCCGGTTTAGCACGACATTCCACCCACAGACCGATGGACAGTCTGAGCACCCGTTGCAGATTTTGGCTCGTTAGGTGAGAGAATTGCACAACTGGGCTATTCCATACGTGAAAATTTTGTGGAGCAATCACGAGGAGCGTGAGGCCACTTGGGAGCTAGAGACGGTGATGAGAGATACCTATCCCTTCTTGTTCGAGGCTTCTGGCTGAGGTATGTCTATTTTGTTTCTTAGTTTCGAGGACGAAACTTTAGTTAGTAGGGGAGGATGTAGTAGCCTCGATCCCTGTGCAGCTTTCCCCATGACCAACGGTGTGGAACACCCATTAGTAGTGTGTCGGACCCGTAACGCGTCAAATGGACGCGTTGGACGGAATCTGTGAGGCTTCTGCATTGAGCTTGCCTTTCGGCTGTTTTTGTTGAATTTTAGAAAGGGTTTCAGGCTAAATCGAGGCCAGATTTGGATTCACAATGGAAAAACATCGAAAATCGGCTATTTACTCGTATTTTTTCTGAGTCCGGATGCCCAAAAACGGACACCCGGAAGTTTTCTGCGCATTTTGGTGCATGGGGGAAGCCGTGGACCGGCCGGATGCCATGTGGCGGCCGCTGATTGGTCGGCGCACGCGGCGCAGTCCACAGAGAAGAAGCGCTGGTGCATGGACCGGGCGCGGGGGACACGTGGCAGCCTCGGATTCGCGGGCTCACACGGCACGGTCCACGGCGTCGAGCGGGATGTCGCATGGACCGGGGCGGGCCACGTGGCGGCCTGTGAGTGGCCGGCTCTGGAACGCGCAGTGCATGCATCAGGGGGAGCAGGCAGGGCAGGTGGGGGATGGCGGGGGCAGGTGGCCGCCGTACGCGGGGTGCCACGTGGTGCCCGGCGATTGGCGGGCGCCACCCACCCCATGCACCCCGGTCGGGCCACGTGGCGGGAATCCACTGGCCCCGCACACGCTGTCCGCTGTTCGGGACACGTGTCGAGGCCAGGTGAATTCGGGCGCTGCGCGATTGGCTTTCATGGGCGCGTTTCCGGCGCCCGAAAGATTCGGGCGCCCGGAAACTAGGCTCAAAAGCCCACTAACTCTTTTTTTTTTGGTTTTTTTTTTGGTGGGCCTATAAATAGGCCACCCTCTTGGGCCTTTTGACTCTTTTCCCAAACTCCCCTCTATTTGAGCACCTAACCAAAGTTGATCTACATCTTGTGCTGCATTTCTTGGAGGAGTTTAGGAATTTTTGTAGGCCGCGGCATCGACGTCTTCGGCAATTCGGCGCAGTGCGACGTTCTTTCTTCAGCGGGATTTTTCGTCGTGTTTTGGTCCACGAGGTCCCCAGAGCTACCCCGATGGAATTTTTGGACGATTTTCATGGCATAGGTTTCACGAGAGGTCCATCTCCGTTTTTTGTGTTTTCCACAACTCTCAGTTTTGGGTTTTTAGTGGAGTTTCAGGGACAGCTTTGAATCCCTTTTCTGCTGGTGACTTTCTTGGACGGCGGAGCATTGTCGGATTTTTATCTCCGCGCTCGGTTATCGAATTTTGACATGTGAGGACTCGATCAATATCTACGCTCCGCAAGGATCGCCATAGTATTTTTATTGGAATTTTTAAAGATCATCTCACAGGTGGTATTTAAGCATTTTCTAGACTGATTTTTACAGTAGTGTTGTGATTGTGGGAAATGTTGCTTACCGCGATGTTTTGACCGTATCTTTGAACCCAAGAGGAGTTTTCTGGTGATTTTGGACTTGTTGGAATCGTGGGAAACCGAGGATTATCCCCGTTCAGTTTCAGCCAGTTTGGATCTTGGATTGACGTGCACTTTCAGGTGGGTTGCTTCGTTTTCAAAACTGGTGGATGGTTCATTAATTCTATTTATAGTAAACATGCATGATTGTGAGATGTATTAGGAAGCATGTTAGAGAGAGAGAGTTGATGCTCCTTGTGTTGCTATTATGATCATGTTGATTATTGCTTTCTAATTATGTTAAATTAAATGCTATTATTGGAACTTGACCTAGCACCCTGTCATATGATTCATGTCAACCAGACTAGTAGAAAACTCCAACTTGGGCTAGTTTATTTATGCTTTAGACACTCCCACATATTTATTCTTTCACCTGGACTTAGAGTTTCCCCGCCCTGGTAGTGGGCCGAGTGGTCAGGTTGTCGTGGGATGAATGTTACACTCGTGCCTGGGGGCCGAGTGGAGTCTGGTAGCTGTGCTTAGATCAGTGCTTATCCTGGGAGCCGTCTGAGTCGACGGTGGGTCTTGGCTGTGTGGATTTCCAACCAGTGAGTGAGAGATGTGATGTTGGTTACTGTCGATCTTGTTGATCGTGGATTTGGACTATAGCCTGCATGAGCCGCATTGGAGCTCGACAGAGATGCGCGGATACTTTCCTCGGTGGGGTCGCGCCCCTCGAGTGCTGCTCGGGAGTTAGGCCTGTTACTTTGCTATCGCTACTTGTCGACGCAGTCCTTCTGGCTGGGCCCTTTTTGGGCAGTTACGGACGCCCTACGTAAGTCCAGTCCTCCGTGGATGTAATGGCAGTAGGTGGGCGCAGGTTTGACTGGACCCTATGTGGCAGTCAGTGTAGATTTGGTGATTGTATTTTTGAGAGATAGTAGATACATCATGTTCCATTTGTACCACCCTTTGAGCATTTAGATAGATGCATTGTAGCTGTAGAGTTATTTCAGCCCTTTTCTTTTTAGTATTGCATTTGTTACTTTATGTCTCTAGTAGACTTAGTAGGCAGACCGTCGGGCTTGTTGGCGGTACCCACTGAGAACTACGTGATGGTGTAGTTCTCACACCCATGGTTGGTGACTTTCTTCAGGGACCCCTTCTCCAGTTCCTGCTGCTCCTGTTGCTGATCCTTCTGACAGAGGTAAGGGAGTCGCGAGCTAGATTCCTACCAGACTCCTGCGAGAGAGTAGATGTACCCCTTTTGGTGATGTGCTAGTACTGTCAGTGATTTTGGAATGTATCTTGTACTTTTTACTTTTGAGAGTTTTATTTTGGAGAGACTGTTGTATTATGAGGACCTGGCATCTACTATTTGGAGTCGTATATTTATTTCAGTAGTTTACTTTTTCGCTCTGATATCTGTATAGTGGTTAGCATGATCTTTTGCAGGTTAGCCGCTTTGTCTATACGGGACTTTCCGTATGGACGGTGGATCTGTTGGCGAGTCCGGGTCGCAGTTTCGATGCCGGGGCGTGACAATTGGTGCTTGTATATATATATATATATATATATATATATATATATAAAGAGAGAGAGAGAGTGTGTGTGTGTGTGTGTCTGTGTGTGTGTTCGGCTACTGTGCTTGTATAAACACTAAGCAATTGGTGTTTGTAAATTTTCTGCTGTTAGATCTAACCCTTTGATTAATTCTACTCCTTAGATCATACTATTCTACCAACCACCCACTAAATCTAAGGGGCCCATCATTATCCTAACCGCACATTCCTACATCAAAGAGTAAAAAACTCACAAACACAAATAACTTGGTATTTTTACAAGCATAAGAGCTCAATTTTATATATATATATATAATTGAGCTTCTATACTTTTAAAAATACCAAGTCATTTGTGCTTGTAGGTTTTTAGCCATCGGATGAAAAGATATGTGATTAGAATGATAGTGGGCCCCTTAGATTATGTGAGTGGTTGGTGGAAAAGAATGATCTAAGAAATAGAATTAGTCAAAGGGATAAATCTAATAGTAGAAAATTTACAAGCACTAATTGTTTGGTACTCGTACAAGCATAGTAACCGAACTATATATATATATATATATAGTAGAGCTTATATACTTTTAAAAATACAAGTTAATTTTTGTTTGTGAATTTTTTAGTATTGGAATTATATTGAAATTTGTGCTATTGTAAAGTCAACTACAGAGAGAGAAAGAAAAAATAAAAAACACAAATCTCAATACAAATCTAATGGTAAAAAATTCACAAATATAAATTAATAAGTTTATACTTTTAAAAGTATATAAGTTCTACTCTTTCTCTCTCTCTCTCTCATATATATATATATATATATATATATATATATATATATATATATATATATATATATATATATATATATATAGTAGAGCTTATATACTTTTAAAAATACAAGTTAATTTTTGTTTGTGAATTTTTTAGTATTGGAATTATATTGAAATTTGTGCTATTGTAAAGTCAACTAAAGAGAGAGAAAGAAAAAATAAAAAACACAAATCTCAATACAAATCTAATGGTAAAAAATTCACAAATATAAATTAATAAGTTTATACTTTTAAAAGTATATAAGTTCTACTCTTTCTCTCTCTCTCTCTCATATATATATATATATATATATATATATATATATATATATATATATATATATATATATATATATATGAGCATCTATTTTTATATGTACATCTTATATCTCATTCATTCAAGAATGAAGTGTAGTCTATTAGTCACTTTGAAGTGATCAGTAAAATATATCTCGTTCTGAAATAAATAAAATATAAAATATACACCTCTACCATTTACCACCGCCACCACACTACACCACACCACCATTCCTCCCCCCCCCCCCCCCCCCCCCCCCCCCTTCTCTCTCTCTCTTTTATATATATATATATATATATATATATATATATATATATATATATATATATATAGACACACAGACACTTGCATGGGGTGGTGCAGTAGTACAAGTAGAGCTAGCCCCAGCAGGATGTGATGTGATGGTGTGAAAGGTGTTTTGGGGTGGTTCGTGGAAAAAGCGGTCATGATTGCGTCCCCCACGCTGCATGTGGGGCGCATGCAACCAACCCAAATTATATCATAGTCCTGCGTTACGTGGGCCCACCGATCTCAAGTCCACGTACGAATAATAATAATAATAATAATTATCATCCTTCATCAGTACGTTTATACATGCAACTACTAATTAAACCCATTTCAAAATATTAATTTCTTTATTTTGTATACCACACACATCATACACTCTTCCCATCTTCATCGATCGCGCGCTGGGTCAAAGTTTTAGGACATTTTTTGCATGCTATAATAATTAACCAAACCCATTATTTTGAGAACTATTTATTTGTAAGTTGGTTATATATATAAGTGAGATTGAGCTATATATATATATATATATTCCAAAATATACGTTACATATATAAAATAAGAAAAATAATTAAGTGATCGATCTTAAAGTTCTAAGATATGAATAAATTTTTAATTATGTGGTGAATTACTTAATAATGTATCGTATCTACAACAATTAATGATGTATATGTTGAGAAACGGTGTGTTTAGATTATTTCTACATTATTATTATATATTTTTATAAAACAGGCCTTTAGTAAGAAAATAGACTAAATGCAAGCTCTTATTCACACCTAGATGTTAGTTAATTATATCTAACCCATTTCCTTGCTGTATACACAAACAACATTTAAAGTGAAAGTAATCCATGCACAATTCGTTTCCTAATTGTATCAGAATTTGGACGCAATTGGGCGCTGAACAAAATTTCTTGTTGAAAATCACTAACGAATTTCATATATTGTATCAACATACACTTACCTCTGCGAACAAAGAAATTGCTGTTCTTCTGTCATTATTTAATTTGTATGCTCAGAAATGTAAAAGCACATTGATGAGGTTACAATTAAGTAGGAAAATCAATTATAGCCACAGATCGAGCAGGGTTTTGCTCAGAAATGAAGCTGATATATAGTTATATTTTCTGCAGTCATAAAAGGAGCTATGAAATTTTAAAAAGTAGAAGGAACTGGATAAAAAATACTGCATATCTCATTCATGTGAATTCATATATATTTACAACAGTATTATTCACTTTAGACTCTTAAGGTACTGTTTGATTCGAGAATAAATTATTATTGCTTATTTTTGAAATACGTATAATTTTTAGAATAAGTAGAAATTAGACTAATTTAATATTTGAACGAGAATCGAGATATTCAGAGAAATAAAAAAAAATTACGTTTAATTGGATGACCGAATTGCAATAATAAAAATAAGAGTAATTATAATTAAAATTAAAAATAATTTATCAGCATAATAAGCATCTAAATATTAGTAAACTAGTATTTTAATAAGTTTATAAATTAAGTAATTAGGAATGGTATACAAGATGGTGAAGAATAACGTTTATTAGTGATAACTATAAAAAATAAGTCAATTTGTTAAGTTTAATTAATTATTTAATCAATTATATTTTTAGTTAATACATTAATTAGATAAATTAAAGTATTGATTATTTGAATAATATAAATATAAGTTAACGATTGAATAAGAATATCAAATAATTAATTATTTAATTATCTAATTAATTATAAATAATAAATTAATTATTATTTAAATATTTATATATTAATTTAATAAGTCAAATAATTAATTAGTTAATTATTAAAAAAAAATTAATTATATTAATTAATAATATTTTATAGAGAATAGTTAGTTCCACTTAATGAATGAAAGTATTATTTTTCTCTATTAACGAAATATTTCAAAGTAATTTGTTAAAAAATATAATAATAATTTTTAGTACCATTTAAAAATAAATAAATAAATTCCCTCCTTTATTCCTCGAACTAAATATGGCACAATAGCCACTTACCCAGAAATGATAGTGGAGAGAACATAGGACAAAATGTGAACATACATCAGAATTGCTCCTAAAGATTCTCAAAAGAATATAAAATGAGATACATGAGTGAAAAAAATAAAATAAATAAAAATCCACTAAATCATAAATATAATTAGTGTAGCTTAATTTGAATCACACTTCAACGTAGGCTTTTCACTCTATTTATTTAAAATACTAAAATTCAAAAAGGTTGAGTAAACCCAAATTAATCCATGAATGAGGGATTATAGAATTACAACCTTTTTTCATTGTAAACTTAACATTTCTGATTTCTCTAACCATATACAAGGAAATGGGATATTTAATTTTCTTGATTTTCCTTTTTCTTTTTTTTTCTTTTTTTTTTTTTGAGAGAGATAAATAATAACATGCTATCATTTCTTTCATATTTTTTTGGTAAAAACATATGGAACTTACATAAACTATGAGCTATTTTGATTCAGTTGCTTAACTTTTAAAATTTTTAATTTTGCTATTAAATCTTTCGACTTATTTGATTTGAAATTTTAAATTTTGCTATTCAATATTTCGACTTGTTTGATTTGAATTAGCTAACCGTATTTGACTTCAAATTTGAATTGTCTCATTTTTCTTTACATATTTAATTAGTATGTACTTCATATCATTTTCGTAATTATAAATTTATTAAAATAAGTGATTAGTTTAAATTTTAAAGTTAGAGTATAGTTTACTGATTCAAATTAAAATAAATTAAAAAATTAGATAGTAAAATTAAAATTTTAAAATTTTAGCTATTTGAATGATAAAAATAGTCTACGTACTGTCTAGATAAGTTTTATATTTTTAAAATTTTTTATTTTAAAATTAAATTTAATTAAAAATATAAAACAATCATATTTTAAATTTAAAATTTTAAATACTTTCTTTTAATAGTAATTTAAGCTTGATACATTAAAGCGTCAGATGTGACGTTTGATGGACAAGGCTTCACCACCTCAGGTTGCGCAAAAAAAAAAAAAAAAAAAAAAAAAAAAAAAAAAAGCTCTAGAAGAAGCTGCCGACACCATCTTTTCTTCTACAGTAAAATTTTTTACAAAAATTAAAATAAAACAAAACAAATCAAATCCAAAATTGCAATATTAAACATTAATTTCCTTATGGTGGCAAAAAGCTATATATATATATGATACACATCTGTATGATAAAATACTTTTTAAAATTTAGTTTATTTTAAAATGAGATATAAAATATACACATTATTTAAAGTGTACTAAAATATTTTTTGTGACAAAACTGTTATTCTTAGCAATATATAACAATTACACTTTCAATTGAAAAAAATTATTTGTACACACTTAAAAAAAATGTAAAGATGTGTACATTTTATATTTTATTTATTTAATAATTTTAATCGATGAAATATATTTAATAATTAATTAATTTAATTAGTAAAAATATTTTACTTTTAAATAAATAGGATGTACATTATATGTTTTTTTTTTTTATGAACGAGGTTATTATACTATTAAGAGCCGTACTTTTATATATATATATATATATATATATTAGTTACAGTGCAATCATACTTGTTTAACGGCTCAGATTTATTTATTTCAGATTTATTTATTTTTAAGTTGTGACATGCAATAACATGTCACTTTAAGGAAGGTACCAACTACTAGGTACTCTAAAACGGGATTATTTTGGTCTTTTGCTTCAAGGGTAATTAAGTAATTTTATCTTTATTTTAAAAATTTTTATTTATGTAAATATTATAAATTTTAAAAATTTGAATTTAGTGAGAGTTTTTATTTTGAAAAAAATTATAAATTTTAAATATTCCAATTTAGTTCTCGTCTTAAATAGTAATATTTTAATTATCTTTATTTAATATATTATAAATGATTTTAATTTTAGAAAATTATTTTTAGAAATTAAAATTTAGGAATCTATTAACTTTTATTATCAATTTATATTTTAAATTATAATATATGATCTTATTATTTTAAAAGATCAAATTTTACTATTTAAATTTGATTTAACTTAGCCGTATAATTCTATTCTAAAAATAAATTTGAATTATATCATATATTTCTAATAAATCAAATATTTAAGCACATTGAAATTTTATAAATTTGTAATACAAAATTAATGTTTAAATTAAAGTAACTTTAAAATTTTTCAAACAAATTAAACCCTTTAAATTAATGCATAAATTATAATTTTAAAATATTTTAAATTAATACATAAATTGTAATTCTAAAACTATTTAAATTAATGCCTAAATTATAATTCTAAATTTTTTCAAATTAAAATTTTTAAATTAAATTGTAATTCTAAAACTTTTTAATTAATACCAAAATTGTAATTCTAAAATTTTTAAAAATAAACTCTTTAAATTAATGCCTAAATTGTCATTCTAAAACTCCTTAAATTAAAATTTTGAAATTAATGCCTAAATTATAATTTTAAAACTCTTTAAATTAATACTTATTTTTTTAAAAATTTAAACTCTTTAAATTAATGCCTAAATTGTAATTTTAAAATTCTTTCAATTAAACTCTTTAAATTAATGACTAAATTTTAATTTTAAAATTCTTTAAATTAATGCCTAAATTGTAATTCTAAAATTTTTTAAATTAAATTCTTTAAATTAATGCCTAAATTGTCATTATAAAACTCTTTAAATTAAACTTTTTAAATTAATGCCTAAATTGTAATTCTAAAACTTTTAAAATTAATGTCTAAATTGTAATTCTAAAATTATTTAATTTAAACTCTTTAAATTAATGCGTAAATTGTAATTCTAAAATTCTTTAAATTAAACTCTTTAAATTAATACCTAAATTGTAATTTTAAATTTTTTTAAATTAAAATCCTTAAATTAATGCCTAAATTATTATTTTAAAACTCTTTAAATTATATTTTTTAAATTAATATCTAAATTGTAATTCTAAAACTCTTTAAGTTAATGTTTACATTGTAATTCTAAATTTTTTTAATTTAAACTCTTTAAATTAATGTCTAAATTGTAATTCTAAAATTCTTTAAATTAAACTCTTTAAATTTAGTTTTAAATTAAACTCTTTAAATTAATGCCTAAATTGTAATTCTAAATTTTTTTAAATTAAACTCTTTAAATTAATGCCTAAATTGTAATTCTAAAACTTTTTAAATTAATATCTAAATTATAATTCTAAAACTCTTTAAATTAATGTCTAGATTGTAATTCTAAATTTTTTTAAATTAAACTCTTTAAATTAATGACTAAATTTTAATTCTAAAACTCTTTAAATTAATGGATAAATTGTAATTCTAAATTTTTTTAAATTAACTCTTTAAATTAATACCTAAATTGCCATTTTAAAACTCTTTAAATTAAACTTTTAAAATTAATGCCTAAATTGTAATTTTAAATTTTTTAAATTAATGCCTAAATTATAATTCTAAATTTTTTTAATTTAAACTCTTTAAATTAATGCGTAAATTGTAATTCTATAATTCTTTAAATTAATGCCTAAATTATAATTATAATTTTTTTAAAATTAAACTCATTAAATTAATGACTAAATTGTCATTCTAAAACTCTTTAAATTATACTTTTTAAATTAATGACTAAATTGTAATTCTAAAACTCTTTAAATTAATGCCTAAATTGTAATTCCAAAATGTTTTAATTTAAACTTTTAAAATTAATGTCTAAATTTTAATTCTAAATTTTTTTAATTTAAACTCTTTAAATTAATATATAAATTATAATTCTAAAATTTTTTAAATTAATGCCTAAATTGTAATTCTAAAATTTTTTAAATTAAACTCTTTAAATTAATGACTAAATTATTATTTTAAATATCTTTAAACTAATGCCTAAGTTATAATTTTAAAAATTTTAAATTAAACTCTTTAAATTAATGTCTAAATTATAATTCTAAAATTTTTAAATTAATGTCTAAATTAGTAGAAGATATTTTAATTAATATATATTTTTTTATTTTGTAATGTTTAATTATGAAAATGTTATTTTTATAAAGTTACCTGTTAACACGGTAATAAGTAAAATTATTTTTTTATTCTTTTTCGATTAATGGTTAAAAATATTTTTATTATTTATTAAAAAAAGTAGTAGAGTATTTCTCTACTATTAATAGCACCAAGTTATTTGTGCTATTAAATTTTTAATACTTGGATGAAGTAATGTGTAGTTAGAATGATAGTGGATTTTTAGAATTTAGTTAGAGTTGAAAAAATAGTATGATATATAAGATGAAAATAATCAAAGGTTAGATCTAATGGTAAAAAATTTAATAGTATCAAATATTTAATATTATCGATAACATAGTAATTAAACTTTTTTTTTTATTATTATTATTTTTAAAATGTATGTGTAGCATTGTTGTTTCTAATTATTTATAAGATTAGAACTCTTGAAGTTATTTCTAGGATGGAACCTTTGGATCTAATTATAAAAACAAATTCAAAACTAAAAACCATGGCATGAATGGGCGCCGCTTACGTATTTAATTTATGAAAAAATTATATTTTTAAATTGATATTTATTTTGTTGAAAATATATATATATATTTATTTAATTTGGTGGAAAAATTAAATGAAAAAAAAATTTAATTAAGCAGCACGAGTTTATTTTTCGTCAAAAATCAGCAAAAATAAAAATATTCTATTTTTTTAAAATTCGTATTTTTTTTTTTCAAAACAATTCTTTAACGGCTAAACAAACAAACACACAAAAAATAAAATAAATTTTCAGATTAAAATATAATTTTCAATGCATTTTATGGCCAACCAAGCACATCCTTAAGTTAAAGCTATACGAAAATTATTTCTGGGAATGAATTATTTAAAGAAGTCTTAATAAGGTTTTAATCTAAGAGACGACCCTAATTTCTTGCTTATATCTAAAAGCAATACAGAAGCTTCTAGGGTTCTCATTTCAAAAACTCTGCGTACAGAAGCTATTTTACATGCCCTAACTGAAAATACAATATAGTTGTTAAAAATTAACATAACCCTAGAAAGATTAGATTTACTGAATATGCCCAAATTCACTCAATAAATTTGATAAAAATAATTTATCAAAAAAAAGAAATTATTAAATTCGGTCGAATTCATTCAATAAACAATAATCGAATCGAAAGCTGTTTTTTAATATCGAAAGTAGTTCGGATCCGATTTGCAAATATTTGAAGGTTCTATCTTTACCGCCTCACATAGTTTAATTTGATTGTGCGAATCTATACATAAACTATATAAATTATAAAAAAATATAAAAAAATACAATCGGTGGGTGGGTGGGAATGGATTTCAACGTGAAACCGCTTTATCAGTCATTCATGTTACTGTAAGATTCATATTTATAGTGTGAATAGCGATGAATTAAACAGTATTATGTATGTTGCAAACACATTCCCACCAAATTTTTGTGCATTATGTAAAACTAATAGAAGATTTTCTATAAATAATTTTTTAAAAATTCTACTCATAGAATAAGATGAAGTAATATTACTTATACATTCTAAAAATAAAATATATATTTTACACTCTCTTTATTTAAATACCTTTTTTTTCCTATCACATTATTTTTTTTTTTTTACTAAAAATTATTTAAACTTTTGTAAACTCTAGAAAGAAGGGCGGAAAATTGACACCCTCATGTATAGTGTATAAGTAAAATATTTCTGAAATTTGTGAAATGTAAGATTTATACCAAAAAAAATTTTGGGCATATAAGTAGCATTGCTTAATAATTTTTCTAAAAAAATATTATTTAAGCATAAAATTATTATATTATCTTTAATTTATTTTTTTGCTAACTCATCTAGCCCAATATGATTAATGTAAATTATATTTGATTAATATCGCTATTTACGAAAAAGAGTTATTTTTTATAAAGTAATAATATATGTACATTCAAATATGACTGTAAATCTTATAACCGTCGTATTCAAAAGAACATTTTATCATGCTAATCTCTTGTAGCTCTAATTTTTTTTAACATTTAAAGTTTAAAAAATATTTAAATTTTTGAATGAGTGGAATGTAATTTTACATTCCTATTTATTGTTGCACCATTTATTGATGCACAAGTGGCATTTCTCTTTCATCTTTATCCATGCAAAGCCCAGCATGGAGTAAATGATTTACTCTGCAGTACAACTCACATAATGGTGAAAAAAAACAAAAAAGAAAGAATATATATATATATATAGGAAAATGCTACTTGTACACCCCATTTGGGGGTGTACATCGCACACCCCACCCATCCAATGGGTGGGGTGTGGTGAGGGGTCACTTCACAATTTGTGAAGTGACCCCCCACCCTTAGATGGGTGGGTGTAAGATGTACACCCCCTTTGGGGGTGTACATGTAGCGTTGCTCATATATATATATATATATATATATATATATATATATATATATATATATATATATATATATATATATATATATATATATATATATATATATATATAAAAGTACAGATCCAATTATATTTATAAAGTTTTTACCATTAAATTTGTATTGAGATTTGTACTATTATAAAGTAGACTTAAAAAAAAAAAAAAAATACAATAACACGAATCTCAATACAAATTCAATAGTGTAAAAAATTACAAGCATAATTGGACTTGTGCTTTTGAAAGTATATAAGCTCTATTATATATATATATATATATATATATATATATATAGAGTTGGGCTGGAATGCTATTGATAGCACCAACCCAACTTTGCCACCCATTTTGTAGTCATTGGATTGTATTGAGATTCGTGCAAGCCCTTTAATTAAAAAGAAAAACTTTTTACTTTTTACTTTTTCTTTTTACTTTTTCTTTTCTCTTTTTTTCATTAAAGAGTCTACACGGATCTCAATGCGATCCAATGGCTAAAAAATGGGTGGCAAAGTTGGGTTGGTGCTATCAATAGCATTCCAGCCCAACTATATATATATATATATATATATATATATATATATATATATATATATATATATATATATATATATATATATATATATATATATATATATATATATAGTAGAGCTTATATACTTTCAAAAACATAAATAAAAATATGCTTGTGAATTTGTTATCTTTGGATTTGCATTGAGATTTGTGCTATATACTTTTTATTTCTCTCTTTTTAGTTGACTTTATAAAAGCACAAACCTCAATGCAAATCTAATGATAAAAAATTCAGAAACATATTTTTGATTGTGCTTTTCAAAGCATATAAGCTCTACTATATATATATATATATATATATATATATATATATATATATATATATATATATGCTACTGTGTTATTAATAGCACTAAGTCATCGGTGTTATTAAGTTTTCCACCCTTAAATTAATAAATATGTGGTTAGAAAGATAGCGGTTCCGTAGAGTTTAATGGGTGGTTGATTCAATAGTATAATCTAAGGGTTGAAATGATTTAAGGTGTTGATCATCAATAGCAAACGGACTCCGTTTATGGAATTTTCAAAACGATGATCGGCACCATTAAATATAATATAGACCATTTAAACTATCTAAAAATTAAATTTTATATTTTTTCGATATTTTTTTTCTTATCCATCAAGTGGATAGAAAAATGAACGGTTAAAAATGAATATACTTCAAAAAATAATGATAGAAGTCTTGTAATCAAGATCGAGAGTATAAATCTTATCTTAAATAGTTTAAAAAAATTTCTAACCAAAATTCAATTTATTTACACCGTTAAACGAGTAAACGTTTCATATTTACAATTAAAATTATAAATTTTGTAACTTTTTAATCATTAGGTTAATGATATCAAAAAAATTTGAAATTTGATTTCTAGATAGTTTCAATAATCTACATCATATTCAACGATATCGATTCATCAATTCGAAATAAATCGTTAGCAACGTAGTCCATTTGCTACTTGATCAATTCCCGCTACTTGATCAATTCCGGCTCCTTTCCCTGGGGCCCTTTGGGCCGTCTTGGCAACCGGACCCCCCCTGCACTTGAATTACGGGTGGGGGCCTTGCCATCTTGGCCCCTTGCGCCTGGGCTGGAAGGGGGCCCGGCGACGCCCACGTCTTGGATCCCTCCGGTGGGCTGGCCACCTGTCTGCTCTCCCGACGGCGCAGCCTTGATGTCGCCGGATGTACTCTGCGAGGACCCTCCCTCTCCACCATCCCTTACTCTAGCCCTGACGACCAATGATCCTGCCGCCTGGGCCGCTCCTGTCCGGCAACCAGCACCGCTGAGAAGAAGCCCCAGGCTGGCCTCGAAGACCGGAGCCTTGATGCTAGACCTTGCAGTAGCTCGCAAGGGATCACTTTTGGCTGGCGACTCAACGGGGCCGTCCTCATTGGCCCCGGGAAGCTGCGGAGATTGCGTTATGCCGCCATCGCAGCGGAAGATCAAGATCAAGAAGATGTGCTCCAAGGTTGGCATCAAGATCAGTGACGCGGACGCCTCCCATTTTCTGGAGTTCGCCGGCATCGCGAACTGACCACCCCTGGGTCTTCTGCTGGATTTTGGTGGTTTTCTCTTTTTATGTATCAAATCTGCTCGTGGAACGTTAGGGGGTTAAACGACTCAGCAAAGCGGGTGCTTGTTAAGTCGTTGGTTCGTGGCTACTGTGCCTCTAGGGCAACTATCCTTTGTCTCCAGGAAACTAAAATTAGTTCGTTTTCTCGCTCTTTTATCCGCTCCTTCGCTGGCTCAGGGTACGATAAATGCATCTTCATCCCCTCCTTGGGGGCTTCGGGGGGCATTGTCACCTGCTGGAATGCTAAGAATTTCAGTTGCTCTGAAGTGTTAGTTCGTACCTACTCTCTTACTCTCCGTTTGAAATGCACTGCAAGCGATTTCTCGTTCTTCTTAACCAATGTCTATGGGCCGCCCACCTGGACTGGGAAAGATGACTTTTGCTGCGAGTTGAGGGAGCTTAAGAGAACCTGCTCGGGACCTTGGGTGGTTTGTGGGGACTTCAATCTCACGCGCCATCTGAGCGAGAGGAAAGGTCGAACGTGGTGTGTTAGACTTATGAATCTCTTCTCCAAGCTGATCAACGACCTCGAACTTGTGGATCTGCCGCTATCCAATCAGAAATTCACCTGGTCGAGTATGCAGTTGGACCCGACGCTTGCCAAGCTTGACCGATTCTTGATTTCGACGGACTGGGACTCTGCACTCCCCTTTTCCTCGGTCTCGGCGTTGCCGCGCTTCACCTCGGATCACTCCCCCATTCTCCTGAAGACGCTTGCGCCCCGGACGATGCGTCCCTTCAGATTTGAGAAAGTGTGGCTTACACGGCCTGATTTTATCTCTCTGATCCCTGTCTGGTGGCAAGAGATTCAAGCCAGGCAAGGAAGGCAAGGGAGTATTCTATCCTTTAATGCCAAGCTGCGACATTGTCGCAAACGAATTAAGGATTGGTGCTCGACCAACTTTCACGGCATCTCTCGCGCGAAAAGGGCAACTGCTGCGGAGATTCAGAGGTTAGACCAGCAGGAGGAACAGAGGGGTCTGTCTACCTTAGAGGTGGAATCACGACTCAAACTCAAGGATCAGTTGCGGGGGATTTTACATGAAGAGGAGATCCTTTGGAGAGCCAGGTCTAAACAACACTGGCTTAAAGAAGGGGACGGGAACACCAAATTTTTCCATGCAATGGCAAATGGCAGGCGTAGAACAAACCACATCGAGGTAATTGAGGACAACGGCACCAAACTTGTCAGGGAAAGTGAGAAGAGGGAGTACTTCTTCCATCAGTTCAGGGACAGGTTCGCACCTGATAATCTCCCTTCGGCCACTTTCGGGGATTGGCGTGATCTCTTCCCTGACAGCTCGGTGCTAGCCTTGGATTCGCTCACTGCCCCGTTCTCTATTGATGAGATCAAGAAAGCTACCTTCCAAATGAGCGGGGATAAGGCTCCGGGCCCCGATGGGTTCAGTATGGCCTTTTATCAAAGATTTTGGGATGTTATCAAGGACGACCTTCTAAAAATCTTCGACGACCTGTTCAATTTGACTCTGAATACGGGACCCATCGACTACTCGCACATCTGCCTGATTCCAAAATCAGAAGGAGCTAAAGCTGCCAATGATTTCCGCCCCATCAATCTCACTAACTGCGTTCAAAAAATTATCTCCAAAGTGCTCGCAAACCGGCTAGGAGTTGTGATGCACGACATCATCTCCCCCTCTCAATCAGCCTTTCTGAAAGGAAGAAATACGTTAGACTCTTATGTTACTGCCAGCGAAATTATCAGCTGGGGTACAAGCCAGCATATCAACTGCGTCGGTGTCAAGGCAGACTTTGAAAAGGCCTTTGACAAAGTCAACTGGGTATTCCTGAAGCACATCATGACCTGCTTAGGCGCCAATCAAAAGTGGTGCGCGTGGATTGAGCAGTGTACGTTGAATGGCAAAGTCGCTATCCTTGTCAATGGAACCCCTACCAATTGGTTCAAGCTGAAAAGGGGCCTTCGCCAAGGGGACCCGCTATCACCGTTCTTGTACTTGTTAGTTGCCGAGGGGTTGGCAAGAATGACCTTTAGGGCAGTACAGAACAAGCTTCTCTGTGGTGTTGGACCCGGCCAGGGTGCAAAAACCAGTATCCTCCAATTTGCGAATGACAGCTTTTTTTGTGAGGCGACTGCAAGACAAATCCGTAATATACGACTTATGTGGCAGATCTTTGAGTGGGCTTCAGGACTAAAGATTAATCGGCGTAAGTCACAACTTTTCTACTTGGGAAATAGGAATTTGGTAGGGGAGAGAATGGCGGCTATCCTGGACTGTAATCTGGGTCAGCTACCGACCAAATATCTTGGGCTTCCACTGAAGAAAGGCAAAATTCCGAAGGAAGACTGGCTTAACATTATTGCTAAAATAGAGTGCAGAATCGCTGGTTGGCAAGCGAAGCTTCTCTCCTTTGGGGGGAGGTTAACCCTTGTCAACTCAGGTGCTCTCGAACCTACCTCTTTATTATCTCTCGGTGTTCAAAGCCCCAGTTTGGGTGTTGCGTAGGATAGACTCACTCCGGAGGGCCTTCTTCTGGAAAGGGGGAGCTTCTGTGTCTGGGGGCAGCTGCCTTGTCAATTGGAAGACAATCTGCAGGAAAAAGAGAGACGGGGGACTTGGTATCCTGAATTTAGAAAGCTTGAATACCACCCTGCTGGCAAAATGGTGGTGGCGAAACCTCTCTTCAGAAGAGTACCCCTGGAGTTCTCTTCTTACTTGCCTCTACTACGCACGAAGAAGACCGATGAGAGAAGGAGCGTCTTTTAAACCTTTTTCACAATGGTGGAGGAGTGTGCTGAAAACGCGGGAGGTATTCAGATGTGGTACATCCCGATCGGTGGGAAATGGGAACTTGACCGACTTCTGGGCTGACATCTGGATCGGGACCGCACCGCTCTCAACCCAATTCCCTCAAATCTTTGCTGTGGTCCGACTCAAAAACCTTAGAGTAAGGGATTGCCTATGGCAAGGGGTCTGGAACTAGGGAAAAATCTTAGAGGGGACCGCATCTGCTGACAGGGGCCTCCAACGCCAGCTCCAAATCCTGAAGGACACTGTTCCAGCCTTGCTAAACATCAACATTAAAGATGCTCTCCTTTGGCGTTGGGACAATCAAAACACCTACTCCGTCAAATCGATGTATGAATTTCTACAAGACAGTGGTGAAGCTGACAACCGCTTTGTCAAACTTTGGTCCACCAAAGTACCACTGAAGGTAAGAATCTTCGCTTGGCTGGTCATCAGAAGGAGGGTCCAGACTAGGGACAACCTCTTAAGGAGAAGCTGGGTTGGACCTAGCAGCTGCGTCCTTTGCCCAAACACGGAGGAAACGGTGGACCATCTTTTCGTCTGCTGTACCGCAACAAGAACGCTATTGCAACTGCTCATGCCTAACTACAGGGAGTTTCGCAGCTGTAAAACTGTTGATCACCTATGGGATGTGATCAGGAGTACGAATGGGGCAACCGGCAAGAATGCAAGAATCACCATCGCGGCAATCTGGTGGAGCATCTGGTTGGAAAGAAATAGAAGATCCTTCGACAGCTTGTCTCGCCAGCCCGGGGCTCTCCTCAGGGAAACTATAGCTTGCCGTGCAGACTGGTCCTTGCCTTCGTGAAGAGTTTTAGTTGTTTTTTTTTTTTTTGTTTTTTTTTTTGGGCCCGGCTGCTTCACTGCAGGGACCGGTCGCCACTTGTGCTAAATTCAATTTCACTTTGAATGAAGCGGCAGCATGCTGCCTTTCTCTCAAAAAAGTATTACAATCCAAATATATATATATATATATATATATATATATATATATATATATATATATATATATATATATATATATATATAATTGAGCTCTTATATTTGTAAAAAGACTAAGTAGTTTGTACCTATAAGTTTTCTACTATTAGATTTATCACTTTAACTAATTTTATCTTTTAAATCATACTATTTTATCAACCACCCACTAAATCTAAAAAATTCACTATCATCCTAACGACATATTTTTTTTTAGTATATATATATATATATATATATATATATATATATATATATATATATATATATATATATATATATATATATAGCAATAGCAAACTAAAGAAGAGCACAAAGGAGAGGGGCTACGTATGTTTTATGGACCAGCATGGGAATAAGAGAGAGTCAATAGTGGAAGTCACCTTCTTCCCCGATTTACGCTGAGGTAGATTAATATTCCTCTCTTCTCCTCTTTCTGATGAGCCCAAAGAGTGGAGGAGAAAGTGAAAGCCTATGTGAAAGCCTATGTGAAAGCCCGATTTACGGAGATTCAGGTTAAAGTGAAAGCCTATGTGATACGGAGTTTATTAGTCCTTAGCTTTTGCTTCCCCTTTTTTTTTTTTTTTTTTTTTTTTTTCCCTCTTTCTCTCTCTCTCTCTCTTATTTATCAATAAAGCATATGATAAATTTTTTTATAGTATTTGATAAATAGGAGTGTGATTAAATATCTCAAAAAAAAATGTATCATATATTCTATATGCAGCTTTCAAGTTGTTTTTTTACAATAAAATAAATTATTTTATAAATAAAATATATTATCCTATTACTAAATTAAAAATAATAAAATAATCACAACAAATAATTTTCATATTGAAGTTGTCACTAAATATCATATTTCAACATTCAAAAAGGCTGAGTGCTTTTTATGCAAGGTTTGAATCCTTTTAACATTTTCGGGTTACGATGTTTTATTCTGAGAGATTTAGTTTTTATTACGCATATATCATATTCGAATAATTTGGTAAAATAAGATCAGAGTAGTGATAAAATGCAATAAGCCTCCCATTCATGTCACCAATCGTAACTTTTTTAATCCAGGTAAAAAACTTCTTTCTTATTAAATAAAATATGAATCTTTCCAAATACTTTACTATTCCCCTCGGGAAAAACATTGAACATCATTAGAGTTTTTTTTTTTTTTTTTTTTTTTTTTTCTTTTCTTTTCTTTATTAGTGTTTTTTGAGAAATCATTAGGAAGGGTATATTTACAAGAAGAACCTAACAAGAGAAAACAACAATAGTGAAAGGTTCCTTGATAGGCCAGGACTAAGGCCAGGTGTAGGGCAAGCCACTACTTAGCCCACTAATGGACAAAAGAAAGTGGCAGAAAATGGGTTGTACTTGTAGAAAAGAATAATAGTATAAACCTTCATGTCCAAGAAATAAAATTTATGTGATATTTACTATATTTAGTTGAATGGAATTATAAAGACAATATAGTTAAAAATACATATAACTAAATATACAACATTTATAGATATACATAGCTTGTTTAATTTTGTATAAATATAACTGTTGTAGTTATATTTATTTCTGCTTGGTAATATAAAACTAACGGTTATATTTGTAAATTCTATCACCTTCCAAGATAGAATTCTGAAATTACTTAAAATAATTATATAATTTTATTACTTTTTTAAATTTTTTATCTATAAATAAATAAGTGAATATGTATAATATTTTTATATTTGTCAATAATTTGTCATCTAATCAACCTCTCAATTTAAAATTTTCAATCTATTTAACTGTAAGAAATAAACCAAACTTTAAAAATTTACTATGATTCTTTCTTCCTTTTTTTTTTATTTATCAAAATGAATAATTATAATTAATTAAAATTTATTAAATAACCATACACAATCAAAATTTATAAACATATACAAAATAAGACTTCTTTTTTTTTGTATTTCAAATTAAACTATTTCTTAAAATATTTTAATTTTCTTGTACAAAGCTCGCGTTGCACGAAAACTTTTATTAGTATTTATTTATTTACAAATATTTTTATTTATTTATAGCTCTATATATAATTACATATGTATTTATTTATTATTTATTTATAATTGTTAATTAGTAAGTGATTGGATCTTTTATTAATTGATGCAGTTAAAACTGCAGCCACCTTAAGATGTAGTTTCGACTGCAGCATCTAAACTTTCTTGTGCAATTGCAATTGCATCAGTTAAACTCAACTGCACCAAACTAAACATAAAATTTGGATATACATGTATTTATAATCACAGTGTAATTGTAAATGTGTGCAATCAAACACCCCTTAATGACAGGCACCAAACATATCTAATGCAATCATCTAAGGACTCAAATGTTCCAAGTTTGAAGTCCGGTTGGTTTACATTTCTAGCTGAGTTTCGTATATTAAAAAGAAGAAATTAATGAAGAGCTTTAAAAAGAGAATATATTAAATATATTCTCTAAAACAAGAAGAAATTAATGAAGAGATTTAATAAGGCTATGAGGCTAACACCAATTATACAGAAAAAGATATAAATAAGACACAACAATGGCACATAGTAAACATTGCAAGCAAAACTATGCATTTCAAGCAGAAATACGCAGAACATAAAATGAGGAAAAGTAAATTCTGCTAACCTCACAGGGAGCTTGCGCTTGGTCTTCTATTAGAAGTGTTTAGAATAAATTCAGAAGCTTCAAGTTGCGCCATCGTTAACTGCACCGGTTGGTCTCCCGCCTTTACACGAGTTTTCAATTCAATACTGAACACCACAATTTTTGCAATTAGATCTCTGATGGGTTGTTTCAATCGAGTCGTCTACAAAAAGCTAAGATTGGGAACCACATTAACAGTTGCACAGGCATGGCGCAATTTAACCCTTTGGCAATACTTCCATTTTCCGAGGCAATACCTCACCACAGATAAAATCACAATTGCAGCCAAGATACAACCAGCTCTAACCATTCCGAAATTTTGAGCAGGAGAACTGATACAGGGTTGCCCACGTTTACACTAATCGCACAAAGCATGTTACAGAAAATTTTATAGTACAGATACACGTGTATGAAATATTCCTCATGCCTCAGTCTCGTCCTGGAGGAGTATCTCGTATATATCTGTGCGAATGTTCAATTCTTTGTCTCGCATGACTTCCTGAAGATCTGATAGCTCCTTCAGTGTCAAAATTGAACTCAGTTTCTGGAATCCATCGAGCCATAACCTTTTAGACCTACAAGCGAATATGAAGTATGTAATACAATGGCGGCAGTAGGAATATACATTACTAAAGAAATTAAGAAGACAATTGCAGAATATAAAGTGATGAACAATTTGGCATGGTCTAAACGAATACCATGGACATGAGTGAATAGCTCTGAAAAAGACTCGTCTCGCAGCAGAAGGATGGCGGGTGATGTCGGCCTCGTATGCAAGGTAGCAGCGCCACAACAGCACTGACTTCTGCAACTTATCGTTTGCTAGAGCTCTCTCAAACAACCCGTGAATCCTATTGCTAGAACCAGGCTTACCCCATTCAAATGACAATGCAAAAAGCCAAGCAATCACAGATGGATTCCTGGAAAACATGAATAAAGATCGTTACAGTTTTGAGTTTTTTCCATTATGGTACATGCAAAAAGAAATGTATAATTATATTAAATAATGGAGAATTTTTTACATGTGTGTGTGTGTGGAGACATTATTAGATTTGATCAGAATCAAATAATATTTCTCACTGTTTGACTTTAATCCTAGGGTAAGAGCAGCTGTTTAAATCAAAAAAAAAAAAAAAAAAATGCTAGTTGTACACCAAAAAAGGGGGTGTAAGGTAGCAACTGTTTAAATAAAAAAAAAAAAAAAGAGCTAAGTGTACACCAAAAAAAAAGGGTGTACACCTTACACTCCCAATCCTAGGGTTTAAAAAACTTTTTGGGTTTTAAGAAAAAATGACAAGACAAGTGTGTGTAAAATTTATACCCATCTTTTGAGAGTACAGGTGGCATTACTCTTAAATCAATTTTTAGAATATCAACTAGTATGCAAACGAGTATAGAATTCAGCTTTTGACCTGACAATTAATATAATCGCTGTCTAGTCTAGTTAATTTCATGCAATATATCCACTACATAAAGTGGATATATTAGAAGACATTATTATTAGAAGATTTCCATGGCATTATTATTAGAAGACAGCAAATAAGACCATCAATTTCGGTTTTAACTCTTCAATAAGTGAAGCAAAACCTTTTGTTAAACTTTTTAATTAAAGTTAACAGGTCTTATCAGTTAGTTAAAGAAGAAGAAAGAAGAGGAGACAAAGAAACTTATGAGCAAAGTAACAAGATGAGTGAATACAATTGAAATGGCAAAAACATAAACAATATAAAAATTCAAACAAAAAGAACCCAAAAGAAAATGTAACAGCAAAAAGTGGAAGTTCTACTTATCCTAAAGGAATAGAGTATAATAAGAATTAATGCTTAGTTAAAGCACACATTGTAATGACCTAGTCCACTAGCAATAATAACTCGTTGGGCCCAAACCACCGGCCCAAAATATTTAAACTCAATTATTATTATTAGTGTTCATGATCTCTTATATACCCAATCACAACTCCATTCCCATCCGATGTGGGACTATTGGGGTGTCACACCCTCTCCCTGTTTAGGTCTGACGTCCTCGTCAACCAAATCATGCACACAGCCCAGAATCACCAGACAATGTGAGACTTGTCTCGCTAGTCTTATCATTCATACCCTGTCATAGTCTGTCATCTTGTCATTCAGACCCTGACATAGTCTGTCATCTTGTCATTCAGATTCTGACTCAGCCAAGACTCATCACACACTTCCGACTGATAATTAACTCTAATACTAAATATAATGACCTAGCACACTAGTAATAATAACTCATTGGGCCCCAACTACAGATCCAAAATGCTTAAGCCCAGTTATTATTATTAGCGTCCATGGTCTCTTATATGCCCAATCACAACTCCATTCCCATCCGATGTGGGACTATTAGGGAGTCACACGCATATTGACAAGGTTATTAATGAAAAGAAAGATCACCTCTCTACGCATTTGTCTAGTAGAAGTCGCACTTTGTTGGAAACTGTATAGAGACAGCTTAGTCCTAACATGGCTGCATATGTCTTTGAATTGTTAGGATATATTTGCAGCCCTTCTGCTATGCTTCGCCACACCCTTGAGAACTTCAATTGCTTGATATGTTTCTGAAGCAGTCCAACGTAATAGATCCACAGAGTTTCAAGTTCCAAGCTAGAGCTTCTCCTTCCTGAGGAAATGAATCTTATCTTACTCAGCGGAGAAGTGAGAGGCAAGTAGCCAAGTAGTCAAACTGAATGGGTACATGATAACAAGCGAGGAAATATATATGTAGCATAAGTAATTACATAAATTATATAAATTATGCTGAAGGAATGCCACCAATATCTCTCACTGGCAATATTTAACTTTCTGTATCCACAGCTAATTAGTCATTCATGAGTAGAGATTTATCCACTTGCATTGGTGGAAAATCTGACTAGATCTTATACAATTTGATATGGTTCAAGCTCAAATGACCACATTGGGTTAATTCCAGATTGAGCTGGGCTGATTCTAATTTAACTATAACCATTTTTGGACCTACCAACAAAGTATTAGTTCACAGTATTAAAAGCAATAATCGAAAAAATAAACCAATTTATCATTTATCTTCTGCTAACTCTGCTAGGTACTTCAGTGCTGCAGTCCACAAACCTATGTGGATTAGTTAATGTTTCCAGATTATCCAGATTGTCTCTTAGAGCTAAGCAATACAGGAGCAGCCTAAACCAAAGCTAACTGTTTTCAACTCATGCTTTGGATCGTGTTATAGAAACTGGTCTATTGCAGTGATGGAGCTGCTGCTAATCCCCTCAGATTGACCAGAATTGCTACCGAGTATGAGTGAAGGCAATATGCGTTCCTGATCGTAGATTTGAGTCATTTAACAGCAATAAGGGCACAAATAATTCACATAAAGAGCATGTGGTTCTCCACGAAGTACAAGGAATTCTATAGCTATTATATGTTTTCTATTCTATATTGTGATCTAATATTTTGAAAAATAAAGTTGGGCCAACAGAACTTCCTAACCACTCTCTATCATCCCTTATGATAGCGCTGGTTAAATTATGATCTTGCATAATTATGCAATGAACTATATTTACTTATACAACCTAGATATACCAAATTTAAAAAAAGGTAAGAACTAAAAGGCTGACAATTCATTAAACAATGATAACAAATAAACATAATTGACCTGGAGGTGCTGCCGAAAAGGTTTCTTCAATAACTTCAAGACCAGCAGACCAGCCGGAAGTTAAGGTTTCAAACAAAGAAGCAGAACAGATCAGAGCAACAGAACCTTTTTTGATGGAACCATGTGCCCATAAGTATCTTAAACTTTTAATCTGTTCTCTAAATCCTTGCCGTGCTCTCAAGACCTGAGGACCAGAAATTGGATTTTTAAAGGGGGTGTACTTAACATTGCCTCCTAAGCACGACAGTATGTGGATGGCTCGCTGCAAGGACAACTCAGAAATGTTGCAGCTCGAAGTAGATGTCTCCAACTCCATCTCAGCATACCATAAATAAAGAAGAGGAACATTTTCCAGAAGGTCCTGGTCCACCGTTTCGAACAAAAGCAATATAAAACGTCTAAATATATAAAACAAGCAGAGTATATTAGGAAGAAACATAACAAGCTAGAATAGAACCATCTTTTGCGTCAACATTAAAAAGAATATGAGAATTAACTGTCAGAAAGGAAGTGAAAAGAAGAATCATTTTGTCTAGTCCAAAATTTGAATAAATAAATAAACATGGAAAGTGTTATTTGAGTACACTACTAAGAGAAGCACTGCACTAAAAAAGCTCCAAATTGGACCTTTTGCTTCTGGAGCTCAGGATCCCATTTCTGTTTCCTGCCACAGTAAAAGCTGTGGACTTTTTTTTTATTTGCCAAACACTATAGTGGAGATTGCCGAGCTGAACACAGGAGCAGAAGCTGGGCCAAACAGGCACCATGTAAGTACTATGGTAAAGTCTAGCCCTTTCTCAGGGTCAATATATCAGTAAATAAAGTGAAGTTTGAAACTGAAACAGAAAAGGCCGATTCCCGTCACTAACAACAGAGAGGCAACAAATGTCCTGTTCTGAACACCAAAAAAGAAAGGCTTTTTTTATGACGTGGAGAATATTGCAATTAGCAAAACTGTGAGCATAGTATTTCTAGGACAGATATCAGTTGAATCGAAAGAAAAAAATTATTTCAATATGACAGGATTAAGATTCTTACCTGTGCAACTCCATCAACAGATGACAATGCCATATCCAATATCTTCCTTCCGAGATCAATATTTCCATGGCCGGCCTCTCTTTGCGCATATATACCGCATAGTAACAAATCCTTTTGCATAACATGTGACACAAATGTTAGTAATTATCATAGAATTATGAACTTGAGATTTATAGTGACATTCCATTACATAATTGGCACAAACAGAACCAGCAATTTCTAAAAGTTCAACTTGGGCAAATATGAAGCCCAAGGAATGATGTATCCATTCGAAATTCTATCTGGGCAAAAAAGCCTCAAAGTTCACAAAAACCTTCTTGTTGTCATTTGTACCCACAAAAAATAAAAAAAAAAAATAAAAAAAAAAATCATTGCACAAGTACAGTATGCAATTACAAACATATCAAGTACCTGTCGATCTTTTTTCAGTAGGTTTTTGGCCAAAGCTCGTGAGGCATTGGCTGAAGAAGATGATGAATTCCTTTGAGCTGAAAGTATCTCTTCAGTTACAAGTAGAGCTTCTTCTAATATGTGATTACGAGGAAAGACATCAAGCGAAAGTAATATTGCATTCCTTAGAAATTTCATCATAGCAGTGCTTGTTGAAGAATCGCTTTTGCTGCCCACCAGGGATTCCAAGCTAAGATGATCTGAAGAAGCTTGAATCTTGTTTACTAATGCCCAGACACCTCTCAGATCTTTCAAAATATCATCAGGCACTGTCTCCAAGCTGAGAATCCGGTCAAGCCAACTCAATTTGTTTGTAGATGTCCTGATGGTTAGAAGTCAAAGCAAAAACTGAGTGTACAGAAACATCGCAACACCGAGAAACTCATGTATAACTTTTAATGTTATTGCTTCTATAAAGCACAAACATGAAGGGATATGGTGATAATATACTAAACTAAATTACATGTAAGAGCTGATCTATCCATCTCTTTACCGCAAGGCAGCAATTTATTTGACAAGGTTATTCCCAGCAAATTACACCTAACGAGCTAACAGTTCTAGAAAATTGACACATATGTCCAATTGAAAAAAAAAAAGAAAAAGGCCATTGATATTTGAACACCACTAGTTACTTTTACTATCACACAAGAACAAACAAAACAGTGAAATAAAATAAATAGAAGAAAACTGAGATTACCATTGAGAAATTTTACCACCATAGAAATCAACAAATTGGCACAGCAAGGACAAACGAGCCTCCTCCGATGATAAAGAGAACAAGTAGTCACTGACATCTTCAAACAAGATCACCCTTGAAAGCTGTTCATCACCATCCTGCGCTGGGTTGTCAGGATGAGTGGATGCTGATTTTCAAAGGCCAGCATCATCATCCAAAGATGAAAAGTCAAATGAAAATGAAGATTAACAATCAAAAAGAAGCTAACAAAAAGATCAGGATAAATATATCAGCAAATAATCTAAAAGGCAGCATCAAAGAAAAAGGTAGAAAGTCGCAAGTACCAGAACTTTCACAAACAGGCATCCACTGCTCATTTTCCCTAGATAATTCCTCAAGGGACCATTTTTTCCATGTATTGGCATCTTTAACCTCACTATTAGACTCGGCATCTATATCAATTCCTAGTTTTTTTAACAATGATTCAACATCTTCTTGCAATGGAGCATCTTCAGTATCAGGGTGCTCTTCCTCATTTCCATCAGCGGTAGGCCCTATTATATAATCTAGCTCTTCATTTGTTTCACTTGTCACCGATGAAGGGTCAAACCAACCACTCCAGCCTCCTACTTCAGCCTCTTGCGAGCTTTCCTGCATAATCACATTCTTCCTGCTGTCCTCATCTTTTGCTAACCATTTAGACCACCCAACTGCTCCCTCTTCTCCAATCCTCGCACCACCACTATTCCAGTAGTGCTCAAAGAGCCTTTTCTTACCATATGGTGTGAGGAGTAAGGTTGGGCACAACAAGCTATACTCTATTTGAGCTTGAAACAACCCAGTTGCTAATTCCCGGTAACCTGTCTGCCACTCGAATCTGCAAAGACTCACAAAGATATCCACCAAACCAAGTTCTAGCTGAACTAAGGAAGAATTCGATGAATGGGCATCAGCAGTTTGACAATTCTGCATATAGATTGAATTGATTAACAGAAAAAGAACCTGACACGTCGATAATAAAAAATGCAACGAGAGAACAAGTAAATGAAGAGCCAAAAGTAGAAACAAATTAATGATGGAATCAAATTCAAGAAGCTCAATCAGTGATATATATAAATAAAATCTCCTTTGCTTTTGAATTCTTTCACATCTGGATAAGTAGAGACATACAAGCATAAAAGAAATGTACAAATAGGAAATTGCTGTACGTTATATTTGATATATTGATACAAATTAAATGTAAGGCACTAAACTAGACATCCAGGAAACCCAATAAGTGATTCATACCAAGAACAAATACACAATAACTATTCATGCATCGATGGAAAACTAAAAAAAGAAGTAGAAACCCTGTGTACTTGTTTTCAATGGTAGAAAACATGCAAAGTGGCTGTCAAATAAGAAGAAAAGGACAATATAAAAGTGAATAATAGGCGGCAATATCTGTAAGAATAGATAGAGAATAAAAAGGAACCTGCCTACAAAGCTTGTCGCAAGCCGAAGATAAAGCTTGGATGGCATGAGAATAACTTTTCCTTATTTCAGAGACCTTAAACCGAGAGAACTCGCTTTGGCAGAAAAGCAAATACTCTTTCCATAATCTACAACTATCCAAATGCTGCATCAGTATTTTTTCCCATTTGCCCAAGATATTACTACTAGTGTCCCTGTCATGATAAGATCTCAAAAGACAAAGCAGCAGTTCTTCGCTATCCGGATTGAGCTCCACTGCCTTCTCAAGTATGCTAATCTTCTTCTCAATTGTCTGCAGGCGAGCAGCTTTCTGTGGCTGAGTACTCACAATTTTATCCTGAAATTTGTAAACAGAAGTAGTTTTGAAAAGTTAAGTTTCACCTGAATGAAAGGCATATGGATAGCAAATAGACTGTCACATAGATTGTTACGTGATACCCAAGGATTGCCTGTACCACCCATGCCACTCATGCCATTCTGTACCAAGGCCTTACCCGCACGTGGCACGGGATAAAGCCGACATTGTATCGACAACATATTTTTTTTGCATTTTTTGGGATCTTTTTGAGTTTGATGTAAAAGTTCCACAATAATTTTTTTCATACTTAAAATATATAGATCTTGTAAATCTACTAACATTTCGAGCAATTAGTAAGTTCCATTATATAATGAAACCAGCTTCTATTGAAAAAAAAAAAAAAAAAAAAAAAAAAAAGATTTTCTTCAATTTCTTTTATCATTTTATATCTAGTGAATTTACCTATGGTATTGTTTTCCTATAAATTTTCATCTATGACTTTGGTTTTGGTTTCATGCATATACTTTCGTGACATATATATAATAATTTTTTGTAGTTTTTAAGATGTTTATGACTTTATTCTTACTAAATTGTGTAAGATATAATACATTAAATATTTTTATATCTATTAGAGATATTAAAACCCTTTAAAGAACTAGCTTTTCTTAAAAATTTAGTAAAAAGCCCGAGCCAATGTGTGCCAACGTGCCAGTGGTGTGCAATTAGCATAAGGGGGCATACCGCTGCCGCTGTGCCATGCCATGCCGCTGTCACAGCAAAAAACCCGTGCCATTGGCACAGCAATCCTCGTGATACCTAAATTCATTATGATCATGAAACTGTTGATTCTTAATGTATATCAGTATATACATACAAGCATAGTACACATAAGCCAACCATCTAGCAAGATGGTGGGAATGCAACTCTAAACACTAGCTAGTAATATACCTGAAATTCTGCAAAGGCCAACCAGACATTTTCATCATGAGGACAATCTCTGGACTTTTTGTTGAAGTCTCTTGTCTTGCGAATCAATTCATCATCCCAAGATGCTTCAAGCTCCCCCTTTGGTATAGACATATCACCACCGTTTTCAGAGGAAAGATTTGATTCCAAAGGTATATAATCTTCCAGCACCACTGAAAGCATCTTTTTCTCGATAATTTTCACGTGCTTAAAACCCTTGTTTTTCTCGATAGTTGCATACTTCACTGAATAGTAGCGACCTCCTGATCTCAGTTTACGGTCTAGTCCATCCTGATCTGCATCTACATCCATGTGCGAAGCTGAAGGTCTCCAACGATAAAGAACTCGGAAATTGAGCCCGGAAAGTCCCATAAGACTATGAGGCTTGTAACGAGCAATATCCATTCTGTAGTTTTTACTCTATCATTAGAAAAATCAATTAAGGTTCATCAACATATTACAATGACTAGCGAACCAGTTTAATTTGGTGAAGTAAGAGAGATTTTTTTCTCAAGCTCGCGATGATTCACCAAATACTCAAAATAAGTAGTGAAGCGAGTCAATTTCAATTAGTAAAAATAATTAGAGAAAGATAGATTCGAACAACTTAGGGTGATGACACTGAACATCCATACATAGAACTTATTCAGCAGAACCAAAAGCATAGACAATTGACAATGTACACAGAGCTCTGTTCATGGTGCCACTGAATTAAAGCACAACCATCATCATCAAATTTGCTACTTTTCAACAATAATAACATCAATTACATGAAAGAAGTAAAAAAGAAGTAGGTGTAGACGTAGAATAAGATACTGATAAAGATCCAATCAACTTATATTAGATTTTGAAGGTCATATACTGTAATAGCTGCATTAGAAAGTGAAGCTCGAAACAAGAGAAGTGTACCTGTAGATGCACCCGAATGCCAAATTATCCCTATCACCACGAGCATCAAAGTAGTAATCTTTCGAGGGTTTCCTCTCAGACCCCGCCCACGCTCGAACCCCCGACTTCCTCGAAGCCCCGTCTCCAACACCCTCCTTCCCCCGCTCTCTTTTCCTCTTCTTCTTCTTCCTCCCCCTCCTCGAACTCCTCTCCTCTTCCTCCGACGAAGGAGACGGAGAGGAAGGGGAAGGGACCAGATCGTAGGACTTCGCCGGCGCCTTAGCGGCGGCGGAAGGGGCCTCGTCTTCATCGGAGGAGATCGCCGGCTCCGAGGGGAGCGCAGCGGCGACGCTCGCCGGGATGGCTGATGCGTCCAAGGTGAAGCTGGGATTGGAAAGCCATTGGGGGGCGCCGGAGGAGGAGAAGGAGGATGTGGTGGGGTTAGGGTTTGGCGGATTCGAGGAGAGGGGAAAGAGGGGGAATAACGAGGGGGTCGAGGGTTTCGGGATCGCTTCTTCCTCTCCTCCGCCTCCCTCCGCAGCCATGTCCGGGGACAACGACGACGACATTTTCGGGCTCGATGGGCTTCGGCGTGGGTGGGAGTGCTTAAAATTGTTAGTAAAGCGTTTTGAGTCCACCGCTCGCGCGAGTTTCACGTGCTGTGCACGTGATCGAAGAGGTTGAAGCCCATATTGTAGTAGTCGGAGCCCAATTGGACTGCATGTAAATAGGCCGGATTCGGATCCAACCATGCCAAATTCGATCCGGCCCAAAATGATTTACTATATTTTGGGTCTATTATCATGTTACAGATAACTTTCAATTGAACTGAACATCATATGAAAATTTTCTTTCCGCCTTGTATGTTTAATAGAAACTCAAATGGCTCTCTAACTTGGGGATGTCAACGGTCGGATTCGGGGTGAATTTTAAAAAATCCGAATCTAAACCTGAACTCGACTACCAAATTTGAATCCGAATCCGAATCCGACGAATTTTAAAAATTCATATCTAAATCCGAATCCCATCAAAAATTCAAAATCCAAACCTAAAAATTCAAAACCCGAAATAATTATTATTTTTTCTCTTTACAATATTTTAAAATATATTATATTAAATTTAAAATTTTAAAATATAAATTTAAATATAATATCAAATATTTATATACACATATATTATATAACGTAAAATCAATTCGGGTTCGGGTTCGGATCAGATATAATCAAAATTCATATCCAAATTCAAATCCGTCGAGTTTTCATTTTTTATATCCATATCCGAATCCATATTCATTTAACATCGGATAAAAATTCGAATTCGGATAAAATTTCGAATATCCGTATCAATTAACATCCCTATCTCCAACTATAATTATTCTCCTTTTTTTTTTTCTTTTTTTTTTAACTAAAATTTTCATACCAGCTAGCACACAGAAAAGTTGAAAGCAATTACAATAATTAATTTTTTTATTATCCTTTTCTATCCAATTCTCTTCAGCTTGTAGTTGACTTTGACACCACTCAAGCAAAGTCAATTAAAGCTTTTAAGAAAAATTAGGTTATGGATAAATTTAATTTAGGATGAACTAATCGTGCTGAAGGGTATTTAAGGTCGAAATTAACTCCACCCTCTTTCCACTTTTGGTGAAGGAAAAACCTTCAAACTCAAATGAGCTTTTTGATTTGTGAATTTCAAAATCAGTATCAAAATAATATGGGGAGCTAAAGTTTAGTATCTGAATAATCAATATATTTCGATCAACTACGGGACTCAAATTTCTATCGAGTTTTGACGGCAGATGTTTGACAACCAAAAATATTCTTTGATTTTGTAAAAAGTGCATAGAACTCCTTAGCATGTTCTCAAGCATAGGATGATGATATTTAATTTAGCCGAAACTACTATATATATTTTTAAAAACACAAAAATAGATAAATTTTATTATATTTTTTAGAAAAAACTTCAATTTGCCCCATATGATTTATCGTATTTCCAATTTGATATCTTGCATTTTGAAGTGTCTCGCTTTTTTATTTTTATGATTATATTTGTACGTCGTTGTTAAGGCTTACTATAAGTAGAATACTAAATTGATATATTTTACAAGCCACTGGATGACATTATAAAATATAGGTTAGTAAAATACTATAATTTGTCGTCTGATATTAATTTACTATTTTGTGGTTTATAAATTTTATTAGCTTAATTAGTACTTTATTAAACGGCATGTCTAAACTGCAAGTTAAAAGTAAAATTATAAGATAGTAAAGTGAAACACTTCTAACTAAGAGATATAAAACTGAAAATGCACTAAATCACATAGGGGCATACTGAATTTTTTCTTTTTTTTTTTTAATATTATACCTTCTAAATCGATGATTCACGCTGTGCAGTCTAAAAAATTTTAAGATTTATAAATTATATTTTATAATTTAATGAATAATTATTAATTTTTAAAATTGTCAATTTTAATGGCTAATGTGAAGTCCTATTTGATAGATAGGCTTCATCTTTGTCTTCAATTTAATAATATTGTCGTTTGGATTTAGCGTTTGATTTTGATTAATTTATTTTCTTTCAGTGGATACACTAGAAAAACAAGTTTTCATTTCATGTTATTTTTGTAATGTTGACTTAAGCTACCAGAAAATATTATTTTAATATTTTATTCTTTATATTTTCACTTTTTAATCTCCCTCTTCTAGCTTTGACACTATATTAAATAATATAAAATAGATGATTTTTTTAAATGTTAAGGAATTCATAGCTTTTATTCACTCCTACTATCCACTAAGCCAAGTGGAAGTTTCCTTGAACTTGTTGCCTATAACATAAAAGTTTACATCTATAAAATATCTATTTGTCGGTTCTCCGTGTGCACGTGGCGCTTCCTCATGCATTTCGCTGATGCGGCGTCCTCTGGCGGTTCGTTCCCTCCCAGCCTCATCTCATGCATGCTCCGAGCCTCTCTCATGGTTCCTCCTTTGGTTCGTTTCATCCGACCCTCTCTCTCTCTCCGTTCCTCTCGCGGTTCGTTCCATCCGAGCCTGCCTCTCTTCCCAACCTACTGCCGCACGTCTTCTCGCTCTGTTCCCAAGGCTGCCCCTCCGCATTCTTTTTCTCTTCCCTGCCCCTACCCCCGCGCCTCTCTTTGGTTCCCTTCTTTCTCTTCTCCAGCCCTCTCTCTCTCCCTACTATCGCGCCTCCCTGTCGCCGAAGGGTTTTCTCTCTCTCTCATTGATCTATATATCCTCCACCTCATCCCTTGCTCTCGATGCATCACGCTGTCCGGATGCTTCCACGTGGCGAAACTTCGAGGACAAATCTGGGCCGTCCTTTTTGCTGTTCTTCATCGCGATGATGATGGCGTATGAAATTGGCCCCGTGAGATCCACCGTCAAAATCAATAGCCCCGAGTCATAGCGAAAACAGAACCGTCGGATGATAATCAGACGAGCGCACGGCGAGGCTGTAACTAACCGTAGTTAGGTTACTCGAGTGGCGTCGGTTAGAGAAATCGAATTATTGGAGTCATTAAAAATAATAATCCAAATTAATTATTAATTAATTAAAAAAATTTAAGCCCCCGGTTAAAATATTTTTAAAACGAGGCAACGGCGTTAGATCTAACGGCGCTAGCAGGGCCATTCGAGCGTAAACGGCGCGCCTTAACGGGAGGAGCCCCGCGGTGTTTCGGAGGCATAGCTATCGGTGAATCCGGAGCGTCCGTTTCTTGATGGAGGGGGAGAATGGTTCGATGGACGGACGGCGATGATCCGCTTTTGGTGTACCGTGAACGAAGAAACGGAAGGGGCAATGGGAATTGAAAGATAGAGAGAGAGAGATGTATAAAAGGCTTTGGCTCTCAACGAAGAAGAGAGAGGAACACAAACACACAGAGGGACAGAGAGAGAGAGAGAGAGAGAGAGAGAGAGAGGCTTCTCCGATCTAAGCTCTTCTTCTCGGAGAACAATTTGGGAGCAAAATAAGAATCGAATTTGGGTAATGAAGGTGTAATTTGTTCATCATAAGATCGAAGGTTTCGCTTCGTCGCTTCATTCGTCCTCTTTCCCTTCGTCTTCTTCCTCTTCCTCTTCCTCTTCCTCTTCTCCCTTTGGACGATTCTTTTGATCGATCCTGTGGAAACGAGACGAGATCGAGAGAAACGTAGGGAATTTGAGCTCAAAGGTTTGCATTTTCTCATTGCGTTTTGATCTCTCTGTGGATTGCATATCTCTGATTTCTAATTCGCTCTTTGTTTCGGGATTCGCAGAGGATTAAGTAAGGGATTTTGGGGGATTCAATCCCACAACAGAGAAGAAACTGTAGGAGCTGTATAAAATTTTGGATTTGTGTTTTCTTTTCCTCTCTCGAGGAAAGGTATCGTTTTTCTTCTGGATAATTGCGCTCCCGATTTTTCTAATTACTTGTCTAAACAAAATTCATAGTATCTCTGTCATTTATTTGGTTGAAAGTGTATACGGTTGAAAATATAATAGTTATAACTATACATATCTTTTATGATTAGATGAAGTAGAAAATGTTGTAATTATAAAAATTTATTTAGTTATATGCATTTGAAAAGTATTTATTTTCTTAATTTTATAACTTTATGTATGTCGTGATGAGATTACCTCTAATATAAAAATGAAAAAAAAAATTTATTCCAAACATGATCAAAATGATAAGTTTATCATTTGTTTAACATTACTATCACGTCCCGTGACCCGCCAATTTGGTCGGTACGGGCACGTGCACAAACCACCGAACTGGCAAAATTTTTTCTATCCGCCCAAAACGTTACAACCAATACAAATCAAAATATTCCCACACGGAACTGATTTCATACAAAGATTGTGGAAGATTACTATATAAAATATAAACAACTACTCTATCACACACATTCGTCGCAGATATACATTACATCTCATTTTCCTTTTTTTTTTTTTTTTTTTTTTTAACCTTTTTACAACCCAAAAATTATTACAATTTTATTTCTTTTTACATTTTATCCTTAATACATGCTGACGAGGGTACTCTATCTCGGTCTCAGGGTAGGACGCTATCTACTGTGCTACGCTCTTTCCGCGCGCTGCCGCGTCACTCACGGTAGGACCTGCAAAAATATAGGTAGAACTATAAAAATAGTTTCTAGTAGGTATGGCCATCTAAGTGAGAAGTCCGACCCACCAAGTCCAAATGAGGCAACTAAAGCATATAGATAGATAATTTGCGGGAATGTAAATCTACACTATATGTATCAGGATCATATGTCATGTCTCAATGCAAATGCGATAATAAAATCTACAAGTAGGAACTACCATCTATTTCTATTTCACTATCCATCTCTATCCATAACTAGCCTAAGATTCCAATACCTTAACCAATTATCTCAACTCGGTCTTGAGTCAATCAGTAGCGGATTACTGCTACCAACTTGGCTTCGGGCGAAATCTCCCACACTCTAGTCATGATCCTATCAGCACACACCCTAAGCCCGGCGGGGATCACCCACATATCGCCAGTTATAAGGTACCCAATGGGCGGGATCCCCCACATATACCCATAGGTCCTGTCATCCAATGGAAGGGGATCACCCACATATCCCCCACGGAAGACAGTTGAGAATTTCGGAATTATTCCCCGCAAGGTCACAGGAGTCAACTATTAACCCTATTTACTGATATTTTTAAGTTCCATATCCTTTGTCCATTTTGTTTCTCTACCACTAAGTTTTACAACCTAGGTTCAACAACGCTAGGTCCCAAGCTTCTACCACCTAGGTTCACACGACTCTAGGTTTACTTATTTTCTTGACCTATATTTAATAACACTAGGCTTGTAGTACACTGAACTTTAGCAAATTGCGAAGTTCTAATGTGTGGATGGGTCTATACCCTTTGGGTTATTTGGTGAGCTTCCGAAAGATTTTAGAAGGTTTATGGAGCGATTTGGTGCGAAACTAGAATTTCAGAAAAAAATGAGAATTTGAAGTCTGGGCTTCGGAGTTCGAGCCCTAGAGGGAAGGTCCGGACCTTCAACATGAAATCTAAGATTCCCAGCTTCGGGGTCCGGACCTTGGAGGGAAAGTTTGGGCATTTGCCGGACAGCTGTGGTGGACCCTACGGGGTCCGGACCTTGAAGGGAAGGTCCAGACCTTGGCAGTCTAGGCCGCCCTGTAAGAGTTGTAATTTCTCTTCTTGCATGTGTCTTTGGGGATATTGTTATATTAGGGGTTTTAACTCTTTTATTTCCCTTTCCTCTACTCACTTTGGAGGATTCCAAGAGAGCTTGATTGAGGTGAGTTTCCTCATCTATTCTTGAATTTTTTCTCCTCCAATTCCTCTCTAATCCTTGTTTTTTCTCTTCATTCTCCTCTCCATCATTGGAGCTTGCACCAAGAACTTAGAGGGAAGCAAGAGCTTGAAGAAGAAAGAGGTTTGGAGCCCTAGTTCCCATCTTTAGCACTTTCAAGATAGGATTTGAGCTTAAGAAAGGTTGGAAACCCTTCTTTTCCTTCTCCATGAAGGATTTTTTTGTTGGTGTTGAGACCAAAATTTTCGCCACTTAAGGTAACGACATGTGGCGTACACCGTCGGTTGAGATAATCAACCGATGAAGGGAAGGGGAAGCCAAAGAACAATCTGCGTCCAGATCCGGACCGATCTTAGTCACGTAGGAACACAGCACACGATGCATGTTATTGGTTAGAGGCATCGGCTGATAAGAGAAGCAGTCGACGCAAAGATTATCATATCATTCAGGATCGACTTCGGCTAAAGAAAGACATCAAACCGTTCCGGTCAAACGACGAAGAAGGCGGAGTCAGAGTCAACATCAACCTTCGGCTGCCCAAGCCGAAAATGGAAAGGCTCTGAAAGGAAGGAGTGCGAGATTGGGGCGCAAATCTCGTAACCGACTCCGGGACGGCAAGCGGCGTCCAGCATTAGAAAACGTCGAAGATCACGCTTCGACGTGCTAATAAGGGGATGAACTTGGATGGGAAAGCGGCTATCATCCTATTTGAGAAAGTTTCGACTCAAAAGGCAATAGTTGAGGATTTCACGAAGGTTTTCAGCAAATCATGCCGATAATTCAAATCGGCGCCTGTAAGCATAGTTCGGGGAGTGTATAAATACCCGAACCATCTATAAGAAAGGGGTCCTACAACCTCGTAAGCTAGGACCACCCCCTGCTTTTCATACCTTTACTGCTTTCCTAGTGTAAATTTATTTTTTTTCTAGAAGTAGATTAATTGTAATTTGGCTACCTGTTACTCTTGTAACCTCACTCCACTCAATATAATTTCCACCCCACAATCGGCTCCTTAGTCTTTTGTGTTTATCGCATCCTTGCGTCTTTCTCTATCTCCAGACTCCGATTCGGCTATTCTAAGTCGGACGGTCGCAAGAGTTACTGAGAAGAACCTAGCTGAGCATATCCCTTTTCGGCCCAATCGCTTGATATATTTGATATGCGACGCACCATATTTCAAAGGGTTAAACGAACATCCCGGGCCGATCGACCACTGACATTTTCGGCCCCAACAATCTTTGTGACGCCCCACTTCCCAGGGGGTCACCCACCATCCTAGAACTACTCTAGCTCTGGCACGCTTAACTCTCATAACCTCTTAGATCTTGCTACCATCCAAAATGTTATAGCCGGGTTAAGAGATTTAGTCATATTATATCATTTATATATAGGACTAATCCAAATTCCGGGGGTGTCACATTCTTCCCCCCTTTAAGCCCTGACGTCCACGTCAGGCTCAAGCACACTCACAAGCACCAAGCGATGTGAGACTCGTCTCGCTAGCGCCTTAGCCGACCTTGTGAGGAGCTGCACTCCACTCACAACGGTCATTAACCGGGGAGCCTCGCTCTACCCGCTATATAACCCTGGCTCAGCCGAGACTCATCTCACATTTTCGGCTGGTGAATGGCCTCTGATACCAACTATAACGCCCCACTTCCCAGGGGGTCACCCATCCTAGAACTACTCTAGCTCTAGCACGCTTAACTCTCATAACCTCTTGGATCTTGCTACCATCCAAAATGCTATAGCCGGGTTAAAAAAATTTAGTCATATTATATCATTTATATATAGGACTAATCCAAATTTCGGGGGTATCACAACCTTTTTGGCACGCTCGGTAGGATACTCAGGTAATTCTTACATTTTCCTACCCTAAATATGTCAGAAATTTCTGAAACCAGCGAAAAATCGGCACTGCCAGAGCCAACCATGTCACAACTATTCGGGCAAATGGCCCAATTAATGAGGTCTCTCGAAAGAAGCGCCCGAGCTTTGGATGCGGCGTCGGCTGCCCCCACGACTTTGGAGGACAGTGTCCTACGACCTGAGCAGTTTTTAGCCCATGGAGGTCTGCAAGGACCTTTATCCACCCTGCCACCACCGAGACCGACGCAAGCCGTCCTGACGGCGCCGGCAACAAAGGCGGCACGACAGGATGTACCCCTTACAACGGCACAGCCGCTGGGGGCAGAACAGCCGCAGATAGCGCCGTCCCTAGCCGGTTATAGGCCGTTGGGTCCAAACATCGGCCACCAGCAGGAAGCCCTTTGGAGTACACCTGCTCCATCTTCCCAGCTAGTCGTTCAACTCCAGGCTGGGGGCAACGAGAACAACGGGCAGGTCTTGAATCAGAGATGTACCCGAAATCACGACGACCAACCTGGGCCGCCGCTGGCAAACTCGACGTCACCGGTGAAATCGGTTCAAACAGCGGCACAGCAAGCCGCTCCGCTCAAGACGGCGCCATCGCTAGAGGCAGTACAACCACAAGTGACTCCCGCACCAATAGGATCAAGTCCGATAAGCATGAGCATCGGCCGCCAGCAGGTAGCCGTTCGACAGTCTCAAACTAGGGACACGAGAGATAAGGGTCACGCCCCAAATTCGGGTACCCAGAAACGGGTGGGGCGAGTTGTGTCGCCTCCCATTGATATAAACTCGGTGCAGCCGGCGGTACTAACACCCCCGGCGGAAAACACTGAGCTACATGCTCAGAAGGAAGAAGTAAAAAACACATCCAGCATAAGGGCCAGCTCGGGGATGCTGCCAGCTTTCAGGTCCCCGCAACCCTTGAACAAAGATGTGTGTATGGGATACCAATATCTGGCCGATTGGAAAAGGCCAATGTTTGGTAAATTCTCGGTTGAGGTAACTGAGTGCACGGTCGAGCAATAGTTCACCTCCAGGGGACCGACCCACTGGCAAGGGCCATTTTATAATGTCAACTGCAGAGAATAAGAGCCGACACGCGCAATGATGGTGCCACGTCCAAGGGAAGGCCGAGATTGGTAGACATAAGGATCAAAGCGATCAGCCACGTGGATTGGGCCAATGAAAATTTGGATCTGTCATCTAGGTAATTAAGAGGGAGCATGAGTGAAGCTCCTTGGTGTGGCTACATAAAGGCCTTTGGAAGAGAGCCGGCAAAAGAAGCCGGCGAAGGAGTAAAATCGGTAATCGCACCATGGGTTGAAGATTCGGCCAAAATGGCCGAAGGGGAAAGTCATAATCCCGATAGAAGTGATAAGAAGACAAGGCACCCTGATTAACCAAAAGTGTCGGGTATAACGCGCGAAATGCGGTTGAAAGCGCCCAATTGTACGCGGGCCTACTAGCACTACAATAAAATTAGGTTATAGGGACACATTTTTGTGACATTTTTTTGCAACTGTCCTATTTATTTTCCATCTATATCCAAAATTAGGTTATAGGGACATATTTTTGGGACACATAACAGTAATGTGTCACTATACACCCTAGCGACTGCACATATAGCGACACTAATAACAAGTGTTGGTATTTTTTCCAACAGCATTTTTTTTAGTTTTTAGGGACACTTAAAAGTGTCGTTATAGTATAGTTTTGTTGTAGTGTAGAGCCGAGTTTAGAACATACAATGGATCGGAGGGCAATCAGCCGATCAAAAAGTTGAAACACTATCATACATCAGTTTGGCAAATACGGAGTAAAGATACAAGCACTTCATATTTAAGTAGCCAATACATCAGAGAGCGAAGAAAAAAGCAAATACAGAAGTATTTCAAAAAAGGACAAGTCATGGTCGGCAAAGAAGGTTGGAGGAGCACAGAACCACCGTCAACCTGAGGTAGAAGATGAGCTAAAGGCAAAAGATCAAGCACTGCCTTATGTAAATCGAGACACTTGATCATCAGGAAGTAGGTGGGTCTCGAATCCTCTGAACCCCCTTGACAGACTGGTACTGAACACGATGTTTTTGCCTCGGGACGATGGAGATCGAGATCAAAGGAAGGTCGGCTGAAGCGTGATAGTGCGCCGCCCCGGTAAGAAAAATCAGACGCCGAACGGCTCAAAATCCTCCAACGCTTGGAGGTGGAGGCACTAGCCGGTCGGACCATCGTGCGTAAAATTCCAAATCAGACGATCATGCCCAATGGCCTTCACAAAAGAAATTCCTAAGACACTTTCACCGGCTAGCGTTGAAACGTCGCCCAGGTCAGATTAAGAGACTGCCCCAAAAGTACTCTCAGGGACGAAAGAGTTGTGACCGGAGCATCGTTGTAACAAGGGTATGAGAATCATCATAAATGAGAAGGGAGATGAAAAAAAAAAAAACTGCAAAGTAGTAGGCTTTTTATAGGCCAGCGAGAAGGAGCGGAATGATAAACAACCGCCATGGGGAATAGCAGCATTTAGCAGAGAAGAATAGTGAAGGATGGTCTCACCAAAAAATAAGAAAGATCGACACCTGTTCGTGAATCCCTCGGGCAGTGAACAAATATCCTGCCAGGATATGGGATTGATTGCTGGACGTTGTTATCGATGCCAGAAATTGACTCGATTTTCGACAATCGCCCCGAATGGCATATCAGGCGATTGCCGAGGGGGCATTGTTAAGACCAGAATTTTCGCCATTTAAGGTAATTATATGTGGTGTATACCGTCGGCTGAGAACATCAGCCGATGAAGTGAAGGGGTAGCTGAAGAAGAATCTGCATCCAGATCTGGACCGATCTTAGTCGCGTAGGAACGCATCACGCGATGCATGTTATCGGTTGGAGGCATCAGCCGATAGCAGAAGCAGCCGACGCAAAGATTATCACATCATTTAGGATCGACTTCGGCTAAAGAAAGATATCAAACTGCCCCGGTCAAACGACGAAGAAGGCGGAGTCAGAATCAACCTTCGGTTACCTAAGCCGAAGAGGGAAAGACTCTGAAAGGAAGGAGTGCGAGATTGGGGCGCGAATCTTGTAATTGACTCCGGAATGGCAAGCGGCATCTAGCATTGGAAAGCGTCGAAGATCACGCTCCGACGCGCTAATAAGGGGATGAATCTGGACAGAAAAGCAACTATTATCTTATTTGAGAAGGTTTTGACTCAAAAGAAAATAGTTGAGGATTTCACAAAGACTTTCCCCAAATCGCGCCGATAATTCAAATCGGCGCTTGTAAGTATAGTTCGGGGAGTGTATAAATATCCGAATCATCGATGAGAAAGGGGTCCTGCAACCTCGTAAGCTATGACCACCTCTTTCTTTTCATATCTTTACTGTTTTTCTAGTATAAATTTACTGCTTTTCTAGGAGTAGATTAATTATAATTTGGCTACCTGTTATTCTTGTAACCCCACTCCACTCAATATAATTTCCACCCCACAATCGGCTCCTTAGCCTTTTGTGTTTATCTCATCTTTACGTCTTTCTCTATCTCCAGGCCCCAATCAGCTATTTTAAGCCGGACGGTCGCAAGAGTTACTGAGAAGAACCCGGTCGAGTAGATCCCTCCTCGGCCCAATTGCTTGATCCATTTGGCATGCGACGCACCACATTTTAGAAGGTCAAACGAACACCCGGGGCCGATCAATCACCGACATTTTTGACCCCCAATAGTTGGGAAACCTAGTTTTTGAAAATTAGGATTTATTTTGGAGCTTTTTAATTTTGAGCTTTTGGGGTGGAATTGATCGATGTAGAACACTCTTGTAGGTTGGATTTGAAGATTCCTTTATTTTGATTTCAAGATCTAGCAAGTTTTTTGGTCTAAGATATTTTTCATCCATTTTTCTTACCATTTTTAAGAAATTTTGTGAGTAGTTTTTTGTGGTATTTTGACCCTTCGAAAATTTGTCTTAGGGCATAAAAGAACTAGTAGGCAACTTGATTTTGATCTCCCACAAGGTGTTGGCTACTATCCGGTGGGTTTGACCTTACCGAAATGGGTGAACTCTCCCTATGTCTTCCTTAGATTTTTAGAGTATAGTTGTTATATTAAATAAGTATCGTTTTATTTATCATGAGTTTTGATCATTTATTTGAACCCCTTTATGTGTAAAAAATTTCAGACTCTATATAGTAGATGTATATGCTGCATATGCATGGCACTATAAAAAAGGATTGAATAGTAATTTTCGTATTTATACAAGGTTTGACATAAGTAGAAAACATTTATGCATGCTATAGAAAGATCGGGACATGTTATGCATATGGTCATGTACACTTAGATAATATGAAATTAGTGCCATCTAGTGTAGTTGCACTACAAAAAAATTGGTCTATACCGACGCTTTTATGTCGACGCACTTAAAAAGCGTAGGCAATTTTTTCCATTGTCGAAATTTTACCGACACTTGGCTTTTGCGTCACCAAATAAACTGCGTGGAAAATAAAAAATTCCTACTAATTTATTGTTATTAAAATTACTTTACCCTTTTTTTTTTTAACTTTTCATCTCCCTCTCTGCACCTCCTCATCACAGAGTCCCTCTCCATCCTCCTCCCAACGGGCGCGGCGACCACCTCGCCTCTTCGTCGCCATCGCCATCGTCACCCCACACCGCCACAGCCACCACCACCATCTCCCTCTCTCAATGCTAGGGTATTTTCCTTCTTTCGATTCTGCGGCTCCCTCGCCACGTCGTCGCCACCGCCTCCCTCTAAGTCGGCGCGCCGCCCTCTGGCCCTCCTCCACGTTGTCGTTGCTTCACCTTCCCCTCTATTTCCAAGAAAACAACTCACCGGCCTCCTATGACGGAGGAGGAGTGAGGGGGAGAGGATTTCGACGCCGACGCATCGAGAAGAATCAATCAACTTTCTGGTTCAATTCCTTTTTTTTATCATCTATTATGGTGTATATTATAATTAATTTGGCTTTTAATCTGTTAATTTATTTCTTAAAATTGGGTGATGGGTTAGGGTTTTGCCATGTAAAAAATCTCCTTTGCTTAATTATTTTGCTTTTTTGCTTTACTATTGATATTAATTTATCCTGATGAAAAACCCCACTTACCTCTTTGCATGCCTTTAAAAAAACATTTGACATTGGATTTTTTATCATGCTGTGGATGTTGTGTGCCTTGAAAGAAATATTTGACATGGATTTTTTTTGTCATGCTGTGGATGTTGTGTGCCTTGAAAGAAATATTTGACATGAATTTTTCTTATCATACTGTGGATGAAAAGATTCAAAGACATCATATGCTTGAAGAAAATTAATGGATCCGAAAAAAAATTTAATGTAAAGGAAAAAGTATGATGTAATGGATTAGAAAAACATAACTCTATCTTAGTATTTGATGTAATGGATCAAAATCATTCTTGAAAAAATATTTAATTGATATATTTGGAGATTTTAGTCATAGTGATAATATTACTTTGGATTGAAAATTAGCAGTTAAAACTTTTCAAGCAACATATCTTTCTCATCCATGATGTTAATTAATTATAGGAATATTAAGTATCTGATTACTCTGCTAGAATACTTTTTTATTTTCTAGCCTAATGAAAGTTATTCTTATTTTTTTTTTTAGAACAAAATGAATGTTATATATATTTGTGCATAGTGACGTATTATTCATTATGAATTATGATGCGTTTTTTTATATATGTATTATTAGAGTGAATCATATTAATTACTACACCAGCTCTTTATTTTTCCTTTTTTTGGCCTGCAAAACTAAATCAAATCCTTGTGTATATTTATTAGAATACTAATTAAAATAATTTATATATAGAGTGAAATATGAAAATACATAGTATATTCATGATTTTTTTTTTCTTATGCTAATTAGCAGTCTATTATCAGCCTAAACAAATGGACAAAAGCTGGATTAATAAGTAGAGAAATAGTAAAGCTTATTTAGATGGTGTTGCTAATTTTATTAGATTTGCTACTGAAAAATCATCTAACAGAGGAAAGATTGTATGTCCTTGTCGAAAATGTTGCAATTATTCCTCACAAACTCCAAAAGTTGTGGAAGAACATTTGGTATGGAAGGGATTCTCAATAGGTTATACTGACCGGGTATTTCACGGAAAATCTTTTATTTCTTCTTCTAGTGAAGCTGCTCAACATGCCCCAAGCATTACAGACTACACTTGTAGTGGCCCTGGTTCCCATGCAACGTTCTTCCGATGAATCCACTGTTAGAACACCTAGTATTGGTGTATCTGGCCCATGGTGCATCAATGGGATGCCACAGATGGACCCTGTGAGATATAATTAGCTGTGTTGGCCTTCGGCTGGGTTCGCCGAAATTTTTGAAAAGAATTAGGACAAACAGAGGTCGGAAATGGATTCAGCACGGAAAAACGCTTGAAAACGGCTATTTGCTTGTTTGTTTCTGAGTCCGGATGCCCAAAAACGGACTCCCGGAAGTTTTCAGTAGTTTTTGGTGCATGGGAGGGGCCGTAGACTGCCGGCCTGCCACGTGGCGGCCTATCATTGGCCGGTTTACGGCGCGCGGTCCACAGAGCAGCGCAGCGGGTGCACAGAGCCGGCGCAGGGACACATGGCACCGCCTGATTGGCGGGCTCAGGGCGCGCGGTCTATCGGGTGAGCGCGGCGGTGCATGGACCAAGGCGGGGGACACGTGGCAGCCTCCGGTTGGTCGGTGCACGCCGCGCGGTCCACGGAATTCCAAAGCGGAATGCGTGGACCAGGCGCAGGGGACACGTGTCACCCTCTGATTCGCGGGCGCAGCAGGCGCGGTGCACGGGACGCGTGGCCGACGCCTCGGGCTGCGTGCGCACGTGGAGCCAAGTCGCGCGACCGGCGTGTGCGGCGGCCGGTCGGCGGGTCAGCCGGGAGGACACGTGGCGCCCGCTCATTGGCGGGCGCCAACCGCCTTACTGTGCGGTGTGTGGACACGTGGCAGCCATCGAGTGGCTCTGCACCGGTGTTTCCTGTTCGGCGGGACACGTGGCGCCCATCGGCTGGCTCTGCATCGGTGTTTCCTGTTCGGCGGGACACGTGGCACCATCTGGTGGTTTCGGGCGTGAACAGTGTTGGGCCGGCCCAACACAGTAGCCGCCCGAAACCTTTCGGGCGCCCGAAAGTTGGGCCCGAATTTGTTGACTTGTGTTTTTTGGGCTGATTTCGGGTGAGGCCTATAAATAGGCCTCATTATCTTCCCTTTTGAAGCTTTTCCCGAAACCTTTAGCTCCTGAGCCCTTAACCAAAGTTCTTCATCTATCTCTTATGCATATTTTGGTGGAAGCTCAGAATTTTTGGAGGCCGCAACAACGGTAATTTCTGCATCGGGGTGCAGAGCGACGATTTCTTGTTGGAGGCCCATTTTCGTCGCATTTCAGTCTAGGAGGTCTACAAAGCTACCCCGACGATATTTTTGGACAAGTTCTGTGGCAACGGTTTCGCAAGAGGTAAATCTAAAATTTTCCTGTTGGCCACTTTCTCTGGTTTTTTGCTTTTCTTGGGGTTTTGGGTACGTTTTTAACCCCCTTTGCGGCTGATGGTTGATTTGGACAGCACCTTCTTGTCAGATTTTTATCTCCTCATCCGGACATCGGATTTCGACGATTCAGGACTCTATCGACATCTACTCTTCGCGAGGATCGCCGTCATATTTTTATTAGAAATTTTGGAGAAGGTTTTTCAGGTGAAATTTTCGTGTTTAAGGGACTGTTCACCACAGATTTTTAGAACTTGGAATTTGTGTGGAGTAAAGTGTAATCTTGGAATATGTTTTGTACCCAGGATGTTCTGAGCACTGCTACCGTGTTGTTGGCTTGGGGGATTTTGTGTTATAGCTGTGTCTGGGCTTTCTTAGCTGTATGACCCCGGACTGTTAGCGCTCTCAGGTGGGTGACCTTGCTTGCAAAATCTATGGACTGCACGCTAATTCTATGATTGTAGGAGCATGCATGCTAGCAAATGATTTTAAAAGCATGTGTAAACCGTATGTTGTACTCTTGTATACTAGTTGTCGAATTTTGTGATCTCCATGTGATTCCTACTACATGCTAATTAATTAAATCTTGGAACTTGACCTAGCACCTCTGTCATATGTATCATGTTCAGCCAGACTGTAGAAAACTTCAACTTGGGCTAGGTTTCTTTATTGCTTTAGACATTCCCACATCACTTATTATACTTATCATTCCTGGACTTAGTTTTCTCGCCCGGGTTGTGGGCTGGGAGGTCGGGTGGCTGTGGGATGCATTGCACTCATGTCTGGGGACCGAGTGGTGTTGATAGCAGTCTGTAGATCAGCTTTCTTTGGTAGAGTGATAGTGATGGTAGATCTGGGTTTCTTGGGAGCTGTCTGAGTGACAGTGAGTCTCAGTTATGTGGATTCTTGCCAGTGAGTTAGACAGTGATTGTTGGTTATAGCCGATCTTGTTGATCGAGGATTTGGATCATAGCCTGCATGAGCCACATTTGTGCTCGACAAAGATGCGCGGATATTTTACTCGTGTGGGTCGCTCCCCTCGAGTGCCACTCCGGAGTAGGCGAAACCGGGTTGTAGTACCGGCGTTGAGATTGAGCTAGATACCGGGTTGTAGTACCGACGTGAGTTTGAGCTCTCTATCGCGACTTGTCGATGCTTGTGTCCCTCTGGCTGAGCCAGTTTTGGCAGCTACGGACATACCTACAGCAGTAGGTAGGCGCAGGTTTGACTGGACCCGATGTGGCAGTCAGTTTAGATTGGGTGATCTCAGTGAGAGTTAGTTGTGGCATACTGTTCTCCTTGTTCCACTCCTTGAGCATCTAGATAGAGGCATAGTAGTTGTAGACTTTACCTTTCCAGCTTTTCATTACAGCACTGCATATGTTACTTTATGCCTCTAGTAGACTTAGTGGGCAGACCGTCGGGCTTGTTGGCGGCACCCACTGAGAACTACTGTGGGATGTAGTTCTCACACCCGTCGTGGTGTATTCTTCCCCAGGGACTTCTGCTCCGGTTCCTGCTGCTCCAGTTGCTAATCCAGCCCCTTCAGACCGAGGTAAGGGAGTCGCGAGATAGATCCCTTCCCGTCATACTCAGAGTGAGAGTAGATGTACCCCAGCTGTACTATTTTGATGTGTGTTATGTCGAGTGACTTTGTAGTGAGGTATCGAGTTGTACCTTTCTTTTCTGCTATATTGAGAGAGACTTTGTATTATTTGGTGAGGTTGGTTTGTATGATTGTGAGAGGTAGTTTTATTTTATGTCTTTTACTTTAGCTTTTACTATTTCAGCTCTGATATCTGCTAGTATAGATGTTTCTTTGCAGGTTAGTCGCTACGTCTATACGGGGCATCCCGTATGGGCGGCGGATCTGTTGGCGAGTCCGGGGCGCAGTTTCGACCCCGGGGCGTGACAGATTAGAGTGGTATCAGAGCCTAGGATATAGGTCTTGGAGGACTTAGGAACCCTAGGCTTGTGATTGGACCCTAGGATGACTCACGTGAGAGCCGTGATTTTTTAGCGAGAGTCTTGATTGGGTTTTTAACTCTCCCGAGCGGATCGGGATGAGTGATCGACATGTCTTCCTTCTGTGGGAACTATGTTGGCTGCAGACAACATAGTACTTCGGGAAGGGAGACATGCCTTTTGACTTTCGCTAGATTGGGTCGAGAGTTGATTTGGGTTCTGATTGTTTGCTCTGTCCCTCAGGTGGGGATGCCTCCTCGACGCTCGATGATGACGCGTTCGCAGCCTTTGTCCTCTGAGCCCGAGCAGGAGGACTCGGGGCAGGGACAGCAGGCAGAGGTTCAGGAGCTCCATGCCCAGATGGCACAGTTGGCTGAGGCGTCTCGACGCCAGGAGGAGGCAGTGGGTCGGTTGATGCTCATGATGGAGCAGAGAGCGCAGCCGACGGTGGCACCCCCTGAGAGTTCGCCGGTGCCTTCTTCCCCTGTTGTGGCACCCCCTGTTGTGCAGCCTGCACCGGCAGTTCCGACTGAGCCTGTTTCTAGTAGGCCACCGTCTGGGACGACGGGATCTTTGACTTCGGCAGAGCAGCGGGAGGTGGTGGATCTTTTGATGAGGTTTCGCCAGTTTGATCCACCCCGCTTTTCGGGTATGAGTGCTGAGCCGTGGGCGGCTGAGTCTTGGATTACGGCCATGGAGCGCCATTTCGAGAGCCTTTTTATTGATGAGAGGTTTCGAGTTCTGTTGGCTACTCACTTTCTGGAGAGCAACGCCGAGGCATGGTGGCGGCGTGTGCGACCAGCGGGTTCACCTGGGACGCAGCTTCTCTCTTGGGCAGAGTTTCACAGTATGCTTCTTGGGGCCTTCTTTCCTGAGAGTGTGTGGCAGAGTTTGGAGGAGCAGCTGAGGAGTCTCAGCCAGGGTGATAGGCCCGTACACATGTACATAGCCGATTTCAATCGGCTGTTAGCTTCTATGCCCCACGTGGCCAGAGATGAGACCCACCGGATCTACATGTTTGAGAGAGGGTTGCGTCGGGACATCTATCAGTTTGTCCGTTCCCGCAGATTACAGACTTTGGAGGCCTCGATGGAGCAGGCACTTTATGTGGAGAGTGGAGAGATAGTGATGGCAGAGGTGGCTCCAGCCCCTGTAGTGACTCCTGGAGCGAAGCGCCCGACACCTTTGGAGGAGGGGCAGTCGAGTAGGCAGGGACCCCCGAGACCTCCACGGTTTCACTCTCAGGGTCGGGGGTATCAGGGGCGGCAGATATCTGGGGCATCTCGTCAGTCTCAGCAGCAGCAGCGCCGACCACCTCGACCGCAGCAGCCTTCGCAGCAGCAGCAGACTTCTCGGCAGCCGCGCCCTAATCGTTGTATTATTTATGGAGGACCGCACCCACCGACCCAGTGCCCGCAGAGGCAGGGCCGATGTTTCCGCTGCGGGCAGACTGGTCACTTTGAGAGCGCGTGCCCCAGAGCCAGTCATCCAGCTCATTCTTCAGCTTCGGCACCTTCTGTTCCTCACTATCCAGCCGGACCTCCTGCGGCCTACGGCAGGCCAGATTTTGCTTCTTCATCTTCGCGACAGCCAGAGCGACGTCCCCCGGCGCCGAGCGGTCGAGTCTATGCCACTCAGGTTGAGGATGCTACAGCAGCAGAGCATGTCGTCGCAGGTATTATTTTGATTTCTGCAGTTCGTACTCGTGCTCTTTTTGATACCGGTGCATCGCATTCTTTTATCAGTAGAGCATTTGCATCCCTACATGGTATAGAGGTAGTTTCTTTATCGCATGCATTAGAGGTTCAGATACCAGATCATGTCTTGCATGTCGAGGAGTATTGTAGGGATTGCCCTGTGCAGTTGGGATCCTGGATTTTGCCGGCAGACTTGCTTGTCTTGCGGCAGCTCCAGGATTTCGATGTTGTACTTGGTATGGATTGGTTGTCACGGTATTATGCGACTATAGACTGCAGAGAGAGGACGGTGACCCTCCGTGAGCCGGGGCAGGAGAAGTTTGTTTATTGAGGCTGTCAGAGCTCCTTGTTTGCAGTGACGATCTCTTCAGCGAGGGCTAGGCGGATGATGAGTAGAGGCTGCACCGCTTTCTTGGCGACGGTTGTGGAGGTGCCTACGGCGGCACTGGGACTCGAGGATATTCCTGTTGTCCGCGAGTTCCCAGATGTGTTTCCCCCTGAGTTGACGACTATGCCGCCGGAGAGGGAGATAGAGTTTGTGATTGATGTGGTACCCAGAACCGCACCAATCTCAAAGGCACCTTATAGGATGGCGCCTGCTGAGTTGAGGGAGTTGAAGGCCCAGCTTCAGGACCTGATGGACAGGGGCTTTGTTAGGCCCAGTGTTTCTCCGTGGGGAGCGCCAGTCTTATTTGTGAAGAAGAAGGATGGGTCACTTCGTTTGTGTGTGGATTACCGGGAGCTGAATAAAGTGACCATCCGGAACAAGTATCCCCTACCACGGATAGATGATTTATTCGACCAGTTGCTGGGAGCCTCAGTATTTTCGAAGATTGATCTTCAGTCATGTTACCACCAGTTGAGGGTGAGGGCCGAGGATATCCCCAAGACGGCTTTTAGATCCCGGTATGGGCATTATGAGTTTACGGTTATGCCGTTTGGTTTGACTAATGCCCCAGCTACATTTATGGACTTGATGAACCGGGTATTCCAGCTGTACTTGGACCTGTTTGTGGTTGTATTTATTGATGACATCTTGGTCTACTCCCGGAGCGATGTGGAGCACGATGAGCACTTGAGGATAGTGCTACAGCTTCTAGGAGAGAAGAAGCTGTATGCCAAGCTTAAAAAGTGCGAGTTCTGGCTTCGGCAGGTTGCATTCTTGGGCCACATTGTATCAACCGCTGGAGTGGCAGTTGACCCGACGAAGATTGACACAGTTCGGGATTGGCCGAGACCGACGACGGTTACAGAGGTTCGGACCTTTCTAGGCTTGGCAGGCTACTACCGTCGGTTTGTAGAGGGCTTTGCGAAGCTCTCTACTCCCCTGACCAGTTTGACTAGGAAGGGGACGAGGTTTGTTTGGACTGAGCAGTGTCAGCAGAGTTTTGAGGAGCTGAAGAGGAGATTGATCTCAGCGCCAGTTCTTGCACTGCCAGTGATGGGTGATGGCTTCGTGATTTATAGTGACGCCTCGCACAGCGGTTTGGGATGTGTCTTGATGCAGCATGGTAGGATAATTGCTTATGCTTCACGACAATTAAAGGATTATGAGAAGAATTACCCTACTCATGATTTGGAGCTTGCAGCTGTGGTGTTTACATTGAAGCTATGGCGGCATTACCCCCATTGTAAGATCTACACGGATCATAAGAGCTTAAAGTATCTGTTTACTCAAAAGGAGCTGAACCTGAGGCAACGCCGGTGGTTGGAGCTATTAAAGGATTACGATGTGAGTATCCTTTATCATCCCGGCAAGGCCAATGTTGTAGCAGATGCTTTGAGCCGGAGGTCAATGCAGAGCTTGAGCATGTTGATCACACAGCAGGCATCGCTGATTGAGCAGATGAGGCGACTTCAGATTGAGGTTGTATCCCCTGGGGTCTCTGCTAGGCTTATGTCCATGGTCTTGCAGCCCACTCTGTTGGTGTTGGACAGGATCAGGGAGACACAGAGTGAGGACCCCCACTTGAAGAGGATCAGATCACAGATTCAGGCAGATCAGATAGGGGATTTTACAGTGGATAGCTCGGGAGTACTGCGGTACAGGGACCGAGTATGTGTGCCTTCGGATCCAGAGATCAGAGACCAGATTTTGAGAGAGGCCCATTATACACCTTATACCATTCATCCTGGTGGTACTAAGATGTATAAGGACCTCAAGGCACATTTTTGGTGGTCCGGAATGAAGCGGGACATTGGAAGATTTGTGGCTCACTGTTTAACTTGCCAGCAAGTGAAAGCTGAGCACCGGGTTCCTGCTGGCAAGTTACAGAGTCTTCCAATTCCCGAATGGAAGTGGGACCACATCACCATGGACTTTGTTACTGGGCTGCCGAGAGCGCAGAGTGGAGCCGACGCGGTTTGGGTTATTGTTGATAGACTCACCAAGTCTGCACATTTCCTGCCTGTTTAGATGACTTGGTCATTGGAGCGTCTGGCAGAGTTGTACTTGGACGAGATAGCGAGGCTGCACGGGGTACCAGCGTCGATTGTTTCAGATCGGGACCCGAGGTTTGTATCACGATTTTGGGGGAGTTTACAGTCAGCCTTGGGGACCCAGCTCAGATTCAGCACTGCTTTCCACCCACAGACTGATGGCCAGTCCGAACGCACCATTCAGACCCTCGAGGATATGTTGAGAGCGTGCGTTATGGATTTTGGAGGAGGGTGGTACCGACACTTATCCTTGGTTGAGTTTGCGTACAACAACAGCTATCAGGCGAGCATTCAGATGGCTCCGTTTGAGGCGTTGTATGGACGCAAGTATCGGTCGCCCCTGTATTGGAGTGACGTGGGTGAGAGGTGGACTTTGGGGCCAGATCTACTGTTGGAGGCTGAGGAGAAAGTCAGAGTTGTTCGCCGACACCTTGAGACAGCCCAGAGTCGTCAGAGGAGCTACGCTGATACTCGTCGGCGAGACCTAGAGTTTCAGATTGGTGACCATGTTTTCTTGAAGATCTCGCCTTCGAAGGGGGTCCGGAGATTTGGAGTGCGTGGGAAGCTTAGTCCCCGCTTTGTTGGACCCTTTGAGGTACTCGAGAGGGTAGGCCCAGTGGCTTGTAGAGTTGCACTTCCTCCCTGCTTGGCCGGTGTGCACGATGTTTTTCACGTCTCAGCTCTGAGGAGATATGTGTTTGATCCGTCGCACGTGATTGATTTCGCTTCCTTGGAGATCGGCGAGGACCTGGTGTATGAGGAACGCCCGTTGCAGATTCTTGCTCGTGAGGTGAGGGAATTGCGCAACCGGGCTATTCCGTATGTGAAGATCTTATGGAACCATCACGAGGAGCGAGAGGCTACTTGGGAGCTGGAGTGTCACGCCCCGGGGTCGAAACTGCGTCCCGGGCTCGCCAACAGATCCGCCGCCCCTACGGGAAGCCCCGTAGAGACGTAGCGACTAACCTGCAAATGAACATCTATACTAGCAGATATCAGAGCTGAAATAGTAAAAACTAACTATAAACATAAAGTAACACTACCTCTCAGAATAAGTACAAACCATCCTCACCACAAATACACAAGAGTCTCTCAAGACAGGAAAATAAAAGGGTACAACTCGATACCTCACTACATAATCTCTCAAACATGTCACACTCCAAAATAAACATAGGGGTACCTCTAATCACACACTGAAGCTGAAGGGAAGGGATCTATCTCGCGACTCCCTTACCTCGGTCAGAAGGAGCTGGATCAGCGACTGGTGCAGCAGGAACTGGAGCTGAAGTCCCTGGGGAAAAATACACCACGACGGGTGTGAGAACTACCTCCCACAGTAGTTCTCAGTGGGTGCCGCCAACAAGCCCGACGGTCTGCCCACTAAGTCTACTAGAGGCATAAAGTAACATATGCAGTGCTGTAAGGAAAGCTGGGAAAAGTAAACTCTGCTGCTACTATGACTCTATCTAGATGCTCAAGAGTGGAACAGAAGGGATATGATGCCACAACTAACTCTCAACTCAGATCACCCAATCCAAACTGACTGCCACATTGGGTCCAGTCAAGCCTGCGCCTACCTACTGCCGTACATTTCGGAGGACCGGACTTACGTAGGACGTCCGTGATTGCCAAAACTGGCTCAGCCAGAGGGACGACGTCCGTGACTGTCAAAACTGGCTCAGCCAGAGGGACACAAGAGAGCTCAATCTCATGCCGGTACTACATCCCGGTCTCGCCTACTCCGGAGTGGCACTCGAGGGGAGCGACCCGCTCGAGTCAATAAGTAACCCATATCAAGTATCTCTGCAAGGTATCTCTGTCAAGTACAAATGTGGCTCATGCAGGCTATGATCCAAATCACTGTCTCACTCACTAGCTGAAATCCACACTGTCACTAGGACATCACCCATGATCCCAGATCCATCATCACTATCACTATCACAATGAGAACTGATCTACAGACTGCTACTGACTCCACTCGGTCCCCAGACGCGAGTGCAAATGCATCCCACAGCTACTAGACCTCCCAGCCCACAACTCGGGGCACAACTCGGGGGAAACAACTATGTCCAGAATGACAAAGGTAACAAGTGATGTGGGAAATCTAAAGCAATGAATAATCTAGCCCAGGTTGAAATTTGCTATAGTCCGGCTGAACATGATGTATATAAATGACAGGGGTGCTAAGTTAAGTTCCCAGGTTTAAAGAGTTCACATGTTGTAAGAATTACAATGAGGTCATTAAATTTGACAACTAGCAACTGAGGGTACCAACATACAGTTTTCACGAGATATTAAGATCATTTACTAACATGCATGCTACTATAATCATAGAATTAGAGCACAGTCCGTAGATTTTGAAAGCCAGATCACCCACCTGAACACGCTAACTGTCCGGGGTTGTACAGATAAAAAGTCCAGAAACATCCAAATCACCGTATCTGCTAAGCTAGAAGCACAATAGTGGTGCTCACAAAGTCCTGGGTACAACAACAATCCACAATTACACTAAAATCCATACAAATACCAAGTTCTAACAATTCTGCATGAACAGTCCCATTGTCACGAAATTTTCACCCGAAAATCATTTTCTAAAAATTCTGATAAAAATATGATGGTGATCCTCGCGAAGTGTAGATGTCGATAGGCTCTTGAATCGTCAAAATCCAATGTCCGGAAGGGGAGATAAAAATCTGCGAAGTAGCAGCTATCTAGGATCCTAAACAGTCACAAAGGGGTGTTAAAACGTACCCCAAACCCCAGGAAAAGCTCACTTTCAGGAAAAATGCCCAACACGGAAAACGTAGGTTTACCTCTTGTGAAACCGCCGTCGAAGAAATCGTCCAAAAATAGCGTCAGGGTAGCCCAGTAGACCTCCTAGACTAAACTGCGACGAAGATGGGCCTCCAACAGTAAAACGTCGCTCCGCACCACGATGCAAGAAACGCTGACGTCGCGGACTCCAAAAAAAATCTGAGATTTCACTAAGAGATGCTCAAGAGGTAGAGGAAAAAATCTTATGAAGGGATCAGGGGCTAATTCTCCCAGGAAAAGGCACAAAAACGCGGCCCAAGTGGCCTTTAATAGGCTCCCAAGAAATCAGCCCAAAAAAAACAAGGCCCAAAATTTTCGGGCCCACTTTCGGGCGCCCGAAACATTTCGGGCGCCCGAAACATTTCGGGCGCCTACAGTGTTGGGCCCAGGCCCAACACTGTTCACGCCCGAAATCACCACGTGCTACCACGTGTCCGCCGAACAGGAAACACCGGTGCAAGGCCGCTCAGCGATTGCCACGTGTCCCGCCGAACAGGGAACACCGGTGCGGGACCACTCAGAAACCGCCACGTGTCCATACACCGCACACAGTAAGGCGGTGGCGCCCGCCAATGAGGGGGCGCCACGTGTCCTCCCGGCTGACCCGCCGACCGGCCGCCGCACGCGCCGGTCGCGCGACGTGGGTCGCACGTGCGCACGCATCCCGAGGCACCAACCACGCGCCCCGTGCACCGCACATGCTGCACCCGCCAATCAGGGAGTGACACGTGCCCCCTGCACCCGGTCCACGCCTTCCGCAGGAATTCCGTGGACCACGCCTGCGTGCACCGACCAACCGGGGGCTGCCACGTGTCCCCCGCCTGGTCCATGCACCGCCGCGCTCTTCCAGTAGACCGCGCGCCCTGGGCCCGCCAATCAGGCGGTGCCACGTGTCCCTGCGTCGGGTCTGTGCACCCCGCCGCGCTGCTCTGTGGACCGCGCGTCGTGAACCGGCCAATGATAGGCCGCCACGTGGCATCCCGGCGGTCTACGGCCCCTCCCATGCACCAAAAATCACAGAAAACTTTCGGGGGTCCGTTTTTGGGCATCCGGACTCCAAATTAAATAAACAAATAGTCGTTTTCAAGCATTTTTCCGCGTTGAATCCATTTACTACCTCTGTTTGGCCTAAATCTTTTCATAAATTTCGGCAAAACCAGCCGAAGGCCAACACAGCAAGTAGAAACACACAGGGTCCATCAGTAGCATCCAATTGATGCACCGTGGGCCAGATACACCAATACTAGGTGTTCTAACAGTGGATTCATCGGAAGAACGCTGCATGGGAACTAGGGCCACTACATGGAGACAGAGATGAGAGCTGCCTACCCTTTGCTGTTCGAGACTACTGGTTGAGGTACGCCTGTTTTACTTTACTTTGTTTTGTGGATGAAACTTTCTTTTAGTGGGGGAGGATGTAGTGGCCCTGGTTCCCATCCAACGTTCTTCCGATGAATCCACTGTTAGAACACCTAGTATTGGTGTATCTGGCCCATGGTACATCAATGGGATGCCACATATGGACCCTGTGAGATATTATTAGCTGTGTTGGCCTTCGGCCGGGTTCGCCAAAATTTCTGAAAAGAATTAGGCCAAACAGAGGTGAGAAATGGATTCAGCACGGAAAAATGCTTGAAAACGGTTATTTGCTTGTTTACTTCTGAGTCCGAATGCCCAAAAACGGACTCCCGGAAGTTTTTAGTGGTTTTTGGTGCATGGGAGGGGCCGTAGACCGCCGGCCTGCCACGTGGCGGCCAATCATTGGCCGGTTTACGGCGCGCGGTCCACAACGCAGCGCGGCGGGGTGCACAGACCCGGCGCAGGGACACGTGGCACCGCCTGATTGGCGGGCTCAGGGCGCGCGGCCTATCGGGTGAGCGCGGCGGTGCATGGACCAAGGCGGGGGACACGTGGCAGCCTCCGGTTGGTCGGTGCACGCGGCGCGGTCCACGGAATTCCAAAGCGGAATGCGTGGACCGGGAGCAGGGGACACGTGTCACCCTCTGATTCGCGGGCGCAGCAGGCGCGGTGCACGGGACGCGTGGCCGACGCCTCGGGCTGCGTGCGCACGTGGAGCCAAGTCACGCGACCGGCACGTGCGGCGGCCGGTCGGCGGGTCAGCCGGGAGGACACGTGGTGCCCGCTCATTGGCGGGCGCCAACCGCCTTACTGTGCGGTGTGTGGACACGTGGCAGCCATCGAGTGGCTCTGCACCGGTGTTTCCTGTTCGGCGGGACACGTGGCGCCCATCGGCTGGCTCTGCATCGGTGTTTCCTGTTCGGCGGGACACGTGGCACCATCTGGTGGTTTTGGGCGTGAACAGTGTTGGGCCGGCCCAACACTGTAGCCGCCCGAAACCTTTCGGGCACCCGAAAGTTGGGCCCGAATTTGTTGACTTGTGTTTTTTGGGCTGATTTCGAGTGAGGCCTATAAATAGGCCTCCTCAGCTTCCCTTTTGAAGCTTTTCTCGAAACCTTTAGCTCCTGAGCCCTTAACAAAAGTTCTTCATCTATCTCTTGTGCATCTTTTGGTGGAAGCTCAGAATTTTTGAAGGCCGCGACGATGGCGATTTCTGCATCGGGGTGCGGAGAAATGATTTCCTGTTGGAGGCCCATTTTCGTCGCATTTCAGTCTAGGAGGTCTACAAAGCTACCCCGATGATATTTTTGGACGATTTCTGTGGCGACGGTTTCACAAGAGGTAAATCTACAATTTTCGTGTTGGCCACTTTCTCTGGTTTTGAGCTTTTCTTGGGGTTTTGGGTACGTTTTTAACCCCCTTTGCGGCTGATGGTTGATTTGGACAGCACCTTCTTGTCGGATTTTTATCTGGTCATCCAGACATCAGATTTCGACGATTCAGGACTCTATCGACATCTACTCTTCGCAAGGATCGCCGCCATATTTTTATTATAATTTTTGGAGAAGGTTTTTCAGGTGAAATTTTCTTGTTTAAGGGACTGTTCACCACAGATTTTTAGAACTTGGAATTTGTGTGGAGTAAAGTGTAATCTTGGAATATGTTTTGTACCCAGGATGTTCTGAGCACTGCTACCATGTTGTTGGCTTGGGGGATTTTGTGTTATAGCTGTGTCTGGGCTTTCTTAGCTGTACGACCCCGGACTGTTAGCGCTCTCAGGTGGGTGACCTTGCTTGCAAAATCTATGGACTGCACGCTAATTCTATGATTGTAGGAGCATGCATGCTAGCAAATGATTTTAAAAGCATGTGTAAACTGTATGTTGTACTCTTGTATACTAGTTGTCGAATTTTGTGATCTCCATGTGATTCCTACTACATGCTAATTAATTAAATCTTGGAACTTGACCTAGCACCTCTGTCATATGTATCATGTTCAGCCAGACTGTAGAAAACTTCAACTTGGGCTAGGTTTCTTTATTGCTTTAGACATTCCCACATCACTTATTATACTTATCATTCCTGGACTTAGTTTTCTCGCCTGGGTTGTGGGCTGGGAGGTTGGGTGGCTGTGGGATGCATTGCACTCGTGTTTGGGGACCGAGTGGTGTTGATAGCAGTCTGTAGATCAGCTTTCTTTGGGAGAGTGATAGTGATGGTAGATCTGGGTTTCTTGGAAGCTGTCTGAGTGACAGTGAGTCTCAGTTGTGTGGATTCTTGCCAGTGAGTGAGACAGTGATTGTTGGTTATAGCCGATCTTGTTGATCGAGGATTTGGATCATAGCCTGCATGAGCCACATTTGTGCTCGACAGAGATGCGCGGATATTTTACTCGTGTGGGTCGCTCCCCTCGAGTGCCACTCCGGAGTAGGCGAGACCGGGTTGTAGTACCGGCGTTGAGATTGAGATAGATACCGGGTTGTAGTACCGGCGTGAGTTTGAGCTCTCTATCGTGACTTGTCGATGCTTGTGTCCCTCTGGCTGAGCCAGTTTTGGCAGCTACGGACATACATACAGCAGTAGGTAGGCGCAGGTTTGACTGGACCCGATGTGGCAGTCAGTTTAGATTGGGTGATCTCAGTGAGAGTTAGTTGTGGCATATTGTTCTCCTTGTTCCACTCCTTGAGCATCTAGATAGAGGCATAGTAGCTGTAGACTTTACCTTTCCAGCTTTTCATTACAGCACTGCATATGTTACTTTATGCCTCTAGTAGACTTAGTGGGCAGACCGTCGGGCTTGTTGGCGGCACCCACTGAGAACTACTGTGGGATGTAGTTCTCACACCCGTCGTGGTGTATTCTTCCCCAGGGACTTCTGCTCCGGTTCCTGCTGCTCCAGTTGCTGATCCAGCCCCTTCAGACCGAGGTAAGGGAGTCGCGAGATAGATCCCTTCCCGTCATACTCAGAGTGAGAGTAGATGTACCCCAGCTATACTATTTTAGTGTGTGTTATGTCGAGTGACTTTGTAGTGAGGTATCGAGTTGTACCTTTCTTTTCTGCTATATTGAGAGAGACTTTGTATTATTTGGTGAGGTTGGTTTGTATGATTGTGAGAGGTAGTTTTATTTTATGTCTTTTACTTTAGCTTTTACTATTTCAGCTCTAATATCTGCTAGTATAGATGTTTTTTTGCAGGTTAGTCGCTACGTCTATACGGGGCATCCCGTATGGGCGGCGGATCTGTTGGCGAGCCCGGGGCGCAGTTTAGACCCCGGGGCGTGACAACACTAATGTGCAACAAGAAATCGTGGGACAAGAAGATATGAGAGGATTGCTCCAAGATGCCTTTAGATTTTTCAATATAATTTTAAATAGTGATTCAATAGGTGATGTGGATAATATTGAAAATTCTAGTGAAAGAACTACACAACAACATTTGCCAAATGTTGATGCAACTTCATATGCAACTTTGATGCAAGATTGTGATCAAGAGCTTTACACAGGATGCACAAATTTTTCAAAATTCTCTTTTATACTCCACCTTTTTCATCTCAAATGTTTGAACGGGTGGTCCGAAAAATCTTTCACTATGCTACTCCAAATACTGAAGAATGCTTTTTCGAAAGGCGTTTCATTGCCATCATCTTCATATGAAGCTAAAAAGTTAATAAAGCAATTAGGGCTCGGATATGAAAAAATTCATGCGTGTCCTAATGATTGCATGTTATATTGGAATGAAAGTGTAAACGAAGAAAACTGCCATATATGTGGAGCTTCAAGGTGGATAATAAATAAAGATGATGAGGATGATTCTTTACAAGAATATGAAAATACAACAAAAAAGAAAAAACTGGCAAAAGTATTACGATATTTTTCGTTAATACCGAGATTAAAAAAAAAAATTATGTCATCAAAGATGGCTTCCTCCATGAGATGGCATGAAGAAGGTCTGACACAAAATTTTTATGGCATCAAAGGATGGAATCTTAAGACACCCAGCAGATGCTTTGGCATGGAAATCATTTGATTCTCACCATCCGAATTTTGTGTCTGATCCTCGTAGTATAAGACTTGGATTAGCTAGCGACAGATTCAATTCTTTCAGGATAATGAGTTCTACTTATAGCACATGGCCAGTTGTTTTGATTCCTTATAACTTACCGCCATGGTTGTGTATTAAACAATCATCTTTGATATTATCAACGGTCATTCTAGGTGAATAGGGTCCAGGCAATAATATTTGTGGTGACCCGGATCTTTGCAGGGCTTCTACAGTGTGACCGGCAGCTTCTGGAGGCCTAAGTGGCATGTCGGCGGTGTTCGTGCGCCAATTTGGATACAAGTGTTGGACTTTGGGCTTAAATGGATCACGTGGGTGATCGGATGACTCCGTCGGATCTTTAGAAGTGGTTTCGCGTGAAACGGATATTAAAATTTGGCTCAGCGCGAAGTTTGGACAAAGGAACACCTTTCCGGATGCATTCGGCAAATTTTGGGATTGGAATTTGGCAAATCGGACACCGGATTTGGACTCAGCGCGCGAAAACGGTCAAAATGGGCTATTTACATGTATTTTTCGGAGCTTGCTACAGTAATTTTACTGTTCTCTGCCGGAACAGTGTTTTCGGCGATCGCCGGCGTCGGCGGCGGCGGCGGGCAGCGGCGAAGAGCGGCGGCGCGGCCTTGGGCAGGTGGCACAGCGGCGCGGGCAGGCGCGTGGGGGCGCGGGTAGGTGCGCGGTCCACACGGTGGGCGTGCACCAGGGCGGTGCCACTTGGCGGTTTGTGTTTGGATGGTTCAGGCGGCGCGGTCCACGGAATTTTGCGGGGTGCACGGTGGACCGAGGGTTGGCCACGTGTCGCCTTGTGGTTGGCTGGCCTTGGTGCGCGCGGTCCACGCAACGCGCGGGGCAGGTGTCGGGGCAGGTGGCCGTACGCGGGCAGGTGCGCCGGTCGTGGGCAGCGCCACGTGGCGCCCGCTGATTCGCGGGCGCCACCCACCGCGTTGACCGCGGGTGGGGGCACGTGGCGCTCTCCGCGGGCACTTGCATGGCTGTCCCGTGTTCGGCGGACACGTGGCGGGCCCCGAGGCGGGTCGGACGGAGGCGCGATCCCGTGCGACGGGATGGGCCGGGCTGGGCCGCACTGTGCGCGCCCGAAACTTGGCGGGCCGGGCCGCACTGTGCGCGCCCGAATTCGGGCGGACCGGACCGGGCGCCCGAAAGTTGGGACAAGCTCGAAATTTTTGGAATTGTTTTCCTCAGCCTATAAATAGCAGCCCGAGCTGCCTTTTTGGAGGTTTTCCTCGCATTTTCGAGCCTCCTCTGCCCGAGCTCCCTTAAGGTGATTTGTTCATCTTTGAGTGCTTGATCTTTCTGCAGAGTTTTGGGGTTTTTAGGAGCACGCATCCCGAGGTTCCAAATTTTACGGCGCGGTGCGACGTTTCATTCCCTGTGTTCTTCTTCGCCGCAGTACAGTGTGAGGGCTCCCCTGCGCTACCCCGACCTTTGTTTTTAGCGATTCTTGCGCTGGCATACTCCTAACTGGTAGGGCTTCATCTTTCGTGTTGATCGCGCATTTCGATTTTGAGTTTGTGGCACGGATCCCGAGGTTCTTTCTTGACCCTTTTCTGTGTGGATTTGTGGGTGGTTGTTGTTTACCTCTATTTTGACATGCTCACTAGGAATATTAGAGTGATCCCTTTATTTGGACATGCATGCTTAAAGTAATATAATTGTGAGCCTGTCATATGGAAAGTACTATTGTGGATATCTGATAGTGGTTGGGACTTATACATGTTTGTATGGATGGAATATTAGCACTCAACCTTGCATGTGGAATTTACTTTCATGTTGGGATAATATAAAATGTCTTGTGGGAGAGTACCACTTGAGGATCTGTTGTACATGCATAGATGGATGATTTATGTGAGATTAATTTGGTGGACATAGCATGTTGGAACAGGATTATTGGGATACTTTAATAGTAATAATTAACATGCCATGTTAGCACATAGATTTTATGAAAGTGAATTAAATGGATAAATTGTTGAGACATTTTGACATATCTATGTGCGGGTACCATTTCGGTGATTTATTATGGATTAGGGATTATAGACATGTGTGGTTGAATAATGATTTTAGCATGTTGATAGTTATATCCACGCGGAGCTATTAATTGATACACATGTGGAACCACTATTTGTCACACTTTCTTTTATCGCTCTTGAGGACATATGCATGTTTGTATGGTCATCTAGATAGGCCACTTTTTATTGCTGCACTATCATTTTGGGACTTGACTTAGGAGAAACCATGTTTGTTTCCTTTTCTCCTTCTTATTTAGACCTTTGAGTCTGGTTGCTCGGGTTCGAGCAGGGGTTTGGGATAGTGTAGCGGGGACCTGAGGGTCGGTGACAGGTTGGGTTTGATTTTGGGTTGTGGTTTATTGCGGCTACCGCGGATAGTAGGCGGTTGACCGGATACGGATTATTTTACCCGATTTTTGGATTGGGGGTTATTGCGGCTACCACGGATAGTAGGCGGTTGACCGGATACGAATTATTTTACCCGATTTTTGGATTGGGGGTTATTGCGACTACCGCGGATAGTAGGCGGTTGACCGGAGGTCGGTTGTTAGACCTGGTTGTGGATATTGAGGTATTGCGGCGATCGCGGATTTTGGGCGATTGACCGGATGTTTATTTGTGCATCAGATTGGGGATCAGTATTCTTTTAGTGGAGGGGTGTGTTCCACTGGGGCTTTTTATTTGTGATCCAGTCCTGCTTTTGATACTTAACACACCGGCGCGGTTATTGCCCGGTGATGCTTTCCTCGTGTGGGTCGCTCCCTTCGAGTTCCCCTCCGGAGGCCGGGGCCAGACAGTTATGGACAGTTTTGCTTTCACATCGGCGCGGCTTATTTGCCCGATGATGAGGGCGGCAGCAGGAATTTTGCTATCACATCGGCGCGGCTTACTTGCCCGATGATGAGGGCGGTACAGATTGGGTTCATCTGGGACGGTTGGTTATTGTTGCATACGGTTATTCCAGTCTAGGACTGTATTTTAGAGGCATAGTAGTGGTAGATTTTTCTTTTTCAGCAGTTTTATTGCTTACCACTCTTCTTTCCTATTTGCCTCTGGTAGACCTAGTGGGTGTGTCAGAGTTTGAGGTTTTACCCACTAGGGGAGGCTACTGGTTTTCTAGTAGTTCTCACCCCCATTCTTCTTTCCTCTTTTTCTTCTCCCTTGTTTTGCAGTGTCTTCTGCGGGTGCTGCTGGGCTTTAAGCGGCGGGTCGAGGAGAGAGGACGGTTGAGTAGATAGATCTCGAGGCAGGATGAGCGGGTTAGCTGGACTGTTGATGTACCCATGTTTCCTCAGACGGTTGTACCTTTACTTTTGGGACTGGCTTTTGCCAGCAGGTTGTATTTATTTTGGGGAGCTGGGAGAGACTGATGTATCATTTATACAGATATATTGTATTTTATTTCCAACTTCAGTCTGATATGTATTAGTTTTTAGTTCAGCTCTGTTTTTATTGCTCTTTTATTATTATCTCTTATATCTGAGCAGGTTGTTGGCGCTTCGTGTACGCGGAAAATTCGACGTGCACGGCGGATCTGTAGACGGGCCCGGGTTCTGGTTTTTACCCGGGGCGTGACAGATTAGTTGGTATCAGAGCTTAGGGATAGGTCAGTTGGGACTTAGGAAACCCTAGGCTTTTCGGCGGACCCTAGGATGTTAGTGCGTGAGAGACGCGACATTTTGCGAAAGTCGGTGATTTATTTGTTTGACTCTTCCTATGAGTGAAGAGGGATCGACATATCCTATTTTTGTGGGACAGTTATGTTGGCTGCAGACAACATAAAGTTACAAAAATAGAGGGATGTCTTTGACTTTCGCTAGATTGGGTCGAGTGTTTGGGGTGTACTGATTTGCGGTTTTGTCGTGGTGAGCGGTGTCTCCCCGACGTTGGGCCCTGACTCGGGTGCACCTTGGTGCGGTAGTTGGGTCTGAGCTGGTTGTTTCGGGGTGGATACCCAGATTGGAGTCTGAGAGCTCCGGACCCGAAGGGTAGGAGTGTTGGAGGCAGATCAGCGGAGCAGTGGCACAGTTGTCGGAGTAGCGAGTAGCCCCCTCCATGCCGATGTTTAGTGTTGGGGCACGGAGGCAGGGTGGACAGTTGACAGCGGGTAAGCTGTGAGATTGCTTTGATCAAGTGAGCCAGTTTTGGCGGATGAGTCACCCCGATTTGTGGGATTGAGTATGGAGCCTTTGGAGACAGGATCTTGTTCGGTGGGGGATAGAGAGTACTTGGAAGCCTTTTGTGTCAATAGTTAACGCAGTTGCTAAACTGCACGCTCCATGTATAGAGGGACGGGGCGCATAGGATATGAGTGTCTGAGAGTGGATTGCGCCAGGATACCTTTTAATTCGTTGGGGCTCTCCATTACGGATTTGGGATGCCTCATTGGAGTAGGCACCGGGTATGGAGTGTGGCATTGTAGTTCCTTTGGATTGGGATCTGCCGCCTGAGGCGAGTTCTGATTGAGGCGCTTGGCGCCGGGTGATGGAGGACAGATCAGTCGGAGGAGGCATTCCCGATTTCTTTTTCCAGGATAGTGGATTTTTGAGACTGTCGGAGCACATATGTTACAACGGTCGGTGTGGTGGTAGGTTTGAGTTGTTCCGGACTTTTGGGTTCGTATCTTCTTGATACGAGAGAATTCCCTTCTTGGTGGGTAGTGCTTTTGCTTCATTGCTTGGGTTAGGGGGCAGGATGGTCACCACGCGCACGGGAGGCTTATTTTCCCGATCGCGCTTAGCATGTGGAGGAGAGTTGTTGGTCCTGCCCGGTGCAGCTTGAGTCCTGGATTTTGCCGGTAGACCTGATGGTCTTGGCTCAGCTGCGGGATGTTGTTGTGGTACTTGTTGGGCTGGCGGGTTCGGTTTTCTTTCGCGGCGGTTGATTATGCCGCGAGGCAGTTTTCTTGGGGAGCCAGGCCCGGAGGTGTTGGTGTACTTGGGTTGCTTGAGGGTTATCTTCCCCTCTATGGTTTTGACTTCGTGAGCGACGCGGATGTTTCGCAGTGGATGAGTAGCCTTTTTGGCTGGTATGGTTGAGGGGCCTACGGCAGCGCCGGGACTCGGGGATACCCCATTTGGTTGCGAGTTCCCGGCTGTTCTCCTATCGGAGTTGTCTAGCATGTCACTAGTTTGAGAGTTGAGGACACAACTCCACGATTCGATGTTTTGGAAATTTTGTCAGACCAAGTGTGTCGCCTTTGGGGGCGCCGGTGCTAGTCGAGATGTGGAAGGTTGGTTCACTTCGGCTTTGCGTGGATCCCCGGGAATTAGATGAAGTGACCATCTGGAGCTAGCACCCTTGTCGAGCTTGGAGGATTTGATTTACCGGTTGTAAGGGTCTCGGGTCTTCCTGAAGGTTGATTTGCAATCTAGTTTTCTCGACTGCATATGGCTGTGTGTTGATGCCGGAGAGTTGGGGAATTGCTTCTACACCCCGACGGTTTAAAGGTTAGAGATCAGAGTCTACGTGATCAGTTGTGGGACTTATATTGGATACCTTGGGAGTACAGAGGTATTGGGATCAAGCTTTTGTGCCGATGGACTTGTGGTTGGATTATCGGGGCCCTGGGAGGAGCGGATGCCTGTACCGATGTAGGCTACTTGGTAGCTCGAGCGGTTAGCCCAGCTGTACTTGGATGAGGTGGTGCGGTATTCTGGAATGCCCGCCTCTACTTTGTTCTAGTTAGAGACCCGAGGATTGTATCGCGTCTCTGGAGGAGGTATTAGACAGCCTTGGGAGCTTGAGTGGTGGATGATTGGATATTTACCCCCCCCCCCCCCCCATTTGGTTGAGGTTCCTGCTTGAGGAATGACTTTAGTTTCGAGGACGAAACTTTCTTTTAGTGGGGGAGGATGTGGTGACCCGGATCTTTGCAGGGCTTCTACAGTGTGACCGGCAGCTTCTGGAGGCTTAAGTGGCATGTCGGCGGTGTTCGTGCGCCAATTTGGATACAAGTGTTGGACTTTGGGCTTAAATGGATCACGTGGGTGATCGGATGACTCCGTCGGATCTTTAGAAGTGGTTTCGCGTGAAACGGATATTAAAATTTGGTGGAGCGCGAAGTTTGGACAAAGGAACACCTTTCCGGATGCATTCGGCAAATTTTGGGATTGGAATTTGGCAAATCAGACACCGGATTTGGACTCAGCGCGCGAAAATGGTCAAAATGGGCTATTTACATGTATTTTTTGGAGCTTGCTACAGTAATTTCACTGTTCTCTGCCGGAACAGTGTTTCCGGCGATCGCCGGCGTCGGCGGCGACGGCGGGCAGCGGCGGAGAGCGGCGGCGCACCTCGGGCAAGCGGCACAGCGGCGTGGGCAGGCGCGTGGGGGCGCGGGCAGGTACGCGGTCCACGCGGTGGGCGTGCACCAGGGCGGTGCCACGTGGCGGTTTGTGTTTGGATGGTTCAGGCGGCGCGGTCCACGGAATTTTGCAGGGTGCACGGTGGACCGAGGGTTGGCCACGTGTCTTCTTGTGGTCGGCTGGCCTTCGTGCGCGCGGTCCACGCAACGCGCGGGGCAGGTGTCGGGGCAGGTGGCCGTACGCGGGCAGGTGGGCCGGTCGTGGGCAGCGCCACGTGGCGCCCGCTGATTCGCGGGCGCCACACACCTCGTTGACCGCGGGCTGGGGCACATGGCGCTCTCCGCGGGCACTTGCATGGCTGTCCCGTGTTCGGCGGACACGTGGCGGGCCCCGAGGCGGGTCGGACGGAGGCGCGATCCCGTGCGACGGGATGGGCCGGGTTGGGCCGCACTGTGCGCGCCCGAAACTTGGCGGGCCGGGCCGCACTGTGCACGCCCGAATTCGGGCGGACCGGACCGGGCGCCCGAAAGTTGGGACAAGCTCAGAATTTTTGGAATTGTTTTCCTCAGCCTATAAATAGCAGCCTGAGCTGCCTTTTTGGAGGTTTTCCTCCTATTTTCGAGCCTTCTCTGCCCGAGCTCCCTTAAGGTGATTTGTTCATCTTCGAGTGCTTGATCTTCCTGCAGAGTTTTGGGGTTTTTAGGAGCACGCATCCCGAGGTTCCAGATTTTACGGCGCGGTGCGACGTTTCATTCCCTGTGTTCTTCTTCGCCGCAGTACAGTGTGAGGGCTCCCCTGCGCTACCCCGACCTTCATTTTTAGCGATTCTTGCGCTGGCATACTCCTAACTGGTAGGGCTTCATCTTTCGTGTTGATCGCGCATTTCGATTTTGAGTCTGTGGCACGGATCCCGAGGTTCTTTCTTGACCCTTTTCTGTGTGGATTTGTGGGTGGTTGTTGTTTACCTCTATTCTGACATGCTCACTAGGAATATTAGAGTGATCCCTTTATTTGGACATGCATGCTTAAAGTAATATAATTGTGAGCCTATCATATGGAAAGTACTATTGTGGATATCTGATATTGGTTGGGACTTATACATGTTTGTATGGTTGGAATATTAGCACTCAACCTTGCATGTGGAATTTACTTTCATGTTGGGATAATATAAAATGTCTTGTGGGAGAGTACCACTTGAGGATCTGTTGTACATGCATAGGTGGATGATTTATGTGAGATTAATTTGGTGGACATAGCATGTTGGAACAGGATTATTGGGATACTTTAATAGTAATAATTAACATACCATGTTAGCACATAGATTTTATGAAAGTGAATTAAATGGATAAATTGTTGAGACATTTTGACATATCTATGTGCGGGTACCATTTCGGTGATTTATTATGGATTAGGGATTATAGACATGTGTGGTTGAATAATGATTTTAGCATGTTGATAGTTATATCCACGCGGAGCTATTAATTGATACACATGTGGAACCACTATTTGTCACACTTTCTTTTATCGCTCTTGAGGACATATGCATGCTTGTATGGTCATCTAGATAGGCCACTTTTTATTGCTGCACTATCATTTTGGGACTTGACTTAGGAGAAACCATGTTTGTTTCCTTTTCTCCTTCTTATTTAGACCTTTGAGTCTGGTTGCTCGGGTTCGAGCAGGGGTTTGGGATAGTGTAGCGGGGACCTGAGGGTCGGTGACAGGTTGGGTTTGATTTTGGGTTGTGGTTTATTGCGGCTACCGCGGATAGTAGGCGGTTGGCCGGATACGGATTATTTTACCCGATTTTTGGATTGGGGGTTATTGCGGCTACCGCGGATAGTAGGCGGTTGACCGGAGGTCGGTTGTTAGACCTGGTTGTGGATTGTGAGGTATTGCGGCGATCGCGGATTTTGGGCGATTGACCGGATGTTTATTTGTGCATCAGATTGGGCATCAGTATTCTTTTAGTGGAGGGGTGTGTTCCACTGGGGCTTTTTAGTTGTGATCTAGTCCTGCTTTTGATACTTATCACACCGGCGCGGTTATTGCCCGGTGATGCTTTCCTCGTGTGGGTCGCTCCCCTCGAGTTCCCCTCCGGAGGCCGGGGCCAGACAGTTATGGACAGTTTTGCTATCACATCGGCGCGGCTTATTTGCCCGATGATGAGGGCGGCAGCAGGAATTTTGCTATCACATCGGTGCGGCTTACTTGCCCGATGATGAGGGCGGTACAGATTGGGTTCATCTGGGACGGTTGGTTATTGTTGCATACGGTTATTCCAGTCTAGGACTGTATTTTAGAGGCATAGTAGTGGTAGATTTTCCTTTTTCAGCAGTTTTATTGCTTACCACTCTTCTTTCCTTTTTGCCTCTGGTAGACCTAGTGGGTGTGTCAGAGTTTGAGGTTTTACCCACTAGGGGAGGCTACTGGTTTTCTAGTAGTTCTCACCCCCATTCTTCTTTCCTCTTTTTCTTCTCCCTTGTTTTGCAGTGTCTTCTGCGGGTGCTGCTGGGCTTTCAGCGGCGGGTCGAGGAGAGAGGACGGTTGAGTAGATAGATCTCGAGGCAGGATGAGCGGGTTAGCTGGACTGTTGATGTACCCATGTTTCCTCAGACGGTTGTACCTTTACTTTTGGGATTGGCTTTTGCCAGCAGGTTGTATTTATTTTGGGGAGCTGGGAGAGACTGATGTATCATTTATACAGATGTATTATATTTTATTTCCAGCTTCAGTCTGAGATGTATTAGTTTTTAGTTCAGCTCTGTTTTTATTGCTCTTTTATTATTATCTCTTATATCTGAGCAGGTTGTTGGCGCTTCGTGTACGCGGGAAATTCGGCGTGCACGGCGGATCTGTAGATGGGCCCGGGTTCTGGTTTTTACCCGGGGCGTGACAATATTGATGTTTTTTTACAATCTCTAATTCATGAATTGAATAAGTTATGGGAAGGAGTTGATGCATTTGATGTTTTCACGAAGCAAAACTTTAATATACGAGGAGCTCTATTATGGAGTATTAATGATTTTCCTGCTTATGCAAACTTATCTACTTGGAGTACAAAATGGTGTTTTGCTTGTCCTTGTTGTGGTATCTCAACTGATTTGCGTTGGTTAAAGCATGGAGGTAAATTCTGCTACATGGGTCATCGTAGATGGTTAGCACAAAATCATCCTTTTAGATTTCAAAAAGATGAGTTTGATGGTTCGATATAGTTACGAACTGCCCCAAATTTACCATCTGGAATTGATATTCTTGAACAACTAGAAGGAATCAACAATAAGTATCTCTAAGTCTAGTAGAAAGAGGGGATGAGGGCAAGTGGTAGAAGAATAAGTTAAAATTTTTGAGGATGCTGATGATTTTATTATTGATTCTCATAATTATGATGATGATGAAACACGTGTAAAAGAACATTCATGGAAAAAGAAAAGTATTTTTTTTGACCTACTCTATTGGAAGGATCATCTTCTTCGACATAATCTAGATATAAATGTATATCCAGAAAAATGTTTGTGACAATTTTATTGGTACTATGTTGAATGTTTACGGGAGGAGTAAAGACAATTTGAAAGCACCTCTTGATCTAAAAGATATGGGCATAAGGCATGACCTTTATCTAGTGGTGATTCCTAATAATAAAACCCATATACCTCCTGCGTTCTATACTATGTCGGTGTAAGAAAAGATCAATTTTCTAACTGTTTTAAAAAATCTCAAAGTTCCTGATGGTTATGCATCTAATATTTCAAAAGGAGTGAATTTAAAAAAGCGAACACTTTCAAATCTTAAGTCGCACGATGGCCACATTCTGATGCAAGATATTATGCCAATAGCATTGAGGGCAATCATGCCTAGACAAGTTGTAACAGTTATTTGTGAGTTATCATCATTTTTTAAATCGTTATGCTCAAAGGCTCTTAATATGGAGGAACTTGATCAACTACAATCTCATATTGCATTAACGCTCTGTCACATGGAGAAAATTTTTCCTCCAAATTTTTTACCATTATGATTTACCTAATTATTCCCTTAATAGAGAGGAGGCAAAATTAGGTGGACCTGTATATTACAGATGAATGTACCCTACCGAGAGGTAGTGATTTTAATCATATGTGTCACGCCCCGAGTTCAAAAATCAGTGTATAAATTTTTTTTTTTTTTTATAAATCAGAGTTGCAAAAATAGTCAGGGCAATGACAGACCGCCACATATATAGAAGAGTCCCAATCCCCCATGGGATTGAGCCTTCTCTATATATGCACGGCTAGCTTGGCAACAACATCAGAGTACTAACTACGTACTACAACTATCAAAAATTACAATTTAATTATTACAACAACTCAACAAATGAATTACACATTTCTTTTAACTGATACAAATACATGTGCATTCGGCTGTCCAGGGTCAATCTCTATATCGATACCTCGCCAATTCGTCCCGACATCCCAACACCCTCGCGACCTGAAAAACAGTCACCCGAGGGTGTGAGACACACCGGAGTGTATCCCAGTGGGCACGACGAGCCGAGAAATAGCAGATCGTACCTACTGGTATACAATACTAGAGGATAGTAAAAGATCACTGTTAGGAAAAGCAATTATCATAAAGGAGCAGTGTTTACTCTAAGTAAAGTCATTATGAGTTAAGACAGATAAGAAATATCATTATGGGATAACATAGAGATCGACAACTCTATTATAATGGAAGCAACGTGGAGATCAACAAGTATATCCTCATGAAAGTGTCATGGAGTGTCAGCAGATATGAAAGCACTGGTAGGATCAGCAACTCAATAATCATGATACTAAAAGTAAAGGCATCATATCAAATCTCGACATGTATAGGTGGATAATTGAAATCAAATCCAGGAATCAATGGATAATGAAGTAAACATATCAATCAGCAACTCATGCATCAATAGATGAAATACTAAAACCAACCCAATCTCAAGCCACCATATTGGTCATCAAGACCTCAGGGAAAACCTCGCCGAACCTGGCACCAACCTGGCTGACATACTCCGGCACCCTCGGGCACTAACCTGGGAGTCAACACTCCGGCACCCTTGGGCACTAACCTGGGAGTCACGGGTCATACACCAGACCACTTTGCCGGTAAAGAACATCCACACGGGTCATGACTCCGCTGATGTTCGTGAAGTACAGCAGTGCGGGCGATAAATCATGCGAATGCTCAAGCTCACGGTCCTCTGACCGGGTAATCGGCAATAAGCCGGGAACTATCCCTCTTGGGATTCAGCAATAATACCATATCAGAATATCATCTCAATCACATGCAAGAACAACAGCAACTATAATGATCCAGGAACAATCAGGGGAACTGATATCTCAGATGTCGCAATAATCACGAACAAGTACCAACATGGAAATTAACTACAAATCGATCATACAACTAAACACATGATGTTTTTGAGAAAACATTTTGAAAACAAGTTCTAGGTCCAAACTTCGAAGAGCAATGCCTTTGTCCTATCAAACAAGAACAGACTCAGGCGACCCTACGAAGCTCGGTAAAAATATTTATTTAATAAAATCATGTATTTAGCAGCATAACGGGTGAACAACAAGCCGAAACAATCCGATCAACGATGCAATGTCAGAATCAACTGAATCTCAACTCATATGCAGGAATAATTATCAACTAATCCAATCGAGGATGCAATATCAGAATCAACTGAATCTCAACTCATAGGCAGGAATAATTATCAACCACAACTAGAACATGAATCAGGATATAGATACTGATAATCAAGTATAAATGTGCAAACTAGGTAATGACCAATCAGGCAAAGCAACAAACAGTAATATAACTCAATCAAAGGCAGATAGGCTCAATTATATCCAGGTTAACCAAAAACAGGGGTCCAACCAATACCGTACATAGAGGGCCGAAATGATAAAGCCCGGACCGAAAATAAACCCACCTGATATAACGCAGGCGGCCAAACTGAACCAACCGTACGCTCAGCACACCAGATGCTACCGAATAACCCTGAATGTGAATTAAGGTTCAGGAATCAACTTACTAACCAGTATATGATGTGACTTTTGCATCTAGACCCCTAGGGCTTTTAAATTTTCACTTTTAGTGCCAGTTTGGGCACTGTTTTTGCTCGTTCTTTCAACTGGAGATTCATTTTAACGAACCGTCACTTCCAGCAGGTGACATTTATCTTGCTGAACACCGTGCTCACCAATTTGCGGGAGCACGGGACCCGAGGAAAACTTCGGGCCATAAAATATTCTTCCAACCTAGCCAAAATGAATTTTTGTTTCTCCGGATCATCGAAACCCAAATCTAACGCGAGCATCGCGTCCAGTGGCCCCAAATTAGTCAAGAACTCACTGTCGCGGCTTTGCAAACAGCCCGGAATAAACTTTGGGCCAAACTATTCATTTAGAGGTTGATTTCACTATAACTTAAATTCTATTAATCCAATCAAAATTCTGCTTTAGGTGTATGTTCAATATGCCTTAAAAAGCACAGGGCTTGCCCTATTAGCAGCCCAGCCATTGCTGGATCAACAGATCCATGACCTTGCTTTCTAACAAACCGACAATGCTCCAAACACAATTCCACACAGATCTGATTTGATCTGGAGTGAGCATAAATCTCAGGGAAACATTTGAAGCAAGTTTCATTTTTACACCGAAGCCAAATTCCAACTAAATCTTCATTGAAGCATTTTATCAAACATATGGTGTGCATCATTTACATACAATCACACAACCACCAATCCCAGGTTGATCTCTGCAAACACTGAACCAAATGCTATAAGACTTGGAGGGAAATGATCTATATAACTTCCTCTACCTTCTCTGCAAGCCTGGGCCAAGATTGCATGGATGGAATGGTCGGGGCAACGAAGAAGATGAAGTGTGCTTGCTTTGAAAATCGTGACCATCCAACCAAAGCATCTGGGACCCAACCACTTGGCCATTTGGACGCTAAAACACACAAAAAACTCACCTAGACCCGTGCCCGGCGACAGGGCACGGCGGCGGCGCAGCTGGAGAAAGCTCGGTTTGAGCTTCATCTTCAACAATGGCAACTTTGCAACGGTTGATTTTAAGGTGCAAGGAACAGCACCACAAGCTTCCTAGCAAGCTTTTAGGAAGGTCTGGACTTGACCCCACCGTCGGAGGTCGCCGGATGGCCGGCCGCCATTAATGGCTTCAAGCTCGGGCCATTCATGGCCGGTCCCCATTTGGGCTGCATGGGTTGCATGCAATGGCATGGATGGACTCCCCTCGGTCCCAAGAGTACTTCTGGGCATGTGGCCGGCGGCGGAGGGGCTCGCCGGCGCCGGAGCACAAAGCTCGGCCAAGTGCAAGAAAAACCCGAAATTAGGGTTTCATTCTGCCATCAATTGGCTTGATCAAACTCCACCAAATTTGGTGGAGATGATCCTTATGCTCTACAGTAAAAGTCCATCATTTTATTTCCCACTTTGGTTCAGTTGTTGCGGAGATATGATGCGGCGGAGCTCGGCTAGGTTTCCGGCGAGAACTTGCTCCCGCCGGCCATGCAACGTGCATGGGAAGCTCAGGCCTTGCAGAGAGCATCACAAGATCCTAACTAATCTCCTGCTAGGGGTCTCGGGCTAACACAAACCGGGGTTTGAGAGGACCTTACCTTGGCCGGAGTTGATGAAGAAGGAAGAAGCTGGTTTCACTCCTCCCACTTTGCGCAACCTCAGCAAGCCTCCAGATGCTCCACAGGTACTTGGAACACCTCAGGGACCCTCCAAACTCAACTTGAAAACGTTTGGTCCCAACTTTTCTTTGTTCTCTCTCTCTATGGTGGCTAGTGTTCTCGAGTGTCCAGGACTCCGGGCTTGATCAGGAGGAAGCCCAGGCACCAGGAACTCCTCCCAAAACCCAGAGAAAGCTTGGTGAAGCTTTGGTTCAAGTTCCCTTCTCCTCTCTCTCTCCCTTGGGTTATCCTTTAATGGTGTTGGGTTCTTTGGCTTCTCTCCACTTGGGCTCGGTTTTGAAGACAGCAGGGAACCAAAGGACACTTGAGTGGAACGGTTTCAAGAAGTCCAAGAGGCAAACTTGGAGTTTAATACAAGATTCTTTTGGGAAAAACCTTGAAGTTGGGTTCACACTAAACCCTAGCATCCGAGGCTTCTTCATTAGGTTACAATTACACCCAACACCTTATCCTATAAGCCCCTAGCACTTAGGCACATAAAATGTGAAGTTTTCATTACTATTTAGTCCATTTGGAGCACTTTTCACGCATTTCGAGACAATCCGGTCGCCGTTTTGCGAAGCGGACTTCGCCACGACGTCCGGCTCGTCGAGACCTGTCAGGTAGCGTGTTTGTTTGGTTTGTTCGACGCCCGGATTAAAAGTCGTTCCATAAAGTTCGACTCAATATAGCGCGTGGCACGCACTTCGATGCACCCGGGTCGCCAAACGCGAAATCCGTCAGTGCCATTGCGCTCAGAACGTCGAAAATAGCTAGGATCCATTACTCATACCTCTAGGTTAAAACTCTAGATAGTGGTTCGGCCATTAGTGAAAGCGAGGGATTAAAAACCGAGGGTTACTATTCACTTTAAGTCGCGGGGCCCGTTTTTTTTGATTTCTGATTTCTGGAAGATCCGACCGTCGGATCGAAAACATATGAATATGAAACTTCTATGTTTCGACGAGACGATCGCAATGGTGACCTCGGATTTTCCAGATCAGACCCCGATCAAAAGTCGATATTTTAGGGCCACTGTTGCACTACTATCTACCAATTTTTGCTATTTAAATAATTCTGAAAATTATTTAAACCTGAATTCTGGATTTCAAAATCATGGTTACTACATCACTCACCACTTTAAGAAGTTTCGTCCCCGAAACTTAAACTTAACTAATCCACTATTACGCCTCTAACAGGTTCACAGTAGTGACAATCAGTCACAAAATATTGACAACTCTCAGATTACTCATTTAGACCCAATCTGAATATTCCCCGTTTACAGGGCAGAGTATTTCTCGGTTCTTTCGGAAGTACGTTGTCGGCCGCCCAACGTGCTTACCAAGAGAAAAGCGAAATACCATAGATCTGTCGCCAACCACTAGTTGGGGACATCACTCACATCTGAAGGTACATCACATACCTTCCTACACAGTCTCTATGTCGATAATATAACCTTTACCAAATGTCACTACCATTACGGGGTCAACTTTGAACCACAAGTACGGATCTGAGCCCTCTGGCTCCACTGAAACATCAATCCCACGGTCGAAATCATGACCGCGACTACTCTTCACTAACAACGATTCTCAAAACCCGAATACGAAACACATCTAAGTTCCAAACCACTATTCCGAAACCCAGCGCTCTCTCGTGACCACAAGTCATCCTAGAGTTCGTTCCTAGCCAAACCTAGACATCGTATTCCTATTGCTCTGATACCATCTAATCTGTCACGCCCCGAGTTCAAAAATCAGTGTATAAATTTTTTTTTTTTTTTATAAATCAGAGTTGCAAAAATAGTCAGGGCAATGACAGACCGCCACATATATAGAAGAGTCCCAATCCCCCATGGGATTGAGCCTTCTCTATATATGCACGGCTAGCTTGGCAACAACATCAGAGTACTAACTACGTACTACAACTATCAAAAATTACAATTTAATTATTACAACAACTCAACAAATGAATTACACATTTCTTTTAACTGATACAAATACATGTGCATTCGGCTGTCCAGGGTCAATCTCTATATCGATACCTCGCCAATTCGTCCCGACATCCCAACACCCTCGCGACCTGAAAAACAGTCACCCGAGGGTGTGAGACACACCGGAGTGTATCCCAGTGGGCACGACGAGCCGAGAAATAGCAGATCGTACCTACTGGTATACAATACTAGAGGATAGTAAAAGATCACTGTTAGGAAAAGCAATTATCATAAAGGAGCAGTGTTTACTCTAAGTAAAGTCATTATGAGTTAAGACAGATAAGAAATATCATTATGGGATAACATAGAGATCGACAACTCTATTATAATGGAAGCAACGTGGAGATCAACAAGTATATCCTCATGAAAGTGTCATGGAGTGTCAGCAGATATGAAAGCACTGGTAGGATCAGCAACTCAATAATCATGATACTAAAAGTAAAGGCATCATATCAAATCTCGACATGTATAGGTGGATAATTGAAATCAAATCCAGGAATCAATGGATAATGAAGTAAACATATCAATCAGCAACTCATGCATCAATAGATGAAATACTAAAACCAACCCAATCTCAAGCCACCATATTGGTCATCAAGACCTCAGGGAAAACCTCGCCGAACCTGGCACCAACCTGGCTGACATACTCCGGCACCCTCGGGCACTAACCTGGGAGTCAACACTCCGGCACCCTTGGGCACTAACCTGGGAGTCACGGGTCATACACCAGACCACTTTACCGGTAAAGAACATCCACACGGGTCATGACTCCGCTGATGTTCGTGAAGTACAGCAGTGCGGGCGATAAATCATGCGAATGCTCAAGCTCACGGTCCTCTGACCGGGTAATCGGCAATAAGCCGGGAACTATCCCTCTTGGGATTCAGCAATAATACCATATCAGAATATCATCTCAATCACATGCAAGAACAACAGCAACTATAATGATCCAGGAACAATCAGGGGAACTGATATCTCAGATGTCGCAATAATCACGAACAAGTACCAACATGGAAATTAACTACAAATCGATCATACAACTAAACACATGATGTTTTTGAGAAAACATTTTGAAAACAAGTTCTAGGTCCAAACTTCGAAGAGCAATGCCTTTGTCCTATCAAACAAGAACAGACTCAGGCGACCCTACGAAGCTCGGTAAAAATATTTATTTAATAAAATCATGTATTTAGCAGCATAACGGGTGAACAACAAGCCGAAACAATCCGATCAACGATGCAATGTCAGAATCAACTGAATCTCAACTCATATGCAGGAATAATTATCAACTAATCCAATCGAGGATGCAATATCAGAATCAACTGAATCTCAACTCATAGGCAGGAATAATTATCAACCACAACTAGAACATGAATCAGGATATAGATACTGATAATCAAGTATAAATGTGCAAACTAGGTAATGACCAATCAGGCAAAGCAACAAACAGTAATATAACTCAATCAAAGGCAGATAGGCTCAATTATATCCAGGTTAACCAAAAACAGGGGTCCAACCAATACCGTACACAGAGGGCCGAAATGATAAAGCCCGGACCGAAAATAAACCCACCTGATATAACGCAGGCGGCCAAACTGAACCAACCGTACGCTCAGCACACCAGATGCTACCGAATAACCCTGAAAGTGAATTAAGGTTCAGGAATCAACTTACTAACCAGTATATGATGTGACTTTTGCATCTAGACCCCTAGGGCTTTTAAATTTTCACTTTTAGTGCCAGTTTGGGCACTGTTTTTGCTCGTTCTTTCAACTGGAGATTCATTTTAACGAACCGTCACTTCCAGCAGGTGACATTTATCTTGCTGAACACCGTGCTCACCAATTTGCGGGAGCACGGGACCCGAGGAAAACTTCGGGCCATAAAATATTCTTCCAACCTAGCCAAAATGAATTTTTGTTTCTCCGGATCATCGAAACCCAAATCTAACGCGAGCATCGCGTCCAGTGGCCCCAAATTAGTCAAGAACTCACTGTCGCGGCTTTGCAAACAGCCCGGAATAAACTTTGGGCCAAACTATTCATTTAGAGGTTGATTTCACTATAACTTAAATTCTATTAATCCAATCAAAATTCTGCTTTAGGTGTATGTTCAATATGCCTTAAAAAGCACAGGGCTTGCCCTATTAGCAGCCCAGCCATTGCTGGATCAACAGATCCATGACCTTGCTTTCTAACAAACCGACAATGCTCCAAACACAATTCCACACAGATCTGATTTGATCTGGAGTGAGCATAAATCTCAGGGAAACATTTGAAGCAAGTTTCATTTTTACACCGAAGCCAAATTCCAACTAAATCTTCATTGAAGCATTTTATCAAACATATGGTGTGCATCATTTACATACAATCACACAACCACCAATCCCAGGTTGATCTCTGCAAACACTGAACCAAATGCTATAAGACTTGGAGGGAAATGATCTATATAACTTCCTCTACCTTCTCTGCAAGCCTGGGCCAAGATTGCATGGATGGAATGGTCGGGGCAACGAAGAAGATGAAGTGTGCTTGCTTTGAAAATCGTGACCATCCAACCAAAGCATCTGGGACCCAACCACTTGGCCATTTGGACGCTAAAACACACAAAAAACTCACCTAGACCCGTGCCCGGCGACAGGGCACGGCGGCGGCGCAGCTGGAGAAAGCTCGGTTTGAGCTTCATCTTCAACAATGGCAACTTTGCAACGGTTGATTTTAAGGTGCAAGGAACAGCACCACAAGCTTCCTAGCAAGCTTTTAGGAAGGTCTGGACTTGACCCCACCGTCGGAGGTCGCCGGATGGCCGGTCGCCATTAATGGCTTCAAGCTCGGGCCATTCATGGCCGGTCCCCATTTGGGCTGCATGGGTTGCATGCAATGGCATGGATGGACTCCCCTCGGTCCCAAGAGTACTTCTGGGCATGTGGCCGGCGGCGGAGGGGCTCGCCGGCGCCGGAGCACAAAGCTCGGCCAAGTGCAAGAAAAACCCGAAATTAGGGTTTCATTCTGCCATCAATTGGCTTGATCAAACTCCACCAAATTTGGTGGAGATGATCCTTATGCTCTACAGTAAAAGTCCATCATTTTATTTCCCACTTTGGTTCAGTTGTTGCGGAGATATGATGCGGCGGAGCTCGGCTAGGTTTCCGGCGAGAACTTGCTCCCGCCGGCCATGCAACGTGCATGGGAAGCTCAGGCCTTGCAGAGAGCATCACAAGATCCTAACTAATCTCCTGCTAGGGGTCTCGGGCTAACACAAACCGGGGTTTGAGAGGACCTTACCTTGGCCGGAGTTGATGAAGAAGGAAGAAGCTGGTTTCACTCCTCCCACTTTGCGCAACCTCAGCAAGCCTCCAGATGCTCCACAGGTACTTGGAACACCTCAGGGACCCTCCAAACTCAACTTGAAAACGTTTGGTCCCAACTTTTCTTTGTTCTCTCTCTCTATGGTGGCTAGTGTTCTCGAGTGTCCAGGACTCCGGGCTTGATCAGGAGGAAGCCCAGGCACCAGGAACTCCTCCCAAAACCCAGAGAAAGCTTGGTGAAGCTTTGGTTCAAGTTCCCTTCTCCTCTCTCTCTCCCTTGGGTTATCCTTTAATGGTGTTGGGTTCTTTGGCTTCTCTCCACTTGGGCTCGGTTTTGAAGACAGCAGGGAACCAAAGGACACTTGAGTGGAACGGTTTCAAGAAGTCCAAGAGGCAAACTTGGAGTTTAATACAAGATTCTTTTGGGAAAAACCTTGAAGTTGGGTTCACACTAAACCCTAGCATCCGAGGCTTCTTCATTAGGTTACAATTACACCCAACACCTTATCCTATAAGCCCCTAGCACTTAGGCACATAAAATGTGAAGTTTTCATTACTATTTAGTCCATTTGGAGCACTTTTCACGCATTTCGAGACAATCCGGTCGCCGTTTTGCGAAGCGGACTTCGCCACGACGTCCGGCTCGTCGAGACCTGTCAGGTAGCGTGTTTGTTTGGTTTGTTCGACGCCCGGATTAAAAGTCGTTCCATAAAGTTCGACTCAATATAGCGCGTGGCACGCACTTCGATGCACCCGGGTCGCCAAACGCGAAATCCGTCAGTGCCATTGCGCTCAGAACGTCGAAAATAGCTAGGATCCATTACTCATACCTCTAGGTTAAAACTCTAGATAGTGGTTCGGCCATTAGTGAAAGCGAGGGATTAAAAACCGAGGGTTACTATTCACTTTAAGTCGCGGGGCCCGTTTTTTTTGATTTCTGATTTCTGGAAGATCCGACCGTCGGATCGAAAACATATGAATATGAAACTTCTATGTTTCGACGAGACGATCGCAATGGTGACCTCGGATTTTCCAGATCAGACCCCGATCAAAAGTCGATATTTTAGGGCCACTGTTGCACTACTATCTACCAATTTTTGCTATTTAAATAATTCTGAAAATTATTTAAACCTGAATTCTGGATTTCAAAATCATGGTTACTACATCACTCACCACTTTAAGAAGTTTCGTCCCCGAAACTTAAACTTAACTAATCCACTATTACGCCTCTAACAGGTTCACAGTAGTGACAATCAGTCACAAAATATTGACAACTCTCAGATTACTCATTTAGACCCAATCTGAATATTCCCCGTTTACAGGGCAGAGTATTTCTCGGTTCTTTCGGAAGTACGTTGTCGGCCGCCCAACGTGCTTACCAAGAGAAAAGCGAAATACCATAGATCTGTCGCCAACCACTAGTTGGGGACATCACTCACATCTGAAGGTACATCACATACCTTCCTACACAGTCTCTATGTCGATAATATAACCTTTACCAAATGTCACTACCATTACGGGGTCAACTTTGAACCACAAGTACGGATCTGAGCCCTCTGGCTCCACTGAAACATCAATCCCACGGTCGAAATCATGACCGCGACTACTCTTCACTAACAACGATTCTCAAAATCCGAATACGAAACACATCTAAGTTCCAAACCACTATTCCGAAACCCAGCGCTCTCTCGTGACCACAAGTCATCCTAGAGTTCGTTCCTAGCCAAACCTAGACATCGTATTCCTATTGCTCTGATACCATCTAATCTGTCACGCCCCGAGTTCAAAAATCAGTGTATAAATTTTTTTTTTTTTTTATAAATCAGAGTTGCAAAAATAGTCAGGGCAATGACAGACCGCCACATATATAGAAGAGTCCCAATCCCCCATGGGATTGAGCCTTCTCTATATATGCACGGCTAGCTTGGCAACAACATCAGAGTACTAACTACGTACTACAACTATCAAAAATTACAATTTAATTATTACAACAACTCAACAAATGAATTACACATTTCTTTTAACTGATACAAATACATGTGCATTCGGCTGTCCAGGGTCAATCTCTATATCGATACCTCGCCAATTCGTCCCGACATCCCAACACCCTCGCGACCTGAAAAACAGTCACCCGAGGGTGTGAGACACACCGGAGTGTATCCCAGTGGGCACGACGAGCCGAGAAATAGCAGATCGTACCTACTGGTATACAATACTAGAGGATAGTAAAAGATCACTGTTAGGAAAAGCAATTATCATAAAGGAGCAGTGTTTACTCTAAGTAAAGTCATTATGAGTTAAGACAGATAAGAAATATCATTATGGGATAACATAGAGATCGACAACTCTATTATAATGGAAGCAACGTGGAGATCAACAAGTATATCCTCATGAAAGTGTCATGGAGTGTCAGCAGATATGAAAGCACTGGTAGGATCAGCAACTCAATAATCATGATACTAAAAGTAAAGGCATCATATCAAATCTCGACATGTATAGGTGGATAATTGAAATCAAATCCAGGAATCAATGGATAATGAAGTAAACATATCAATCAGCAACTCATGCATCAATAGATGAAATACTAAAACCAACCCAATCTCAAGCCACCATATTGGTCATCAAGACCTCAGGGAAAACCTCGCCGAACCTGGCACCAACCTGGCTGACATACTCCGGCACCCTCGGGCACTAACCTGGGAGTCAACACTCCGGCACCCTTGGGCACTAACCTGGGAGTCACGGGTCATACACCAGACCACTTTACCGGTAAAGAACATCCACACGGGTCATGACTCCGCTGATGTTCGTGAAGTACAGCAGTGCGGGCGATAAATCATGCGAATGCTCAAGCTCACGGTCCTCTGACCGGGTAATCGGCAATAAGCCGGGAACTATCCCTCTTGGGATTCAGCAATAATACCATATCAGAATATCATCTCAATCACATGCAAGAACAACAGCAACTATAATGATCCAGGAACAATCAGGGGAACTGATATCTCAGATGTCGCAATAATCACGAACAAGTACCAACATGGAAATTAACTACAAATCGATCATACAACTAAACACATGATGTTTTTGAGAAAACATTTTGAAAACAAGTTCTAGGTCCAAACTTCGAAGAGCAATGCCTTTGTCCTATCAAACAAGAACAGACTCAGGCGACCCTACGAAGCTCGGTAAAAATATTTATTTAATAAAATCATGTATTTAGCAGCATAACGGGTGAACAACAAGCCGAAACAATCCGATCAACGATGCAATGTCAGAATCAACTGAATCTCAACTCATATGCAGGAATAATTATCAACTAATCCAATCGAGGATGCAATATCAGAATCAACTGAATCTCAACTCATAGGCAGGAATAATTATCAACCACAACTAGAACATGAATCAGGATATAGATACTGATAATCAAGTATAAATGTGCAAACTAGGTAATGACCAATCAGGCAAAGCAACAAACAGTAATATAACTCAATCAAAGGCAGATAGGCTCAATTATATCCAGGTTAACCAAAACAGGGGTCCAACCAATACCGTACACAGAGGGCCGAAATGATAAAGCCCGGACCGAAAATAAACCCACCTGATATAACGCAGGCGGCCAAACTGAACCAACCGTACGCTCAGCACACCAGATGCTACCGAATAACCCTGAATGTGAATTAAGGTTCAGGAATCAACTTACTAACCAGTATATGATGTGACTTTTGCATCTAGACCCCTAGGGCTTTTAAATTTTCACTTTTAGTGCCAGTTTGGGCACTGTTTTTGCTCGTTCTTTCAACTGGAGATTCATTTTAACGAACCGTCACTTCCAGCAGGTGACATTTATCTTGCTGAACACCGTGCTCACCAATTTGCGGGAGCACGGGACCCGAGGAAAACTTCGGGCCATAAAATATTCTTCCAACCTAGCCAAAATGAATTTTTGTTTCTCCGGATCATCGAAACCCAAATCTAACGCGAGCATCGCGTCCAGTGGCCCCAAATTAGTCAAGAACTCACTGTCGCGGCTTTGCAAACAGCCCGGAATAAACTTTGGGCCAAACTATTCATTTAGAGGTTGATTTCACTATAACTTAAATTCTATTAATCCAATCAAAATTCTGCTTTAGGTGTATGTTCAATATGCCTTAAAAAGCACAGGGCTTGCCCTATTAGCAGCCCAGCCATTGCTGGATCAACAGATCCATGACCTTGCTTTCTAACAAACCGACAATGCTCCAAACACAATTCCACACAGATCTGATTTGATCTGGAGTGAGCATAAATCTCAGGGAAACATTTGAAGCAAGTTTCATTTTTACACCGAAGCCAAATTCCAACTAAATCTTCATTGAAGCATTTTATCAAACATATGGTGTGCATCATTTACATACAATCACACAACCACCAATCCCAGGTTGATCTCTGCAAACACTGAACCAAATGCTATAAGACTTGGAGGGAAATGATCTATATAACTTCCTCTACCTTCTCTGCAAGCCTGGGCCAAGATTGCATGGATGGAATGGTCGGGGCAACGAAGAAGATGAAGTGTGCTTGCTTTGAAAATCGTGACCATCCAACCAAAGCATCTGGGACCCAACCACTTGGCCATTTGGACGCTAAAACACACAAAAAACTCACCTGGACCCGTGCCCGGCGACAGGGCACGGCGGCGGCGCGGCTGGAGAAAGCTCGGTTTGAGCTTCATCTTCAACAATGGCAACTTTGCAACGGTTGATTTTAAGGTGCAAGGAACAGCACCACAAGCTTCCTAGCAAGCTTTTAGGAAGGTCTGGACTTGACCCCACCGTCGGAGGTCGCCGGATGGCCGGCCGCCATTAATGGCTTCAAGCTCGGGCCATTCATGGCCGGTCCCCATTTGGGCTGCATGGGTTGCATGCAATGGCATGGATGGACTCCCCTCGGTCCCAAGAGTACTTCTGGGCATGTGGCCGGCGGCGGAGGGGCTCGCCGGCGCCGGAGCACAAAGCTCGGCCAAGTGCAAGAAAAACCCGAAATTAGGGTTTCATTCTGCCATCAATTGGCTTGATCAAACTCCACCAAATTTGGTGGAGATGATCCTTATGCTCTACAGTAAAAGTCCATCATTTTATTTCCCACTTTGGTTCAGTTGTTGCGGAGATATGATGCGGCGGAGCTCGGCTAGGTTTCCGGCGAGAACTTGCTCCCGCCGGCCATGCAACGTGCATGGGAAGCTCAGGCCTTGCAGAGAGCATCACAAGATCCTAACTAATCTCCTGCTAGGGGTCTCGGGCTAACACAAACCGGGGTTTGAGAGGACCTTACCTTGGCCGGAGTTGATGAAGAAGGAAGAAGCTGGTTTCACTCCTCCCACTTTGCGCAACCTCAGCAAGCCTCCAGATGCTCCACAGGTACTTGGAACACCTCAGGGACCCTCCAAACTCAACTTGAAAACGTTTGGTCCCAACTTTTCTTTGTTCTCTCTCTCTATGGTGGCTAGTGTTCTCGAGTGTCCAGGACTCCGGGCTTGATCAGGAGGAAGCCCAGGCACCAGGAACTCCTCCCAAAACCCAGAGAAAGCTTGGTGAAGCTTTGGTTCAAGTTCCCTTCTCCTCTCTCTCCCTTGGGTTATCCTTTAATGGTGTTGGGTTCTTTGGCTTCTCTCCACTTGGGCTCGGTTTTGAAGACAGCAGGGAACCAAAGGACACTTGAGTGGAACGGTTTCAAGAAGTCCAAGAGGCAAACTTGGAGTTTAATACAAGATTCTTTTGGGAAAAACCTTGAAGTTGGGTTCACACTAAACCCTAGCATCCGAGGCTTCTTCATTAGGTTACAATTACACCCAACACCTTATCCTATAAGCCCCTAGCACTTAGGCACATAAAATGTGAAGTTTTCATTACTATTTAGTCCATTTGGAGCACTTTTCACGCATTTCGAGACAATCCGGTCGCCGTTTTGCGAAGCGGACTTCGCCACGACGTCCGGCTCGTCGAGACCTGTCAGGTAGCGTGTTTGTTTGGTTTGTTCGACGCCCGGATTAAAAGTCGTTCCATAAAGTTCGACTCAATATAGCTCGTGGCACGCACTTCGATGCACCCGGGTCGCCAAACGCGAAATCCGTCAGTGCCATTGCGCTCAGAACGTCAAAAATAGCTAGGATCCATTACTCATACCTCTAGGTTAAAACTCTAGATAGTGGTTCGGCCATTAGTGAAAGCGAGGGATTAAAAACCGAGGGTTACTATTCACTTTAAGTCGCGGGGCCCGCTTTTTTTGATTTCTGATTTCTGGAAGATCCGACCGTCGGATCGAAAACATATGAATATGAAACTTCTATGTTTCGACGAGACGATCGCAATGGTGACCTCGGATTTTCCAGATCAGACCCCGATCAAAAGTCGATATTTTAGGGCCACTGTTGCACTACTATCTACCAATTTTTGCTATTTAAATAATTCTGAAAATTATTTAAACCTGAATTCTGGATTTCAAAATCATGGTTACTACAATATGTTAATTAGATATGTTAATTTTTAATCTTAATGATATTTTTTTATGTTTTTGAAAGGTACTTAGTGCGCTTAAAGTCCTATGTACGCAATAGAGCTCAACTTGAGGGCTCAATTGCAGAAGGATATATTGCAGAAGAGTGTCTAACCTTTTGCTCAAGATATCTTGAAGGTATGGAGTTGATTTTTAATCGACCACTACGAAACTCTAATAATGTGGACAACACAGATAATTACATGTTCTTATCTGGGGGTCGAGTTCTAGGCAAAGTTGAGTGTCATTCTTGATGACATTTCATTAGCACAAGCGCACCGATATGTTTTACTCCATTGTGATAAAATATTTCCATATCATAGGTAAATATTATTAAAAAATATTATTAAATATTATTAATAATATTATTAAATATTATTAAACAATCTTCAAGGGCATGAACCAACAAATATTGAAGATAATGATACATTGGAGATAATTGATAATCTTCACTCTTTTTTATTGAATTTTCTATATGCTTTACTATTTATCTTTAAAATCCTTTATGACTCTTTTTGTTCGGATGAGCAAGGTAATTTAAAGAAGAAAAGAGGAGTGACACGTGCTAAAGATGTTTGGAATTTACCATATGGAGAAAGAATTAAAGTTGAATGGAACAAATTTGGGCAGCCTATAAAGAAAGGCGGGGGAATTTTAGGCGGTTGGTTAGGAATAGTTGCACGACGTGGGAATATGTGTCCTATCCACTATGTAAGTTGGAAAGTTATACCTGCGGCGCCTTTTAAAATAGACATCATCACAATGGTTCGGGTGAGTATTGTTTTAAATAATTTGATTTCATATGGGTCAATTTTTAAGTGATTTGAGTATAATTAACAATCTATCTAGCATGAAAATTGTATCACAAATATCTTTGTAAGTACCAAAGCATGTCATGAATATAGTGCATACAAATTGTTTTATACTTAGTATTCTGTTCGGTGTGAGACACATCTTAATGAGATTTCTCTTGCACAATGGTTAATTTTCTATTTTAATAATGATTAACATATAAACAATCTTCGAGAAATCTGAAGAAAATGACACCAATTAATCCACTCAATTTATTTATAGCTCTAATGTCTTTAATGTTCAGGAGGATATATGAAAATCTGTAGACAAAGTAGTAGTTCGTATGGTTGACAGGTTGCTTTCTTTGGTTGGAATAGTTTTGTGATTAATCCAATGTGATTATTCAAACTGGAAATCTGTAGACATGTGTGCTTATTTTTAGTAAGGAAAACGTGGAGAGTTGGTCTATTATGAGAGCTGTGTTCTTGATTTTGCTGAATGAAGGCTAAATATTACTAAGGGAAACTTGGAAACTTGCTAGTGACTTTTGCTGAAATGAAGGTTAAAGACCCATGTAACAAGCTACTGTACTTGATTTTTTTTTTTTTGTAAAATGCAATGTTTTATGTATGTAAAGCAAGTTTTATTTTTTTGTTTTCTAATTTGAGTATTCATCCATCCTTTATGTATTGTTGTAGAACACTTTAGTAAGTAAATTATCTTCTAGTTGAACTTCAATCGAACAATTTTAAATAAAAGTGAAGGATAAATTATGGACTAATCTTTCACGTCTACTTTATCATTGACATAATACATTTTTATATGATTTGGAGCTATAATTTTGAGATATCTCATTATTTTTTAAGCTCTAAATTTTTAATATTATATATTATTTTTCTTTCTTGTAGAGTAAGCTTTTTCTTCCTCGCGATGATAATGTTGAAGCTGTGGGTTATGAATAATATGGATCTAAATAGGGAAAAAACTACCTAGAGGGGGGGTGAATAGGTGAAAACAATAAACACACCAAATCATTGCGTAAAAAAAATAACCCAATGCGGAAAATAAATAATGTACGCAAGATTTACGTGGAAAACTCCGTCACAGGAGTAAAAAACCACCGGACCGATAACACGGCGAAATCCACTAAGATTAAACACGTACAAGGTGATTTACCGTAACTCTACGACTCAACCTTTTTCATACGCTCCTAGTTGATCTTCTCCGCTCGCTCCGAACGCTCCTCGAATCCACGATTTGCGTCCCAACGCCGAATCCACAACGCTCAACGTCGAATCCACGACGTCCAACCGAATCCATAGTCTTCACCAATGCGGCACATCTCGATCACACGAACGCGCCTCGCTCCGAATCCACGAGAGCGGTAGCACCTTGAATCCACAAGGCCACGCGAATCCTCGCGCCGATTCTTGGTAAAATCGTTGTTTTTGTTTGGTGATGATCCTCCGAATACTTAGATCAAAGATAGATAAGGAAATACCATCTAAGTATTTTTCAATTTGATTCTACAAAAAATAAGAGTTTGGAAAACCCTAGAATCAAATTGAACAATATAGATGAAGAAACATGAATTTAATCGTGTTTTCCTTTCTTCTCTATATTTGTGAATTTTTCTATAATCTTTCGATTGTCTCGATTAATTCTCGATTCTTCTCTATTTTCTAAAAGATGAGTATAGGGTGTATTTATAGGTTAGAAACCTTTGGAAAGAGATAAGCATCAAAAACTAACTTAACAGAATTTTTCCCGCACGGCGGTCCGGACTAGATTTGGCTGATCCGGACTGCCGTCTTTTTTCAGCAATTTTCCTGAAAAAACAGTTCAGGGTTCGGACTGTAATTTCCTGATCCGGACTATTCATGCGATTTCAGCAAACACATAGTTCGGGGTCCGGACTGAAACAGGGGAGGTCCGGACTGGAATTTTGCATGAACTAAACTATGTTCGGGGTCCGGACTGGAATGGTCTGATCCGGATCCTGAACATCCAAATTGTCCAGTTTTTTATTTTTATCCACTGAAAACTTATCCAAGTGTTTCTAAACTACACAAGTGTATTCGGATCACCAAAAATATTTAGTTAAACGTACCTGATCATTCCGAACCCATTCTTCTTGAGATTGATGTAGTTGATCCACAATTCTTCATCTTCAATCTTCAAGACTTATACCGCTTCACGAAATACGCAAAAACAAAATCCTTAACAATCTCCCTCTTTGGCGGTTTCGTGACAAAACAAAAATCCACTTAAAAAAAATTCTAAAGGATATTTTTGTTGCTATCACCATACAACAAAAATTTACAAGTATGATCCAAATAAAAATGAATACAAGAGATAAACTCTTAAAACGGACTCTAGACTTAGACGTTTGTACTCTCTGCAAAAGAAATAATTCTTGACAAAAGAAATTGTCAGATACCTCAAGAATTTAAACATTCAATAATCAATCAGAGAGATAGAGTTTATACTCACCATGACATTAATTATCAGATATGTATGAAAATTTAGTAAACAAAGATTCACAAATCCCTAATCATTAAAAAACCAAATGTCATGTCAAAACAATTAACAAGTTAACAAATATGTCAGTTATCAAGCAACTTGTTAGTAATATTACATGCCCAAATAGTTAGTCAAATAGTTAGTAGTGGCATGATCAAGTTCAACTTAGAACTTACTTACCTTCACGTTCAAAGTTTTAAATTTCAAGTCTTTCCAAACATTCAAGTTCAATGTCTATGTCTCTCCGTCTCTCCCCTTTTTTTTAACAGAAAAGGCCAAAATTAAAAAGAAAGGGAGTGCAAAGTTTAAAAAAGTTACAAACTTAAATGAAAAACTTGCGAGAGAAGATATTAGAACAAAATGTTCAATCTAGATCTGACCTGTCTGAGCTGCTACAATCCAATTTGTTTAAAATTCCCTTGAGCAGTCTTGATATTCTTGAATATTTTCTTTTCATCTGTTGTTGTCCAGAAGTGATACGTTGTATGTCAATGGACATTCTTTCTTGTTCTACAGACAATCTCCTCTGTTCTTGTCGGATGGAGGACATAGATATATCATCCTCTGTCGTGTCTTTCCTAGAGGTCGAAGGAGGTAGCGAGGATGCAGATGGTGCATTTCTACCTTCAATCCATGAAGATTCTCTAGGAAGAGAATGTTCTCTGGCGAAGGGTTCATTAATGTGAATTCCACTGCCCCTTGGACTCTTTCGTCTAGCATACTGCTTGGTCCTTGAGCAAGACTTCATCGGCTTTTTATTTTTTAAAACGAACATGTCTTCTTCATCAACAACCTGTTGTATTTCTCTGCAAATTTCTTCCCAATCTTCGTTATCTGATTCTGAATCATTTTGAAGGACATTCTTCGTCTCTTCCTGACTTGCTTTATCTTGCTCCCTTTTAATTGACGCTCGTGTGCCAACCATTGCGACAATGAGCACTATTATCCAACCAAACATCATCTTGGTTGAGGGTGTTGAAGAAGTCGCCTGTGAGCAAGAACTCAAAGAACATGAAAAAATTGTTTAATTGTCACGCCCCGAGTTCGAAAATCAATCAGCGTCTAAATTTTTTTTTTTTTTTTAAAAAAAAATCAGATTTGTAAAAACAGCCAGGGCAATGACAGACCGCCACATATATAGAAGAGTCACAATCCCCTATGGAATTGAGCCTTTTCTATATATGCACGGCTAGCTTGGCAACAACATCAGAGTACTAACTACGTACAACTATAAACAGAGATTACAAATTAACTTTACAAATTTACAACTGAATTACATATTCCTTTACTATCAGATTATACATGATCTTTCGGCTGTCCAGGGTCAACATCTAACTTGAAACCTCACCAACTCGTCCCGACATCCCAGCACCCGCACGACCTGAAAAATGGTCACCCAGGGGGTGTGAGATGCACTGTACATGTATCCCAGTGGGCACGACGAGCCGAGAAATAGCAGATTGTACCTACTGGCATACAATACTAGAGGATAGTAATAATCACATTAGGTAAGCATGATTATGAAGCGAATGAATAATCAACAAGGAATATAAAATCTCAACAGGGGTATACTGAAGAAGCGGATAAACAATCAGTAGGTCTATTGATAATCAAGAATACTGAATTAAGCATGCTGAGTAACTGTATAGGCAGATATTGAACAAATGCTGATGATAAATGAATATATTCAAGCAGGAACCAGGAAATCATGAGATATGATAAAAACAGGCTAAACAGGCAACATATGCATCAACAAATGAAATATCCAAAACCCAATCATAAGCCACCATATTGGTCTACAAGACCTCAGGCAAAACTGCCCACCTGGCACCACCTGGTTGACATTCCCCCCACAAGGGGTCACGGGTTGCTATTGCTAACCACTTTACCGGTAAAGAACATCGCTGTGGGTAATTACTCCGCTAATGTTCGTAAAGAACAACGGTGCGGGCGATCATAATGCAAATGCTCAAGCTCTCGGTCCACTGACCGGGTAATCGGCAACAAGCCGGGAAATCTCCACTGGGATGCAACAGTGATATGATAACAACATCTCAACTCAGTGCAAGGCCAACAACAAATCTCAACTCAATGCAAGACAAATCTCAACTCATATGAAGAAGCAGCAATGATATAACATGGATCAGAAGTGCTGATAATCAGATATAGTAAATATCCAGGAATCAAATCATAGTACTAGGAAGCAACTAAACATCAATCATGCAGACTAACCAACCATACAAAACTAAACACATATTTTTGAGAAAACCATTTTGAAAACAGGTTTTTGGTCCAAACCACGAAGAGCTTTGCCTTTGTCCTATCAAACAAGAACAGACTCAGGCGACCCTACGATGTTCAGTAAAAACATAAGTTGAATAAAACTATGTGTTTAGCAGTGTAGCATTTGATCAACGGGAAAGCAGGCTCGATCATAATGCAAATGCTCAAGCTCTCGGTCCACTGACCGGGTAATCGGCAACAAGCCGGGAAATCCCCACTGGGATGCAATATCAGAATCAACTGAATCTCAACTCACATGCAGGAATAATCAGCAACTATATATCATGGATCAGATATAATCAGGATAACAAGAATGTAATATCAGAAACCAACTGAGTCTCAACTTATATGCAAGAATAAGCAGCAACTATATATCATGGATCAGATATAATCAGGAAGTATTGATAATCAGGTATATAACCTAGCAAATGACCAATCAGGCATGGCAAATGTCCAGAAATAAGTCATAATATCTGGAAGCAATTCAGAATCAATCATGCAGAACTAAAAAATCTTTTTAGGAAAACAATTTGAAACATGTTTTGTGTTCAAACCTCGAAGAGCTATGCCTTCGTCCTATCAAACAAGAACAGACTCCGGCGACTCTGCGATGCTTGGAGACAAAACATGGGTTGACTAAAAACATGTTTATAGCAAAACCAGAACTGATCAAAAGGAAGACAGGCTCAATTATCAACTAGGCTACAAGAACAGGGGTCCAACCAATACGGTACCCCAGAGGGCCGAAATGATAAAGCCCGGACCGAAGATAAACCCACCTGACAATTTACAGGCGACTGACTGTATCCACAGATTGCTCGAAAACCAGATGCAAACCGAATAGACCTGAATCAAACATACTGATCAGGGAAACAAACTCAATCTCACTAATCCCAACTTGAACCCAGATCAAACTTGAACCTTTGAACAACTTAACCACTCTAACCCCCGACTTAATTTATACTCAAATCTTTTCCAAAAAACGCACTTTTAGTGCCTTTAGATAGCCGTTTTCGCTCGTTCTCTTAACTGGAATAATATTTTTACGTACCGTCACTTCCAGTAGGTGACAAATAACTTGCTGAACACCGTGCTCACACATTTGTGGCAGCACGGAACCCGAGGAAAACTTCGGGTCATAAAAATACTCCTCTAACCTAGCCTTAAGCAAATTTTGTTTCTTCGACTCACCCAAACTAAAATTAAATGTGAGCATCACGTTCAGTGACCCCAAATTTGCCAGGAGCTCACTATTGCGGTTTCGCAAACAGCCCAGAACAGACCTTGGGCCAAAACTTTAACCTAAAGCTTGTTTATACTATAACTACTCATCTAGTGATCCAAAATCAATTCTGTTTGAAAAATAAGCTCAAAATACCTCAAGTTTCACAGGGCTTGCCCTAGTGCAGCCCAGAAACTACTAGTTCAACCAGAACCAACACCAAGCTCTCAGACAACATTCACAATGCTCCAAATGTAATTCCTCACAGATTCTGTTTGATCTGAAGTGAGCATCAAGCTCAAGGAATGATTTAAAGCAACATTCATATTTAAATCGAAGCCTAATTCCCACTTTTTCTTCTCTGTGGCATTTTATCAAACATTTGGTGTGCACCTTTCACGTACAAACACACACTACCTTGCCCGAGTCCAAACTCAGCAACCACAGCACCAAAAGCTTTCAAACTCGGAAGGAAATGCTCTAAAGAGTTTAAATTACAATCCCAGCAAGTTTGGGCCAAGATTTACTGTCTGGATTGGCCGAAGAAACGAAGAAGATGAAGCCTTTTTTTTTGCTTTGAAAATCGTGACCATCCAACCAGTACATCTGGGACCCAACCACTTGCACAAACATTCCCAAAACTCAAAACAAACCTACCTGAACCCGTGCCCGGCGACAGGGCACGGCGGCGGCGCGGCGGAGCAAAGCTCGGTTTGAGCTTCACCTCCAACAATGGCAACTTTTCATTCATCAGGTTTTAGGTGCAAAGGACAGCACCAATAGCTTCCTAGCAAGCTTTTAGGAAGGTCTGGACTTGACCCCACCGTCGGAGGTCGCCGGATGGCCGGCCGCTATTAATGGCTTCAAGCTCGGGCCATTCATGGCCGGTCCCCACTTGGGCTGCATGGGTTGCATGCAATGGCATGGATGGACTCCCCTCGGTCCCAAGAGCATTTCTGGGCATGTGGCCGGCGGCGGAGGGGCTCGCCGGCGCCGGAGCACAAAGCTCGGTCGAAGTGCAATATTCCCGAAAACTAGGGCTTGGATCTGCCACCTCCATACTTGATCAAACTCCACCAAATTTGGTGGAGATGATCCTCATCTCCTACAGTAAAAACCCATCATTTTATTTCTCGTTTTGGTCCACTGGTTGCAGAGAACGGCCATGGCGGAGCTACTCTAGGTTTCCGGCGAGATATTGCTCCCACCGGCAACCGGCCGTGCATGGGGAGCCCGGGCTGTGCAGGGAACATCACAAGAACCTAACTAGACTACTGCTATGGGTCTCGGGCTAAATCAAACCATGGTTTAAGAGACTCACCTTGGCCGGAGTTGTAGAAGATGGAAGAAGCCGGTTTCCTTCTTCTTCTTCCTCGCGCAACCTCGGCCAACTCCCAGATTACTCCACAGACACAGGGGAATCCTCAGAGCACTCAACTCCAACCTTGGAAGAGTTTTGGTCCAACTTCTTCTTTCTCTCTCTCTCTCGGACTAGGTCTCCAGGATTAGTGTCCCCTTGGCCACTAGCACTTCGGGGTTAAGTGTGGGAGATGCAGAGAATCAAGTGATGCTTTGGAATCCCTTACTGACCCCTCGTGCTCCAGCCCTAGGTAGACCAAAGGCCACTTCAACATAAATGCAAGATTTTGCAATTTTTGCAAAAAGGTCCTTGTACAAGCAACCCTAACCTCCATGGTCCCTCCTGTAGATGCATTATGCACCCAGCACCTCATAGAATTAACCTTGTTAATTTAGATACATAAAATATTAGAAATTTTCCAAAAATACTTGCTTTTTCAGTGTATTTCACGCTTTTCGAGAAAATCCGCTCGACGAATTGTGAAACAGACTTCGCCACGACGTCCGGCTCGTCGAGACCTCCAAAATAGCCTATTTATTTGTTTGATTTGGCGCTCGTATGAAATCTCGGGCCATAAAGTTCGGTAAAGTGCGGTTCATTGCACGCACTCCGATGCACCCGGATCGCAAAACGCGAAATCCGTCAGTGCCATTGCGCTCAGAAAGTCGAAATTAGCTAGGTTTGACTACTCATACCCCTATGTCAGGGTTCCAGGTGGTAAATCGACCATTAGTGGTCGAAGGGCCATTTAAAATAGGGGTTACTATTCACAACTTAAGTTGTGGAACCCGTTTCTTCTTTACTGTTTTGCGGAAGATCCGACCGTTGGATCGTCAACAAGTGAATATGAACTTTTCATGTTTCGTCGATACGATCGCAATGGTGCTCTCGGATTTTTGAGATCAGGCCCCGATCAAAAATTGATATTTTTGGGCCACTATTGATCCACTGTTCCAAATTTTGCCAAAATTACCAATTTTATAAATTCAAAAAAATAATTTAAAGTCTTTAATTTTCTAGATTACTACATTAATTTCCAAAAATTTGAAAAATCTTACCCAAACAATCCTTATCATGTATAGAGACTAGGAATCAAGTTAGTTTTGCAAAAAAAATTTTAAAAATAGATCAATCACATAATTTCAAAAATTCCCAAATTTTGCCCTAAAATCGAATTTTTAGAAATCGAAGCTTAAAAATTTATTAAATAAATGAATACAAGGCATAGAAACAAAACTAATGTATCCAGAGTTCTTATTTCAAAAGAAATTTTACCAAAAACTATTTAAAAACGAATTCATAGCATGAAATCCACTCACGTTTTGAAGAACAATAGCAAAACAGTAAAAAACAGAGGTTTTGATCAAAAGAACTTATTTGAATCGGGTGAAAACATATTGCAAAAGATCCAAACCTTCTTGATTCTAGAGAGAGAAACACTAGGAAACTAGAAACAAAAGTTTAGAAGAGAATAGAAATCAAAAGGCCCATTGTTTCTATTAAAACCTAGCCGCAGTCCGGATCGGGTTCGAGTTCAGTCCGGATCGGCTTCGCGCAGGAAATCCCATCGTTCGGGATCCGGACTGAGTCCATCCAGTCCGGACTGCCTGCAACTTTTTCTCCAGAAAAAATTATAAAAAATTCTAGAAGATCCAGAAAAAGTATGTAACCTGTGATGACCCAGATCTCCACTGAGCTTTTGCGGTGTGGTTAGCGGCTTCTAGAGACCGATGCTGTGTGTTGAAGGTATTTGTGCGCGAATCGGACTCAAGAATTGGACTCGGCGCGGAAATTGGATTAAGATTACTTATCCGGATGCCTTCGATAAATTTTAGAAGCGGAATTGGGCAAAACGTAGGCCGTATTTGGATTCAACGCGGAAAAACGCTTGAAAACGGTTATTTACTTGTATTTTTCGGAGTCCTGATGCCCAAAAGCGGACCCCCGGAAGTTTTTTGTGTTTTCGGTGCACGGGGGCTGTGGACCGGCGGGAGTGCCATGTGGCAGCCCAAGATTGGCCGGCGCACGCTTCCGGTCCAAGGAACCTGGGCGCTGGTGCAGTGGACCGGCGGAGGGACACGTGGCAGCTTTTCATTAGCGGGCTCACGAGGGGCGGTCCACAGGGTTGAGCGGCCGGGTGCGTGGACCAAGGTGCGCCACGTGGCGGCCCCTGATTTGCTGGCTCACGAGCGCGTGGACCTGGGCGCGCCACGTGTCCCGAAAACGGGACAGCGGGCGCCCGGCCATTCGGGCGCTGCCACGTGGCCCGACAGGGAGCAGCCGAGCGGGTGGCGCCCGCCAATCGCCGGGCGCCACGTGGCGCCCCGCGTACGGCGGCCACCTGCCCCAACCTGCCCCCACCTGCCCCGCCTGCTCCACCTGATGTGTGGACCGCGCGTTCCAGAGCCGGCCACTCATAGGCCGCCACGTGGCCCGCCCCGGTCCATGCACCAACCCGCTCGACGCCGTGGACCGCGCCGCGTGAGCCCGCGATGTGACACCCCCGGAATTTGGATTAGTCCTATATATAAATGATATAATAGGACTAAAATCTCTAACCCGGCTATAGCATTTTGGATGGTAGCAAGATCCAAGAGGAACATGAGAGTTAAGCGTGCTAGAGCTAGAGTAGTTCTAGGATGGGTGACCCCCTGGGAAGTGGGGCGTCACAGTTGGTATCAGAGACATTCACCAGCCGGAAATGTGAGATGAGTCTCGGCTGAGCCAGGGTTATATAGCGGGTAGAGTGTGGCTCCCCGGCTAATGACCGTTGTAGGTGGAGTGCAGCTCCCTACAAGGTCGGCTAAGGCTAGCGAGACGAGTCTCACATCGCCTGGTGCTTGTGAGTGTGCTTGAGCCTGACGTGGACGTCAGGGCTTAAAGGGGGGAAGAATGTGACACCCCCGAAATTTGGATTAGTCCTATATATAAATGATATAATAGGACTAAAATCTCTAACCCGGCTATAGCATTTTGGATGGTAGCAAGATCCAAGAGGAACATGAGAGTTAAGCATGCTAGAGTTAGAGTAGTTCTAGGATGGGTGACCCCCTGGGAAGTGGGGCGTCACACGCGAATCCGAAGCTGCCACGTGTTCCCCGCGCCCGGTCCATGCATCCGCGCCTTCTCTGTGGACCGCGCCGCATGCGCCTTCTCTGTGGCAGATTCTCATTGGCGGGCTCATGAGGGGCGGTCCACAGGGTCGAGCTGCCAGGTGCGTGGACCGGGGTGTGCCACGTGGCGGCCCCTGATTCGCTGGCTCACGAGCGCGTGGACCTGGGCGCGCCACGTGTCCCGAAAATGGGACAGCGGGCGCCCGGCCATTCGGGCGCTGCCACGTGGCCCGACAGGGAGCAGCCGAGCGGGTGGCGCCCCCCAATCGCCGGGCGCTACGTGGCGCCCCGCGTACGGCGGCCACCTGCCCCAACCTGCTCCACCTGATGTGTGGACCTCACGTTCCAGAGCCGGCCACTCACAGGCCGCCACGTGGCCCGCCCCGGTCCATGCACCAACCCGCTCGACGCCGTGGACCGCGCCGCGTGAGCCCGCGAATCCGAAGCTGCCACGTGTCCCCCGTGCCCGGTCCATGCATCCGCGCCTTCTCTGTGGACCGCGCCGCATGCGCCGGCCAATCAACGGCCGCCACGTGGCATCCAGCCGGTCCACAGCTTCCCCCATGCACCAGAATGCGCAGAAAACTTTCGGGAGTCCGTTTTTGGGCATCCGGACTCCGAAAAAGGCAAGTAAATAGCCGATTTTCGACATTTTTTCACGCTGAATCCAAATATGACCTCGGATTGGCCTATAACCCTTTCTAAATTCTGACAAAAATAGCCGGAAGGCAGGCTCAATCCATAGGCCTCATAGAGTCCGTCCAACGCGTCCATTTGACGCGTTGCGGGTCCGACACACCAATAATAGGTGTTCCACATCATGAGTCATGGGGAAAGCTACACGAGAATCGGGACTACTACAAATTATTTGGAGTTTCTTGGTTCATTGGAACCGTGAGAGTCTAAGGAGCGTGCATGTCCAGTTTCACCTTATTCGGACTCCGGATCAGCGCGTTCGAGGTGGGTTGGATTTTCCTCCAAGTTTGCAGACTTCCTTCTAATTCTAGTATTGTAGATCTCAGCATGCTAGAATAGATGCTATTATTGATGTATTCATGATATTATTAGAGTTGTTGAACTTTGACTAGCACCCTGTCATATGTTGCATGATATTTGGTCAGACTTTAGAAAACCTTCAACTTGGGTATTTTTGCCATGTTCGAACTTCCTACACTATTTATTTATATTTTTCTGGACTTAGAATTTTTTCTCGCCCAGGTAGTGGGCCGAGTGGTCGGGATAATGTGGAATGTATGTTGCGCTCGTGTCTGGGGGCCAAGTGGAGTCTTGTAGCTGAGATTAGACCAGTACTAGAATTGAGATCCATTCAGGTAGACGGTGGTCCCGAGCCGTTGAGTATTTCCGGCTGATGTTGTTAGTGTTGGGTTATTGTTTCCGATCTGATTGGTCGTGGATTTGGAATATAGCCTACATGAGCCGTATGGAGCTCGACAGAGATGCGCGAATACTTCCTCGGTGGGGTCGCTCCCCTCGAGCGCCACTCCGGAGCTGGGCTTGTTACTTTGCTATCGCGACTTGTCGACGCAGTCTGAGTGGGACCTCCTACGTAAATTTCGTTCCTGTGGGGATGTGTGGTAGTAGGCTGGCGCAGGTTTGACTGGACCCTATGTGGTAGTTAGTGTGATTGGGTTAATTGAGCATATCGAGTAGATACATTTTATCATCTGTATCATTCTTTGAGCATGATTGATAGAGGCATGGTAGCTGTAGAGTTATTTCCAACTTTTTATCACGACTTTTACCATATTGTTATCTTATGCCTCTAGTAGACTTAGTGGGCAGACCGTAGTCTTGGAGACGGTACCCATCGAGAACTACTGTTTGATATAGTTCTCACACCCTCTGTGGTGACTTTTTCTAGAGACATCTACTCCAGTTCCTACCTCTATGGTTGCTGCTTCTACTGACCGAGGTAAGGGAGCGAGCTAGATTCCTGCCCCTTCTTGGAGAGTAGTTGTACCTTTTTGGAGATTTCCAGTTCTGTCAGTAGATTATTGTATATATAATTTTGAGAGTTTTATTTTGAGCGACTTATATATTATGAGGGTCTGACATGTACTATTTGGGGTTGTATCTTTTATTTTAGTAGTTTACTTTTCTCGCTCTGATATCTGTATAGCTGTAGTATTATCTTTTACAGGTTAGACACTTCGCTTATGCGGGGCTTCCCGTACGGGCGGCGGATCTATTGGTGAGCCCGGGTCGCAGTTTCGACCCCGTGGCGTGACACTTATGTTTCATGTTCACTGGTAGTTATTTACCCTAAGTAGCATATATTCAGTGCCTACTTAATTTACCAAATTAACCTGCCATTATATGTATCAATAAAATAATATTAAATTTTACTGACTTTCTCTCAAGACATGAGAGGCGATCTACCCGCTTCGATAGAGCACAATCCATCTTTGTTTACCATCAATTGCTTATAGAGACTTGCAATTGGGCTCCCGCTGTTGTCCCGGTGTTCTTTCACTACTAATGAACACAAAATGCCCATTTCAGGCAATTTCATGAAATTGATCGCCGACGCTAGTCACTTTTTCGATCATCAAAGTTGTCTGGGGCTCCTCTCTAATCTTCAATTAGAGAATAAATCAATCAATTTAGGTCTAAAGTCCTAAAATCTACAAAAACCCCAAACGTGCCCTATGTTCACTTTTACCCAAAATTATTCTGATATTTTTGGAGAAACTTCGAGCAAAATGGCGTAGATGCCTTTAGGAAATACGAGAATACAAATTTTAAAGGATTTAACGAGAATCTTTACCGTTTGTCGAAAATTCTAATTTCAGCCACAAGCTCCACGAGTTAGGGTCTCCTAGACCCCCCCAAACTACTTTATACTCTGATACCATCTTAATCTGTCACGCCCCGTGGCCCGCCTATTTGGTCGATTCGGACACGCGAACAGACCTGCCGAATGTGCGGAGTTTTCCCTATCCGCCTAAGGCGTCACACCTAGTACAAACTGAGATATTCCTACCCGGAACCGATTTCATACAAGAAATGTGAAGAAAAGTACATAAAATATGAAACAACCATTCTATTACACACATTCATCTTAACTATACAATAGATTTATATTTTCTTTCATTTCCTTCACAATCCAAATATTATTACAATTTTTATTCTTTCCTAATTATCCCTTGGCTACTCGCTGATGAACGTTACATCTATCAGCGTCTCGACCTGGTAGGGCGCTATCTACTGCGCTACGTCCCTGCCTACGCTATTGCACTGCTCGCAAAAGAATCTGTAAAATATGGGGGTGAGGACTAAAAAAAGTTTCCAGTGGGTTTGGCCTCGACCTGGGCACCTCTCCCACTAGGTCTAAGCAAGATAGATAGATAAGAAAAAATGTAAATAACTATACTATACAAATAAAAAGAACACTACACTACGTCTTACCAATATGTATCAATACTATACTCAACACGACCCACTGTCTCATAACCAAATCCTCGCACTAATCTCACGTCAAGCTAACTCACATCACCGTGTCACGGCCCGGGGTCGAAACTGCGACCCGGGCCCGCCAACAGATCCGCCGCCCATACGGGAAATCCCGTATAGACGAAGCGTCCAACCTGCAAAAAGAAAGATACTACAGCTATACAGATATCAGAGCTAAAAAGTAGACTACTGAAATAAAATAATACAACTTCAAAAGTACAAGTCTGAACCTCACTACAAAAATCTCTCAAAAATAAAACCCTCAAAAGTAACTAACAACAATAATCCAGCAGACTGTACTACTAAGCTCCAAAAAGGGTACAGCTATACTCCAAGGACGGGTAGGGACTAGCTCGGGACTCCCTCACCTCGATCAGCAATAGAAGGGTCAGCAACTGGAGCAGCAGGAACTGGAAAAGGGGTTCCTGGGAAAAGTCACCACGGCGGGTGTGAGAACTACATCCCACAGTAGTTCTCAGTGGGTACCGCTACCAAGCCCGACGGTCTGCCCACTAAGTCTACTAGAGGCATAAGATAACAGGAAAACTGTAATAATGGAAAGATAAGCTGGAAAGAGTCTACAGCTATCATGCCTCTATCTACAATGTTTAAAGGGTGATACAGATAAAAATGATGCATCGACTCTAACCCAAATACTCAATCAACCCAATCACAGTGACTGCCACATGGGGTCCAGTCAAACCTGTGCCCACCTACTGCCACACATACACAAGAGGACGGGACTTACGTAGGGCGTCCGTGACTGCCAAAACTGGCCCAGCCAGAGGGACTGCGTCGACAAGTCGCGATAGTAAAGTAATAGGCCCAGCTCCGGAGCGGCACTCGAGGGGTGCGACCCCACCGAGGAAAGTATCCGCGCATCTCTGTCGAGCTCAATATGGCTCATGCAGGCTATAATCCAAATCCACGATCAATCAGATCGACAATGTCCAACTCACAATACTAATCCACTGGCAGGACTCAACAGCCGGAACCGTCGTCAACCCAACGGCTCCCAAAACAGGACATCCAACTCACAGACGAGAAAGAACCAACCGACACAGCAAGGGTCTGAGAATCCCGAAAGGTCGGTGTCTAGAATCCCAATCAAACAAGAACAGACTCCAGACTCAACCTTTCGAAGTTCTCGACCTCTTACAGTTCGGGAAAACAACTCCCTTGGTAAAACATACGGAAGAAACCAACTAGGGTCCGAAAGTTCCGGGAGACCATCACCTACAACCCTATAAAAAAAAAAAAGGTTCCAGGTACAACCCCCGTAGCTTTCGCCCCGAAAAAATGGAACGACCCCTAAAAGCCAGGTCACCCAAACTCTCTCGGGTGAGGAAGTTTGTAATAAAAGATAGCAGTTATTACTGAAAACTATTTTAATCTAAGAAACCCAATTTAATATATTTTAGTTCTTTAATAAAATCAGTTCAAATAAGTTTTATTTTTCAAACCCCGGAGGGCTATTGCCTTCACCCAAATCAAACAAGAATAGGCTCCAGAATTCACGTGTGTCCAAAAACCGTCTAGGTTCTAGGTCCTGCTATCACTAGTATACCCCTGTCACTGACATAGTGACGACAAAGAAAACAGAGAAGTACGATAACCTGGGACCACCGTTTACCCAACGGCTCCCGCCACAAATATAAGACCAGCTACATCTACCAGACTCCACTCTGCCCCCAAGCACGAGTGTAACATGCATCCCACACTAAAATAAATTCCGACCACTCAACCCACTACCCGGGCGAGGAAAAACACTATGTCCAGGAATAGAATACGAAGTGTGGATGTCTAAAGTATAAATAAACCTAGCCCAAGTGAGGGTTTTCTACTAGTCTGGTTTACACATGCAAACATATGACAGGGTGCTAGGTCAAGTCCAATACTAACATTAAATCAACACAGATAGGAAGTAATAATCAACATGATTAGAATCACCACACTAGAAAATCCCATCTGATACAACAAGCTTTCTAATACTGCTCACATAATGCATGCTCACTAACAATATAGAGTTAGAGAACCGTCCACCGGTTTTGGAGACGAAGCAACCCACCTGAAGCGCACGTCAATCCAAGATCCAAATAGGTTGAAACTAAACGGGGATAATCCTCGGATTCCCACGATTCCAACGAGTCCAAAAACTCCAGAAAACTCCACCTGGGTACAAAGATATGGTCCAAACATTGCAATAAGTCATAAACTCCCACAAACACAAGCCGCTGTACAAACAGTCCAGAAAATTCTTAAATACCACCTGCGAGATAATCTCCAAAGATTTCAATAAAAATACGACGGCGATCATCGCGTAGATTAGATGTCAATCGATTCCTCATAAGCCGAAATCTAATACCCGAGTGCGGAGATAAAAATCTGACAAGCCTCCGCTATCCAGAAAAACTACCAGCAACAAAGGGGTTCAAAGATGCCTCGTAAACCATGCCAAGAACTCAGAATGAAGTAAGGTGATCAACATAGAAATCGAAGGCCTACCTCTCATGAAACCGTCGCCATAAAAATCGTCCAAAAATTCCTTCGAAGTAGCTCTGTGGACCCCGTGGACCGAAACGCGATAGAAATGGGGCACCGAAGAAGAAACGTCGCACTGCGCCGAATCGCCAAAGCCGTCGATGTCGCGCCCTCCAAAAATTCCAAAACTTCTACGAAAGATGCAGCACAAGATGAGGAACAAACTTGCAATAGGGCTTAGTTGCAAAAGGGCTCGGGAAAAGGGACTAAAGGCCCAAGAAACCAGCCTATTTATAGGCCTCCACAAAAAAACCACAAAAAAAAAAGCTATTGGGCTTTCGGGCCCGAAATTCGGGCGCCCGGGGGGATTAGGGCGCAAACAGTACCCGAATTCGCCCCCCCGCCCGGCCCGCGACCAACGCCGGGATCACCCAGCGCCCGACACGTGTCCCGAACAGCGGACAACGTGTGTGGGGCCGCTGGGGATCCGTCGCGTGGCCCGACCGGGGCGCATAGGGTGGGTGGCGCCAGCCTTTCGCCGGGCGCCACATGGCGCCCCGCGTACGGCGGTCACCTACCCCACCTGCCCCAACCGCCCCCGCCAGTTCCCCCTAACGTGTGGACCGCGCGCACGTGAGCCAGCCACTCACAGGCCGCCATGTGGCCCGACCCGGTGCATGCGCCAGCCCGCGCATCTCAGTGGACTGCGCCGCGTGAGGCCGCCAATCTGAGGCCGCCACGTGTCCCCCGCGCCCGGTCCATGCACCAGCGCAACTCTCTGTGGACCGCGCCGCGTGCGCCAGCCAATCAAAGGCCGCCATGTGGCATCCAACCGGTCCACGACTTGCCCTATGCACCAAAATGCGCAGAAAACTTTCGGGTATCCCTTTTTAGGCATCCGGACTCCGAAAAATACAAGTAAATAGTCGATTTTCGACGTTTTTTCACGCTGAATCCAAATCCGGTCTTGGATTAGCCTAAAACCCTTTCTAAAATTCAGCAAAAGCAGCCGAAGGACAAGATTGATCTAGAAACCTCACTGAATCCGTCCAACGCGTCCATTTGACGCGTTGCGGGTCCGACGCACCACTAATAGGTATTCCGCTACATGGGTCATGGGGAAAGTAGCATGGGGATCAGGGTCACCACAACCTCCCCCACTAAAAAAAAGTTTCATCCCCGAAACTAAAACACACCACAAACACAAAACCAACCCGACCAAATCTACCCGAAATTCGCCAAAACGACCAAACAAGAAAGTAAAAGCCCACCATAAAAGCCCACCATCAGGAACTGTTGGGTTATATGAATAATAGGATCTAAATAGGGGAAAAAACACCTAGAGGGGGGTGAATAGGTGTAAACCATAAACACTCAAAAATCTTTGCGATATAAAAACCCAATGCGGAAAAATAAATAACACGCAGAGATTTTTACGTGGAAAACTCCAAACCGGAGTAAAAAACCACGGGACCGATAACACGGTGAAATCCACTAGAATTAAACACGTACAAGGTGATATACCGTACTCACAGACGACTCAACCTTTTCCATACGCTCCTAGTTGATCTTCTCCGCTCGCTCCAGACGCTTCTCGAATCCACGATGTGCGTCCAACGCCGAATCCACGGCGTCCAACGTCGAGTCCACGACGTCCGACCGAATCCACGGTCTTCACCCAGTAGCACGCTTCGAATCCACGAACATACCTCGCTCCGAATCCACGAGAGCGGTTGCACCTTGAATCCACAAGGCCACGCGAGTCCACGCGCCGATTTTGGGGTAAATCGTTGTTTTTGGGTGGTGATGATCCGCCGAATACTTAGATCAAAGATAGATAGGAAATACCATCTAAGTATTCATTAGTTTGATTCAACTCAAAATGTGAGTATGAAAACCTAGAATCAAACTAATCAATATAGATGAAGAAACATAAGATAGAATCTATGATTTCCTTTCTTCTCTATATGTGGATCTGAGGCCGTATAAAATGATATTTGATTATGACGGCTACTTTTTGGACTAACCCTAGAAAAAGAATCATAGGGTCTATTTATAGGTTAGAAACCCTTGGAAGAAGATAAGGATCAAAAACTATCCTTTTCTGGAGTTTTTACATGACGACGATCCGGATCGGAAATCGGCGATCCGGATTGCAGTAGCGAGAAAAACAGATTCCAGAAAAATGAAGGTTTGGGATCCAGATCGAAGTGCTTGATCCGGATCGTTCATACAGTTCACCAAACATCAACGTTCGGGATCCGGATTGCAGTAGCCTGATCCGGATCGTTCACATAAAATGGTAAACTCAGTGTTCGGGATCCGGATCAAGGGAAGCTACGATCCGGATTGAACTGGTGTATGAACGAACCACCTTCGGGATCCGGATTGAACAATCTGATCCGGATCCTGAACATGTCCCATGTCCAGTTTTTGATATTTATGCAATAACAAATCCATCCAAGTGTTTCTACGCTATAAGAAGTATTTGGATCACCAAAGATATTAAGTTAAACATACCTGATCCTTTTGAATTCTTCTTTCTTGAGATTGAGTTATATGATCCAACTTCCTTTACCTTCAATCTTCAAGACTTAGCCGAATTCACGAAATACGCCAACTCAAATTCCGTAACAATCTCCCCCTTTGGCGGTTTCGTGACAAAACATAGATCCACTCAAGAAAATTCAAAAAGATATTTTTGTTGCTATCACCATACAACAAAAATTTACAATGGAGATCCAAAATAAAATACATTAGTTAAACTCCTAAAACAGACTCTAGACTTAGACATCTGTACTCTCTGCAAAAGAAATCATTCTTGACAAAAGAAATCGTTAGATACCTCAAGAATTTTATATCATTCAAAAACCACATACAGAGATGAAGTTTAAACTCATTTACTTACCATGACATTTATACATTCAGATATGTAAACTGATCATAGTTAAAACACCAACATATCTTCTATGCAATCAATCACCAAATGTCATGTTAGTGAACATCAACTTATTAGTTATATTACATGCCCAAATAGTTAGTCGAATAGTTAGTCGAGGCATGCATTCAAACACAAATGAAAATCGAAAGTTGAAGTTCTACTTACCTTTCAAGTTAAGGTTATACTTACCTCTATAGTTTCAAGTTTTCTCAGTAACCATTGTATCATAGTATCATTGTTTATACTTCTCTCTCCCCCTTTTTGTCACAGAAATTAGCCAAAAAAATACCAAAATGGAAAGAATGGTTAACAGTTCAAGTTTGAAAACTAAAAACTAAAAACTAAAACGTAAAAACCTGCACAAAAGAAAGTCAAAAATCTGCACAAGTCAATCATCTGAGGCAGAGTCTTCAGAGCTCGTGCAGCCCAGCTTTTTCAAAATTCCTTTAAGCAATCCTGAAATCGTGGAACACTCTTGTTTCATCTGATGTATGTCCTTGGACATCTTTCTGAGTCCTAGAGCCATTTTGTCTTGTTCTAGTTTGATGGAAGACTCCAGGTTTCCCTTTTGGTCAATTCTTCTGGAATTTGAAGAACGTTGTGTGACGATTGACGGAGCAGTCTGTCCTTCATTCCGAGGAGATCTTCTTGGCAAAGAATGTGAATGGTCAAGAGGTTCATTGCTTGGCACATTCTTTTTCCTTGCTTGCTGCTTAAGTATTGAGGAAGACTTCAGTAGCTTCTTGTTCTTTAGGTAAACCTTATTTTCTTCATCAATACCTTGTTGTACTTCATCAAGAAATGTGTCCCAATCTTCTTCGTCTTCAGATTCAGTGTCAATTTGAGAGATATTCTTTGGATTCTCTTGACATGGTTCATTTATTTCAATACCTCGAGCTCGTCCAGGTCGTCGAGCGAGTCTTTTTCTTTTTAATATGAATGAAGAGGTCATTGGTGCTTTTCCTTTTTCCGTAGCAGTCGGCGGAGCCTTTTCCTTTGATGTCTCTGCACGGGCTTTCCCTTTCGATGCAACAGAGGCTTTCTGTGGCGATTTTCCAGGATGTGTTTCATCATCTGACAACTCATCCCAATTGACTTCATCCTTTTTAGCCCTCTTGGGCTTGACAGTGTCTCTTGAGTGTACCATAGCTGCCAGAAGGAAAATGATCCAGGTGATCACCATTGCTATTGGTCTCTTGTGAAAAGAAATCCTGTGAGCAACACCTCAAGAACACGAAAATATTGTAAGTTTTCAAAAATTAGAAAAATTGTACCCAAACAATCATTATCGTGTAGAGAGACGAAGAATCAAACTAGTTTTGCAAAAGGAAATTTAAAAATAGATCAATTGCATGATTTTGAAAAATTCCCATTATATGCCCTAAAACTGAAATTTTTGAAATCGAAGACCAAAAATCCGTTTATCTTGAGAATACCTAGCATATAATCAAAACTAATCTACCCAGAGTTCTTATTTCAAAAGAAATTTGATCAAAAACCATCCACAAAAGAGATTGATACAAGAAATTCATCACGTTTTGAGGAGGAATAAGAAAAACTGTGAAAAATCGAGATTTTGATCAATAAAACTTACTTGGAATTGAAGAACTTGAGTTTGAAAGCTTCCAAGATGGATGAAATCTAGAGAGAGAAGCTCTGGAAACTTTGGAACAAAAGATTGGAGTAAAAGAAATCAAAACCCTTTTGTTCTATATAAAACCCTAGCCGCGATCCGGATCAGTTCGTGATTACGATCCGGATCGGCTACCCGCAGTGAAAAACTGCGTTCGGGATCCGGATCGGCAGGTCCTGTCACGCCCCGGGGTCGAAACTGCGACCCGGGCTCGCTAACAGATCCGCCATCTGTACGGAAACTGCCGTACAGACGAAGCGTCTAGCCTGCAAAAGACAAAACTACAGCTACACAGATATCAGAGCGGATAAAAAGCTGCACTATAAATTTTTTCTCAACTACAAAGCTGCTACAACACATAGCCTATCTCCCAAAATCAGATGATACAAAAAGTAGTGCACCTATACAACATCTACAAATCCAAGGGGAGATAGCTAAACAGGAAACATAACCAACTCCCACAATCCGGGATGGTACATCTACCTCTCTCTAAAGTAACAATGCTGGTAGGGAACTATCACGCGACTCCCTGTCCTCGGTCCGTCCAGTCAAGCACAGCAGGAACGGTAGAAAGCCTCAGCAACCTGTCACCGACAGAGGGTGTGAGAACTACATCCTACAGTAGTTCTCAGTGGGTACCGTCTCCAAGAACCACGGTCTGCCCACTAAGTCTACCAGAGGCATAAGATAGAGAAAAGACTGATGAGAAATATAAATAAGCTGGAAAAGAATCTACAGCTATCATGCCTCTATCTACAATGCTCAACAAGAAGAGACTATGGATGATGGTATGCAGTCACTCACAGCTGACAACAAGTCACAAGTACTAAGCCCAAGACGCTCTACTATGACACATGCTACACCATCACTCTCTCAGCACATCACAAATCTCAGCGACTGCCCACCCGGGTCCAGTCGAGTCAAGCCTGCGCCCCCTGGTGTATCAACCAGGGTGTCCAAACGGACAAACTCAATATCTCACACAGTGACCCCATGGTAGCACGGCCAGGGGTATCAAGCGACCTCTAGTACATGAACTAGGCGCATCATCGAAGCCTCGTCAGGCTCAGTATCATCATCGCAGCCTCATCAGGCTCGGAATCATCAACGCACCCGGGGCGTGGTTCGAGGGGTGCGACCCCACCGAACTCAAGTATCTCATCAGTATCACTGTCTCACAAGTGGCTCCTGCAGGCTGTGGTCCTCGATCAAACAGATCGGTATCTCGGTGCTCAAAGCACAAACTCGGTCGGAGAACCCTCCACGACTCAATCTCACAACACAGACCCACTCAACGAAGGTACAACACAGCTGGGACCGCCGTCTCTCCCACGGCTCCCACAACACAACTCCACTGAACTCAACACTCAACCCACGGCCAGAGCTACTCCACGGCCAAATCTACGAAGGGTCCGAAACCCAGGGAGACTAACATCTACGTCCCCAAGAGAGAAAGCAGCCCTTAGAACCCAGATCACTCGAATCCGCTCGGTGGATAAGTTTATAAGAAACCATGTCATTTATTTCAGAAAACCATTCGATCTGAGAAAAATCCATCTTTTAATGATTTTTAGTCTCTTTTAGGAAAACCCTTTGAAATCAAGTTTTATGCCCAAGCCTCGAAGAGCTGATGCCTTCGTCCCAACGGACGAGAACAGACTCAGACAACCTTGCGAGGCTTGGGAGAAAACATTGGCTGACTAAAATCATGTATTTATCCAAAAAGGTTCTGGGTTCAAGGTCCTGCTAACACACGTGCACCACGATCCCAACCTGGTGGTGACGAGAAGAACAGTGGAAAGGAAAACCCCCCGGGACCACCGTTTATCTGAAACGGCTCCCCAAAATGCTAACACTGGCCTAACCCAGCCACCAGACCCCACTCGGCCCCCCCCCCCCCGGGCCCGAGTGCAACACCCGTCCCACAACACTCTGACCACTCGGCCCACTACCCGGGCGAGGAAACTCTAAGTCCCGAAGGATAAGCAAAATGTGGGATGTCTAAAGCATAAAGGAACCTAGCCCAAATTAAGGTTCACAAATGGTCTGGTCAAAATCATGCACATATGACGGGGGTGCTAGTTAAGTTCCAAGAAAACACTTAAACTAGCATGCAATCCTAAAACATTAGAATTAGAAGGAAGTCCGTAGACTTGGAGAGAAAACCAACCCACCTCAGAAAGCCACCAATTGCTCGTCGACACTTGCAATTGGCACAGCGGGCTTACCTGGCCTCCAAGGGGTCCGCACGCAACACGAAGCCCGATGCCAGAAACCGCACGCAAAACGGAGCACGCGGCGACCAACCACACGACCGCGCGCTCCGCGGAAGCTAAAACCGCACCGCAAGCTGCCAGAAGCGAAGAAATCGCAAAATCAATCCACACAGTCAAAACCGAGCATCCGACGGCGAAAAACATCCTCCGTCAGCGAAAAAACAGCGCCCGACGGCGAAAAACAGTCCGTCGGCGAAAACCAGCGCCCGACGGCGAAAACAGCCCCGTCGGCGCAAAAACAGCTCAAAAACAGCTTGCGAAAAACCAGCGAAAACTGCGCAAACTGCTCGCGAAATCTGCCCGAAAAACGCGCTAAACCGCTCGCAAACTGCTCGCGAAAAACGGCGGAAACCTGCGCGAAAACCTGCGCGAAACTGCGCGAAATCTGCGAGCGAAAACAGCGAAACCGCTTGCGAAACTGCTCGCAACCTGCTCGCGAAAAACGGCGAAAAACTGCGCAAAAACAGCGAGCGAAACAGCGGAACCGCTTGCGAAACTGCTCGCAACCTGCTCGCGAAAAACGGCGAAAAACTGCGCAAAAACAGCGAGCGAAACAGCGGAACCGCTTACGAAACTGCTCGCAACCTGCTCGCGAAAAACGGCGAAAAAAACTGCGCAAAACAGCGAGCGAAACAGCGGCCGACGGCGGCCCCACGGCTCCGACGGCGAAAACACGGCGAAAACCCGCGAAAGACAGCTGGCAACGGGGGGAAACAACGGGTGACGGCGAAAAACGGTGCGGCACGCAAACCGAGGCGCCACCGCTGACCCGGGAGCACGCCGAGCGGCCAAAAACCAGCGCGCGGACGAGGGAGGCCCGCCGCACGGCGCTCCAACCAGGCAGCGCCGCGCGGCGACCCGCTTGCGGGCGGTGCCGGCGACCGCGCAGCGCCAAGCGGCGAGCTGCCCGGCTCCCCGTCGGCGCTGCGCGCGGCGCCCACGGGCGCTGCGCGCGTCGCCCAGCGGCGCTGCGCGCGGCGCGCCCAGCGCGCTGCGCGCGGAGCCCGCGCGCAGCCTGCCGCGCGGCCACTGCCGCGCGCGCCCGCGCGCGGCCAGGATGGCCCGCGCGACACGCGCGCGGCCCTGCCGCGCCGCCCAGCGCGCGGCCCTGCCGCGCGCGCCTGCGCGCGGCCAGGAGGGCCCGCGCGCACGCGCGCGGCCCTGCCGCGCGCCCCTGCGCGCGGCCAGGAGGGCCCGCGCGCACGCGCGCGGCCAGGAGGGCCCGCGCGCACGCGCGCGGCCCTGCCGCGCGCCCCTGCGCGCGGCCCTGCCGCGCGCGCCTGCGCGCGGCCAGGAGGGCCCGCGCGCACGCGCGCGGCCCTGCCGCGCGCCCCTGCGCGCGGCCAGGAGGTGCCGCGCGCACCTGCGCGCGGCCCTGCCGCGCGCCCCTGCGCGCGGCCCTGCCGCGCGCGCCTGCGCGCGGCCAGGAGATGCCGCGCGCACCTGCGCGCGGCCCTGCCGCGCGCCCCTGCGCGCGGCCCTGCCGCGCGCCCCTGCGCGCGGCCCGGCAGCGCCGCGTGCCGCTCTTTGCTGCACGCGGCGCCGCGCCCAGCGGCAAGATGCCGCAGGGTGCTGCCAACAGCAGCACCCTGGCGCCGCGCGTGCGCCGTTGCGCGCGCGCGCGGCCGCCGGCGACGGCAAATCCCATAAAAGCTCCGAAAAAATCCGATAAATCCGAAAATCCGATTTAATCCAAAAAAACCCATTTTTAGCAATTAAAATCCAATTATAAAAATCCCTAAAGCTCAAAAACTCCAAGAAACCTCAAAAAGGAGAAATTGCTTACCTCGTCGTCGCACGTCGCACGCCCCCGAGCTTCGCACGGCCTCCAACGGCGAGTCCAAAAAATCCACGATCGGCTCGAAACTCCTCTTCTTCCTTTTCTTCTTCCTTTTCCTCTCTTTTCCTTTCCTTTCTTTCTTTCTCTTTTTCTTTCTTTCTTCTCTCTGCTGCAGAGGAGGGTGGAGGCAGCTTTATATAAAGCATAAAGCTTTAATTAATTAAATCCATTAATTAATTAACTCCAAACTCCAACTCCAACTCACTTTTTGCCTTCGGGCTCTCCGCCGCTGCCCGGAACCTCCCGAACTCCGCTGTAAATCGAAAATACACGCGCTCACAGCTTTTTCTCTCCAAAAAGCTCATCCGTTGAGGCGGGGTGCTCAAATCACTTACCGGCTCCAAAATTGCCAGTTCCAACTCACTTTTTGACTCCGGGCCCTCCGCGTCAGTCCGGAACCTCCCGAACCTCGCTGTAAATCGAAAGTACACGTGTCCACAGCTTTTTCTCTTCAAAAAGCTCGTCCGTTGAGTCGGGGTGCTCAAATCAATTACCGGCTCCAAAATTGCCAGTTCCGACTCACTTTTTGACTCCGGGCCCTCCGCGTCAGTCCGGAACCTCCCGAACCTCGCTGTAATCTGAAAGTACACCTATTCCAAGTGTTCCTGAATCTCCGGCGCTCCACGGTGAAGTCAGGAATTTCCAATCTCATCCTCAATCGGCCTACAAAGCCCGGAAAAACCCCGAATCGAGCTGGAGCTTCCGCGTTGATCCGAATCAACCCGGCATCCACTGTAAACTCAAATGCAACATGCCCAAGGCAACCCTCTGCTCCAAGTCATCTGTGTGGTCGGCGCGCTATCCAATGCCCCGGTACTTTACAGGTCCAATCCGGATCGGCTGCCCGCAGAAGAATATCTGCGTTCGGGATCCGGATCGGCAGGTCCAATCCGGATCGGCTCCAACTTTTTCTTTAGAAAATTTCAGAGAAATTCTAGGAAAACCAGAAAAAGATTGTAAGCACTTTTGTGTATCAACTTTAAACGAAAACCATCGTTTCATACAACAAGAAATAGATTATACCAAATCTATCAATAACATCCAACAAATGAAACGAAAATTTATAAAAATTAAATCCCTTAAAGTTGAACAACTTCAATTACATCTAACTTGATCTTATGAGTAATGCCTTTATCAAATCATCAATTCGGTAAAGAAAATGAAATACAAAGATCAATAGATGTCTAACATCCCCGATAAGTTAGATAATATATCTAGTCAATTTATTGAAGAGAGTGGCTCTTTGAGCATCTTTCATTAAAAATCCCACCTTATACCAACCTTGAAATTTTGACAGAGTCAAGTATTTCAACATGCATTTTAATTAATCAAACTTGAAAAACCTTGCTTGGTATACATGTGGTAGCTGCACACAGTACTCGGACGACCGAGGTGGTAGCTCTTTCCTCCATGTGGTGGTAGTTTTCACACTCCTCATTGGGATGTAACTCTTTCCACATCTTTTGAGCATAATACTTTTTCTTTGACTCCCCCTCAATTGGCTATCAATTATCTAAGATATAAAGTATTTAGCCAAATATTGATCTCGATTTCATACTCGACTAAACAGTCAAATAAGATAAAAACTATACCAAGAGATCATCGAGAGAGAAATTGACTTTGATCAAAACAAAGATGAGTTAATTGACATAAATGATCATTGCATCAAATGAAATATTATGATATCTAAGGCATAATAGATTTCTAAATATATAAAAGGATGCAGTTAAAGTCAATGAAACTAATGCTCAATTAATGTTCTATGTCTAAGCATAAATAATGAACAAAAACACAAAAACAAAACCTAACCTAAACAAAAGTTTCAAAAAGAGGTTATTTCAAGAAAAGCATTCCAATTGCTTTACGCAAATGAATAAAACGTTTTTGATCCAAAGGTTTTGTTAAAATGTCAGCTAATTGATCTTCAGTTGAAATGTAGGAAATTTGAAGAATATTTGATTCAACTAGCTCTCTAAGAAAATGATATCTAAGTTCAATGTGTTTTGTTCTAGAGTGCAACACAGGGTTTTTTGAAATGTTTATAGCACTTGTGTTGTCACATAAAACAGTTACCGAAGTTGCTGAAATCCGGAAGTCGCTCAACACGCTTTTCATCCAAATAAGTTGAGTTGAACAACTACCCGCTGAGATGTATTCCGCTTCGGCAGTCGAGAGTGCAATGCAGTTTTGCTTTTTACTATGCCATGCAACAAGACAATGGCCAAGATAAAAACATGCACCACTCGTACTTTTCCGATCATCCACAGATCCTGCCCAATCGGCATCTGAGTATCCAATAATATCTAAACTTGTTCCCATAGGATACCAAATTCCGAAGTTTACAGTTCCTTTGACGTACCGGATGATCCGATTCACCGCTTTCAGGTGAACCTCCTTTGGTGCTGATTGATATCTCGCGCAAATCCCAACACTAAAGGATATATCCGGGCGACTAGCTGTGAGGTAAAGTAGACTTCCAATCATGCTGCGATAGAGTTTCTCGTCTACATTATCACTAAGAGATTCACTTCCTAATCCCTTATTGCTAGTTCCCATAGGAGTAGGAAAATCTTTAGAATCTTCTAATCCGAATTTCTTTACCAACTCCTTTGCGTACTTGGATTGACACAGATGAATGCCTTCATCATTTTGTTTCACATGCAATCCAAGAAAGTATGTCAGTTCGCCCATCATAGACATCTCAAATTCGCTTTCCATGGTTTCTGCGAATTTAGAAGCATCATAATCCTTTGTCGCTCCAAACACAATGTCATCGACATAGATTTGTGCAACAATAAAGTTATTTTGATAATGCTTCACAAAGAGAGTCCGATCTGCTCCTCCTCGAGTATAGCCCTTCTCCAAAAGGTGCTTTGTCAACCTTTCGTACCAAGCTCGCGGTGCTTGTTTTAAACCGTAAAGAGCCTTTTTCAAACGAAAAACATGGTTAGGTAGTTTACAGTCTACAAAACCTTTCGGTTGAGCCACATAAACTTCCTCATTTAAAAACCCATTTAAAAACGCGCTCTTAACGTCCATTTGAAAGAGTTTTATTTTAAAGTGACAAGCAATAGCGAATAAGATACGAATGGACTCGAGTCTAGCTACAGGGGCGAACGTTTCATCAAAGTCTATACCTTCTATTTGAGAGTAGCCTTGAGCAACTAAACGTGCTTTGTTCCTGATGATGGTACCATCCTCATTTTTCTTGTTCTTGAAAATCCATTTAGTACCAATCACATTGTGTTGCTTCGGAGGCGTCGTTAATTCCCAGACTTTGTTGCATTCAAACTGATGGAGCTCTTCCTGCATTGCTTCAATCCAGTAGTCATCCTGAAGAGCTTCATCTACATTCTTTGGTTCGATCGTGGAAACATAACATGCGAATCCACAAACCAACTGTCTCCGAGTTTTGACTCCTTCTTGTGGGTCTCCAATGATGTTTGATTCAGGATGATCCTTGGAGATGCGTAACGTTTGTTGTAATGGAGTACTCGGAGGTACATGAGATGATTCCTGCACATCAGATAAACTAGAAGAACCATTAGATGCATCATTAATATTGGAAGTATTATCATGAGAAGATGCACTTACAGGAGTATCATCATCAAGAGAGATATCAGGGGTAGATTTATCAGATGCAAAGTGGAAAGCTTCATCTACTTTAACATTTATAGATTCTACGATCGTCTTAGATTCCAAGTTAAATACCCGATATGCTCTACTATTCGTAGAATACCCCAAGAAAATCCCTTCGTCACTTCGAGAGTCAAACTTTCTAAGATTTTCACGGTCACGTAAAATGTAACACCGACTCCCGAAGATGCAAAAATATTTGATGTTGGGTTTTCTACCACACCATAGTTCATATGGTGTATTTAACGTTCCCGGGCGCAAATAAACTCGATTAATAACATAGATTGCAGTGTTCACAGCTTCAGCCCAAAAATGTAGCGGTAAATTCCGGCTGTGAAGCATGACACATGCCATCTCTTGAACAACCCTGTTTTTGCGCTCGACAACACCATTCTGTTGAGGTGTATAGGGTACTGAGAATTCATGCTTAATGCCGTTGGAAGTGCAAAAGTCAAGGAATTTAGAATTTATGAATTCTCCACCTCTATCACTTCTAACACGAATGATCTTTTCATTCTTTTCAATCATAATACGAAGACAAATCTCGTGAAAAGAATCAAAAGTATCAGCTTTCTCTTTTAAAAATGCTACCCATGAATACCGAGAGAAATCATCAACCAATAAGAAAATATACCATTTACCTCCCAAGGATGGTTGACGTGTCGGCCCCATAAGATCCATATGCAATAATTCCAAGGGCCGTTTGGTACCGACGTGGTTCAGGTTTTTGTGTGCAGCCCTTGATTGTTTTCCCTTAAGACAACCACCACACACAATATTTTGTTCAAGTGAAAGTTTAGGAACCCCCTTTACCACGTCTTTGTTCGAAATTCTAGCAAGTTCCTTAAAATTTATGTGTCCTAGCCTTTCATGCCAAAGTGTTTCATTATTTAAAGAGGCTAAGTTACAATTTTCAGAAATTTTATTTGGAACAACATAACAATTGTTTTCAGATCTAACCCCTTTTAAAAAGAAAACATGATCCTTATCAGTTACAATGCATTCAACAGATGAAAAATTAACAGAAAAACCATTGTCGCAAAGTTGACTGATACTAATGAGGTTAGTCTTAAGCCCATCAACAAATAATACATTATTCAGAATCGGGCCATCTGGAATAGCTACTGTTCCTTTTCCAACAATTTTGGAAGACTGACCGTCTCCGAAAACTACAAGTCCTCCGGAGATTTTCTCAAAATTTTGAAAACAGTTTTTGTCACCGGTCATGTGACGGGAACAGCCGCTATCCAGATACCAAGACGAATTATCATATGCATGCAAGGAAATATTTGTTACAAGACAAGGGAAGATTTCACCTTTGCGTACCCAAACCTTTCGAGTTTTGGTGTACGTCGGAAATGATTGTGAGGTTGATACCTTTGGTGAAAGCGTCTTGTTTGATCCGTCGCTTTTCCTTGACGTCGTCGTCTTGTTTGATGAACTACCGAGGCCTTTTCCTTTCGAATAATTTGCATTTGATTTCCGAGGAATCACCCTTTTGGTAGTCGTTGCAAGAAGTGCTTGAGTTGACCGTTTGGCTCCCATCTTGCAATTTCTCCTTATGTGCCCTGCCAAATTACAACGAAAACATACCTTAGTGCTTGACGATCCCGAGGAGAGTGAAGTAGGCTTGTTGTCGTTGCTAGTCGTGAATTCCGGTGTCGGAGGAGGAGATACCGACTGAGGCACGAAAACTGTCCCAACCGAACTAAAATTGTCTTCAGTTCGATTGTATCCGAGGCCGAACTTGTTTGATTGACCAAGACCAAGAAGCTTATCCAACTTACTCCTTCCTGATGAAAATCGCTGCAAGTCATCATTGAGTTGGAGAATGGTCTCAGTCATTTCCAATTTTTCCTGTCGAGCCTCGCCGTTGAGCTTCAAGAAGTAATTCGCTTTGTTAACCATATCTATATAATTCTTCTCGAGTTGCTCGTTGGACTCTTGAAGGGAAACATTTGCTTTTATCAGATTATCCCTTTCCACTTCAAGATCGGTCGAGAGAGAAGTTACCCTTTTTACTTCTTCTTCGAGATCCTACAATCTCCCTCTCAACCCCTTGTTTTGCTTAGCCAGTTTCTTTGAATCCCGTAAAAGTCTGTGGTAGGCTAGAGCAAAATCTTCACCTTCCGAATCATCCGATTCATTGTCCGTTGCATTCTTTTCAACAGTGGAGTTGGACAATGACTCGGACGTACTTGCCATTAAGCACATGAAGGGTGAAGATGTGGACGCGTGGAACGCAGTCGCGTTGTCTTCTTCATCACTTGACGATGACTCATTTGACGATGAGGTGTCATCCTAAGTGACGGCTTGCATCGCCTTCTTCTTAGACAGATTCTTAGTTGGACATTCCGTTGAGATATGGCCGTAACCTCGGCACTTGAAGCATTGGACTTGTCCTTCTGTGCTTTTCTTATCCTTAGAGAAGCCTTCTTGCTTTCTTGACTTGTAACTTGAAGAACCCTTGCCTTTCTTCCACTTTCCGAAGGATGGAGTTTTGCTTGAATTACCCATTCAAAAATTTCGGCGAAACTTCCTTGTCAAGAGAGCAAGCTGCTTCTCAAAGTCCTCCATAGATAAATTCTCGTCATCGCCTGAGGAGGATGAATCCGCGTCTTCTTCTTTTGTTGTTTTCAAAGCATAACCTGAAGACTTAGAAGAGGATGCCTTTCCCGAAGAATAGTTAGTAGGAAATGTCATTTCATAAGTTTGTAAAGAACCAACTAATTCTTCTACACGGATTTCGTCCGGGTGTTTAATAGTTTCAATGGCTGTGACCTTGGAACAAAATCTTTCAGGAAGAGTTCTTAAGATCTTTCTTACAATTTTAAATTCTGGAATCTTCTCTCCCAAGTTAGCACATGAATTTACGATGTCTTGCAATCGTGTGTAATAGTCTGTGAACGATTCATTTTCTGCCATGAAAATAGAGTCAAACTTGCTCGTAAGCATTTGCAGTTTCTGAATCTTCACAAGGTTAGTTCCCTCATGCGTAACTTGAAGAACATCCCAGATTTCTTTCCCAGTCTCACATGCCGAGACGCGAGAGAACTCTGTTTGTGATAAGGCATTAAATAAAGCATTTATTCCCTTACCATTGTAAGAAGATATATCAATCTCTTCCTTGGTCCATTTCGACCTAGGTTTGATGGTGCGAACATCACCAATAAATTCAGTTGGATTAGACCATCCTAATTCAATTGATTGCCACACCCGTTCGTCGATGGAAATTAAAAAGGCTTTCATCCGTACTTTCCAGTACGCATAATTTGTTCCATCGAAGAATGGGGGCCTGTTGATGTTTCCACCTTCAACCATTGTTTACAACCCTATTCCCGCTCTGATACCACTTGTTGGGTTATATGAATAATAGGATCTAAATAGGGGAAAAAATACCTAGAGGGGGGTGAATAGGTGTAAACCATAAACACTCAAAAATCTTTGCGATATAAAAATCCAATGCGGAAAAATAAATAACACGCAGAGATTTTTACGTGGAAAACTCCAAACCGGAGTAAAAAACCACGGGACCGATAACACGGTGAAATCCACTAGAATTAAACACGTACAAGGTGATATACTGTACTCACAGACGACTCAACCTTTTCCATACGCTCCTAGTTGATCTTCTCCGCTCGCTCCAGACGCTTCTCGAATCCACGATGTGCGTCCAACGCCGAATCCACGGCGTCCAACGTCGAGTCCACGACGTCCGACCGAATCCACGGTCTTCACCCAGTAGCACGCTTCGAATCCACGAACGTACCTCGCTCCGAATCCACGAGAGCGGTTGCACCTTGAATCCACAAGGCCACGCGAGTCCACGCGCCGATTTTGGGGTAAATCGTTGTTTTTGGGTGGTGATGATCCGCCGAATACTTAGATCAAAGATAGATAGGAAATACCATCTAAGTATTCATTAGTTTGATTCAACTCAAAATGTGAGTATGAAAACCTAGAATCAAACTAATCAATATAGATGAAGAAACATAAGATAGAATCTATGATTTCCTTTCTTCTCTATATGTGGATCTGAGGCCGTATAAAATAGTATTTGATTATGACGGCTACTTTTTGGACTAACCCTAGAAAAAGAATCATAGGGTCTATTTATAGGTTAGAAACCCTTGGAAGAAGATAAGGATAAAAAACTATCCTTTTCTGGAGTTTTTACATGACGACGATCCGGATCGAAAATCGGCTATCCGGATTGCAGTAGCGAGAAAAACAGATTCCAGAAAAATGAAAGTTCGGGATCCGGATCGAAGTGCTTGATCCGGATCGTTCATACAGTTCACCAAACATCAACGTTCGGGATCCAGATTGCAGTAGCCTGATCCGGATCGTTCACATAAAATGGTAAACTCAGTGTTCGGGATCCGGATCAAGGGAAGCTACGATCCGGATTGAACTGGTGTATGAACGAACCACCTTCGGGATCCGGATTGAACAATCTGATCCGGATCCTGAACATGTCCCATGTCCAGTTTTTGATATTTATGCAATAACAAATCCATCCAAGTGTTTCTACGCTATAAGAAGTATTCGGATCACCAAAGATATTAAGTTAAACATACCTGATCCTTTTGAATTCTTCTTTCTTGAGATTGAGTTATATGATCCAACTTCCTTTACCTTCAATCTTCAAGACTTAGCCGAATTCACGAAATACGCCAACTCAAATTCCGTAACAGGAACGTCATCAACTCCAACTCTCTATTTAGAAAACAGCTGAAAATAGCAAAAAGTCTGAAAATTCTGAAAGGCCGGTGCCCTCACCCCAATCAAACAAGAACAGGTTCGGGCACTGTCTCCATTTCTGGAGTAGCCTTTCGAAGTTTTCGTCCCGTTCGTAAGTTCCAGCATAAAGGCGAGAAAAATGAGAGAAGTGTTGAAGCCGTCCCTGCTGTGGCGACAAAACGAAAGCTACGATCTAACCAAGACCTCTAAGGACACACCCTCTAGTCCTAATCGTCACATCTGCTCCCGAGCTGGCGTCTGTCCAATGCCGCTGAAGCCAACGCTGCAGGAAGGGTACTTTGGCAACCAGTGAAAATGAACTCCTGCTATCCATTCGCGGAAGGGTCACTGTTCTCATTCCACAATCAGTCGTTGCATGATATCGTGCCAACCAGTCCATCCCGTGTGCTCAGTCAGAGTCTTGGAGCTGCCACCAAACCGTCACACCTGCCGGTATAATCCCCACTCTCAACTGTATTGATCATGTTCCACATAAAGGGTCTGCTCCATCGAGGCATCCAGGGTCTACAGTCTGCGCGAACGGACGAACTGATAAATATTCCGGCGCAACCTCGCTCAAACATATAGATCCGATGCGCCTCGTCCCTGGCCGCGTTTGGTACACTGTCCAATAGCCGGTTGAAATCCACGATGTACTCCTGCATAATACGGTCTCCCTGTCAGAGATTCTTCAACTCCTCCTCCAGTCTCTGTCTAACACTCTCGGGGAAGAAAATTTGTCGCCAGAAGACCTGAAACCTTTCCTCGACAAAAAGAGTCTCAAAGAGTCGCTCCATCACTATGATCCAAGACTCTACCTCCCACGGCTCCAAGCTTAATCCTGCTGATCAGGGTGGATCAGACTGCCGGGACTGGTTCCATCGATCAATGATGTCTCAAAACTCATCTACTATCAGTTATCCACCCTGCCTCAGTGCCTCGGCACTACACATCGAGACGGAGGGGGCTGCTTGCTCAATCGGTGCCACTGGTACAGCTGGAGATGCTACTGCATGGGAAGAATGTGCTGGAGGACACTCAGGCGGTGCTGCAACTGGCTGTGCGCTCTGCTCCGACAGGCGCATCAAACGTTCCATGGCCTCCTCCTGACATCGGACAGCCTCCGACATCTGTGCCATCTGGGCCCATAACTCTTGGGTGTCGCTCTGCTCTGATAGCTCTACCTCCCGCTGCTCGGGTTACTCATCAGATGCGGGATGTGCCCTCCTCACCGCACGACGTCTCAGGGGCATCGTAGACCACTGCACAATAACAAACATCAGGACACAGCAACCATTCGACCCAATCCAGCGAAAGTCTAGGACATGTCATCCATTCCATAGCATTATGTTGTCTGCAGCCAACATAATCACTTAGGAGAATAAACATGCCAATCACTCATCCCATCCCTTGGGAGAGGTATAAAACTCAATCAGGACTCTCGTTAAAAAAAAAATCACGACCCTCGCGTAGTCATCCTATCGTCCAACCACAAGCCTAGGGTTTCTAAGTTGTAGTAACCATGATTTTAAAATCCATAATTCAGGTTTAAATAATTTCCAGAATTATTTAAATAGCAAAAATTAGTAGATAGTAGTGCAATAGTGGCCCTAAAATGTCGACTTTTGATCGGGGTCTGATCTGGAAAATCCGAGATCACCATTGCGATCGTCTCGTCGAAACATAGAAGTTTCATATTCATATGTTTTCGATCCGACGGTCGGATCTTCCAGAAATCAGAAATCAAAAAGCGGGCCCCGCGACTTAAAGTGAATAGTAACCCTCGGTTTTTAATCCCTCGCTTTCACTAATGGCCGAACCACTATCTAGAGTTTTAACCTAGAGGTATGAGTAATGGATCCTAGCTATTTTCGACATTCTGAGCGCAATGGCACTGACGGATTTCGCGTTTGGCGACCCGGGTGCATCGAAGTGCGTGCCACGCGCTATATTGAGTCGAACTTTATGGAACGACTTTTAATCCGGGCGTCGAACAAACCAAACAAACACGCTACCTGACAGGTCTCGACGAGCCGGACGTCGTGGCGAAGTCTGCTTCGCAAAACGGAGACCGAATTGTCTTGAATTGCGTGAAAGGTGCCGAAAAAGTGGGTATTTTTGAAGAAACCTTAATATTTTATGTAGCTAAATTAGTGGGATTAATACTATGAGGTGTTGGGTGCAAAATGCATCTACAGGAGGGACCATGGAGTCTAGGTTAGCTTGTATAGGGGTCTTTTGCAAAATGCAAATTCTATGCATTAAACCCTTATGACTTTTGGGCTTCCTCGTGGGGGGTTACACGAGGAAGGCTCTTGGGATTTCTAACTCCCAAGAGTAAATCCTCTTAAGGCCTTAGTGCTGGAGGCCGGGGAGTCACCCCCTCCATGGAGGTAAACCGAAAGAGAGAGATTGAGAAAAATTTGGAGAAGGAAGAAACTTGGATCAAGTTACTTCAAGGTTGGACCTAAGGAAGTCTGAGGGCTTCTCTGTGAAGCCTCAACTGAGCCATGGGTTTCCCGTCGCCGAGCGCCGCCGCGCGCCGCCGCGGCCACCCTTTCTTCTTCCTCTTCTCCGGCAAGTCCGGCGCCGCCGCGCGTGCCCGCCTCCGGCCAACCACCTAGCTAGCACCAGGGGACCAAGAGGATCATGTTGATCCATCTTGCGCCGGCCCGGGCCTCGCCGGCCGGAAATCGCCATTAATGGTGGCCGGAAAACATGGAGCTTGGAGAATTTGATCTCCGGCGATCGCTGGAGCTCCGTCAAATGGGAAAATGGCCCAGGTAAGTTCTATTGGTCTGTAGGAAGCCCCCCATCCATTTGCATGCGGATTCTAACGTATGGTTTAGCGTAACCGAAGTTGCACCACTTTGGTCCATGTTTTGGCCGAGCTCCCCTCCGGCCGCCGCTGCTGCCCGCGCTGCCGGCCACCACCACGGGAGGCATGGGGGAGTCTAGAGGACTCATTCTATCCAAGTTGTTGGGTCTCAAAGGCCTCCGGTTGAGTTCCACCATTAATGTCCACCGAGCTCGGGTGAGGTTGGCCGCGGGTTGTCGTCGTCGCCTCCCGTTGCCGTTCAAACTCCCAGGTAAATCCCTAAACCTTGTATGCTTCTTCTCCTTCAAGTTGGAGGTCCCCTAGTTGCCCTGTACAGAGATCGAGCTCGGGCAAGAGCTTAGTTATTAGTTAATACATTATGCCCACTAGGTGTTTGATAAAATGTTTCAAAGAATTTCTGATTAAAATTAGAGTTAGATTTGTATATGAAAGTTGTTGGTGAACATCCCCTGAGCTCCGTGCTCACTTCAGATCAAATTTATTCTGAGTGGATGTGGGTGTGGTGCTTTGTCTAAATGTTAGAGAGCAAGGAGCTCGGATCTGGTTGATCCGTCGATTTTGGACTGAAACTAGGGTGAGCCCTAGGGTGTTGGCACTGTCCAGAGACACTTTTATATACAAAGTTCGTCTGGTTGACGATCGGATTAAAAGATATAGAGAAATCAACTTTTTTTAGTAATGTTGGAACAAAACTAAGTTCCGGGCTGTTAGCGAAGCCGCGATAGTGTGCCCTAGGCTAATTTGGGGTCACTGGACGCGATGCTCGCGTTAAAAACTGATTTTGAAGATCCGGAGAAACAAAAATTCATTTTGGCTAGGTTGGAAGAATATTTTATGGCCCGAAGTTTTCCTCGGGTCCCGTGCTGCCGCAAATTGGTGAGCACGGTGTTCAGCAAGATAAATATCACCTGTTGGAAGTGACGGAATGTTAAAATGAATCTCCAGTTGAAAGAACGAGCGAAAACAGTGCCCAAACTGGCACTAAAAGTGAAAATTTAAAAGCCCTAGGGGTCTAGATGCAAAAGTCACATCATTTACTGGTTAGTAAGTTGATTCCTGAACCTTAATTCACATTCAGGGTTATTCGATAGCATCTGGTGTGCTGAGCGTACAGTTGGTTCAGTTTGGCCGCCTGCGTTATATCAGGTGGGTTATCTTCGGTCCGGGCTTTATCAGTTCGGCCCTCGGTGTACGGTATTGGTTGGACTCCTGTCTTTGGTAACCTAGTTTATCTTGAGCCTGTCTGCCTTTGGTTACAATATATATTACTGTTAGTTGCTTTGACTGATTGGCCATTTCGTAGTTGCACTCCTATGCTTGATTATTATATTGATCTACCAATGCTTGAGCCTGCCTTCCTTTGATTCAGTTATTTGCTACGTCATACCTGCTTTATGCCTGATTATGATCTTCTTTAGTGATCTTTACCATATCTGCTGATTAGTTGTTTCCAGTGGTTATATTATTGCTCTACATATTGCCATGCCTGTTTGGTCATCTGATAGTTGAGCTTGCTTCCTTGTTGTTCGCCTGTTATGCTACTAAATACATGATCTTCTAAAATAAATATTTTTACCAAGCCTTGTAGGGTAGCCTGAGTCTGTTCTTGTTTGATAGGACAAGGGCAACGCTCTACGAGGTTTGGGACCCATTGGTTTCAAAGGTTTTCTTAAAAACATGTGTTTAGTTGCATAAGGGGTTAGTCTGTCTGATTGGTTGTTAGATGTTGAGCTATGCCTGTTATCAGTTCTATTCTGCCTTACATGATTATTCTTAATGCCTCTGGTATTTATATCTTATCTTGGAACATTTTCATGGTTGATGAGTAAGCCTGTTTGTCCTGTCGATCAAATGATACACTGCTGAGCACATAGATTTGTTTAACTGATGTTTTTACCGAGCTTCGTAGGGTCGCCGGAGTCTGTTCTTGTTTGATAGGACAAAGGCAATTGCTCTGCGAGGTTTGGAAACCCAAGCTTCGTAGTGTCGCCTGAGTCTGTTCTTGTTTGATAGGACGAGGGCAATGCTCTTCGGGGTGTGGACTTTTCAAAACAGTTTTCTTAAAAATATGTGTTTAAGTTTTGTATTATTTGGTTGGTCTGCATGATTGAGTTGAGTTTTTCGGTTGAGCTTATGCTGAGTTGAGATTTGCCTTGGTCTTGCATATGAGTTGAGATTCAGTTGATTTGGTTATTGCATCCCAGTGGGGATTTCCCGGCTTGTTGCCGATTACCCGGTCAGTGGACCGCCAGTTTGAGCATTTGCACATGATTCGCCCGCACCGTTGTTCTTCACGTACACTAGCGGACTGATCCCCCGTAGCGGTGTACTTTACCGGTAAAGTGGTTAGCTGAGGCAACCCGTGACCCTAGTTTGGGGAATGTCAACCAGGTGGTGCCAAGTGGGCAGCCTTGCCTGAGGTCTTGTGAAGGCCAATATGGTAGCTTGTGATTGGGTCTTTGTGTTTTCATCTATTTGATGCATGTGTTGTTAAGTTGCTTTAACATGATTCTTTGATTCTTTGATCTGGCTTCTAGTTATCTACCTTTATATGATTCTATGTGATGCCTCTGATTATAGTTTCATTGTTATCTTGCTGATTGTCCTAACTCCTTGATGCGTTGATTATCCTGATACATGTTTGTCTTGTTTTAAATTCTGCTAAAATTATCTCCTATGCTCGTACCCAGATTATAAGTTTTGCTTTCTTTACAGCACCAGTTATATATCTGCTTTACCCTAACCCCTGATCTATTACTATCCTCTAGCATTGTATACCAGTAGGTACGATCTGCTATTGTAAACCACATGCCGACTTATCAATGACCATACCTGTCCATAATTCCCGATCCATAATCGCTCCTCAGAGTAGAACCTGCACATAACTACATAATCCTTTCCCATTGCATAAACCAGCCTCATAAAAGGTTATGTGCTAACATGGCATGATAATTAATCATATAGGGTAACCTTGCCTTAGGTAAGCTTCCACTAATCATCAACATAAATGTCTGATTAATACCATTGTCATAATATGAATAATTAACTTGCAATTCCCATAAATCAACATTGTTAAGCTTACCAATCAATCCCAGGTATTGTACCCTACACCTGCATGCAATTCTAACATATAGAGTTAGAGAACCGTCCACCGGTTCTCGGAACAAAGCATCCACCTAAAAAGCTGACTGTCCAAAGCCCAACAGCTGAAAACACCAGATAACTCTAATCCCTTGCTCCAATAAGTTCAGCACACCCGTAACTCTCCTGGCACAATACAAAGTCCACTATTACACATACATTCCAAAATCTGCTCTCACACACACATACAACAACAGTCCCAGAAATGCTTAATTTTCACCTGCAGCAAGAGCCCAGAAAATTCCCAGAAAAATATCACCGCGATCCTCGCGTCGATAGCTTTGCAACGGTAGCTTGCACGCCCAAATCTGAGTTCGGTAAGTCAAGATAAAAATTCGGCAAGGGGGTACACTCATACAAAAATCTGTGCTAAAAATATTGTAGCACTGAACACAGGGAAAACAGGAATTTTCACCTCGAAATAAATCTCTGAAAAATCCAAGAAAAATACGAGCGTGTTCCTCGCGATCTGTAGATGAAAAAGTTGCATAAGAACATTCCCGTCTGACACTCGTGCGCGAAGATATGGCCTCCACAATCGGCTGATGTCCCAAAATCTCTCACAGGAAAAGGGTAACCATTGTTACCTCGGGATCCGAGCCAAGGAGTCAAAATACGAATGCGCGATCAAAATGAAAGATGAAGCCCTACCTGTTAGGAGTGCGTTGGCACAAGAATCACCAAAAACCAGTGTCGGGGTAGCCCAGGGTAACCTTTACACTAAACTTGCGATGAAGAAGAACACCGAGAAGGAAACGTCGCTCCGCGCCGTAAAATCCAAAACCTCGGGATGCGTGCACTCAAAAATTCCGAAACTCTGCAGCAAGAACCAGCACTCGAAGATGAAAATCTTCACTCAGGGGAGCTCGGAGAGATGGGGCTTCGAAGTGGCCGAAAATGCAGCTGAAACACCCCTCGGATAGCAACCTTGAAGAAATCCAAACTGACAATTCCCAAAATACCAGCTGTGTCCCCGGAACAGGAAACACGCGTAGAAGGCGCTCCCCTAGCCGTCACGTGTCCCAGGGGAGTCAACCGCGCACAGTGCGCGGCGTCAGCGCGGCATGGCGCGCACGCGAGAACGCGGCCCGAGGCATCGACACTGTTCCATGGACCGGGTGCACAGAGCCGACCAATCACACTATGCCACGTGTCACCCTTCGGTCCACCGTGCTCCCGAAGAAATTCCGTGGATCGCGTCTCCTGGACCAACCAACCACAAGCCGCCACGTGGCACCGCCCTGGTGCACGCCAGCCGCCGTGGACCGCGCGCCTGCCCGCGGCCTGCCCGCGCCGCGCGCCGCCGCTGTGCCGCCTGCCCGAGGCTGCGCCGCCGCCCGCCGGCGCTGCCCGTCGCTGCCGGCCGCCGCCGGCGATCGCCGGAACAGTAAAAGTACTGTAGCAACCTCCAAAACAGCAAGTAAATAGCCCATCTTGACCGTTTTCGCGCGCTGATTCCAAAAACGGTGTCCATTTTGCCAAATTCCAATCCTATAAATTGTCGGAGGCTCCCGAAAAGGTATTTTTAATCCGAATTTCGCGCCGAGCCTAAATTTGATATCCACTCTGCGCGTAAACTCTTCTAAACATCCGACGGGGTCCCCCGATTACCCACGTGATCCATTTTAAGCCCCGAGTCCATCTCTTGTGTCCAAATTGGCGCACGAACACCGCCGAGATGCCACGTAGGCTTCCAGAAGCTGCTGGTCACACTGTAGAAGCCCTGCAAAGATCCGGGTCACCACATCCTCCCCCACTAAAAGAAAGTTTCGTCCTCGAAACTAAAGCAACTCCCAAGGAGTCTCAGAAACCAGGGGTTGATACTCAACACCGCCGTCCCCAGCTCCCAAGTCACCAATCACTCCCCGTGATTACTCCACAGCAACAACATCAGCAACAACCAGAACGGCATAGCCCGATCGCGCAATTCCCTCACCTCACGAGCCGGAATTCGCAACGGGCGTCCCTCGTACTCCAAACTCTCACAGACCTCAAAAGGAACGAGTCAATCACGGGCGAGGGGTCCAAAACATAACACTCCTGAGCTGAGACGCAGAAAAACCTCAAAAACTCCAACAAAAGACGGGGGAAAAGGAACAAATAGCCCGAGCAACACGCTCTAACATCACTCCTAAGAGCCAACTCAACCCAAGCGACCTGAAACACATCCACACAAACACCTGCACAGAAAAGGGGCCCTAACAAGCAGGGGTTCACACTCAGTCACCCTCAAAACTCAACCACCCAAGTGGATTGCTCAGCCGCAGCCTTTCATCAAAAGGGATCCTCAGGAACACAACTCAAACCCTGCACACAAGAATGGCCCCACACAGTGCCAGCTATGGAACCGTCAAACTCGACTCCCAAATAGCTCTTCTGCTCCAGGCATCCGCCACCACAGTGGCTCTGTCGGGGTGATACTGGATGCTCACAAAATCCAATGGTGGCTCTACAGCCACTACGGGAGGTATCACTATAACTCGCAATTCCATCTCCCACCACTGACTAGGTTAAAGTCAGCGCTGTTACCAATCTCTTCATCCGCTCGTCAAGCTCTGCTGGCACTATCCGGCCCAAAAGCTCCTCACCCCAACAATAACCGTCGCTCTCGGCCAGTCCTAAATAGCATCCATTTTGGCCGGAATTCCACCGCCGCCCCCAAGGCTAGAATATGTAATCCAGGAAGATGTGCTCTCAAAGCTAAACTCGTACCACAATGACTTGGCATAAAGCTTCTTCCCCACAGACCTTATCACATCATCTACAAAGCTTCACAAGCTCTAAATCACTCAGGGAGGGGGTAAAACCAAAATATCCCTGGAGAATGCCGCTATCAAATTGATCAAGCCCAACTGAAACACAGAATTCCTCAATCTTAGAGGCAACAGGGCATTAGTCATTCCATTGGCTTCACTGTACTCATAATGCCCCTACCGTGTCCTGAACACCATCTAGACAAAGTCCTCAGCTGAAATTCCAAATTGGTGCAGGCATCATACAATAACTGCCGGAATATAGCTCCATCAAAAGATTCTAAAAAAAACCTGGACCTGCCTGGGCTCCAATCCCAAAGGGCTCTCACCGTCGTGTATCAACGACGCGGCACTAGGTCAAACTAACCCTCTATCCATCAAATCCACGCACCCATGACATCAACTCCCGCAACTCTAAAGGCGATATCCAATGAGGTGCTACAAAAGTTGGCGCGGTTTCCATAACCACGTCAATTGCAATCTTAATCCCCCTATTTGGCGGCATAATCATCGGCTCAGGTGGACTCACACCCGAGATTCCATGGGCAATAGGGATATCCTTAAGTCCCGTTGCCGCCGTAGGCACCTCTCACACTGTCGCTGTAACCTGTGTGCTCTAATAGTCTTAACAATCAAAATGCCTTCCATTATCTGCCTCGCAGAAAATCAAAGTCCTTTCTCTCAGCAGTCAAACATCCTGTGGCACTATGCCAACCGATCCCAAGCACTGGGTCAAAACACTGAACTACCACAATTACCAATAAGTCTGCCGGCATAACTCACGGTCTCTGCTGCACTGGACATGATCCACAAGCCTCCTCCACCTGCACAATGCCAACAGTAACCTGTACCTCAAGTGCATGTGGTAACGACTCTACCTCTAGTCCATGCAGGAATGCAACATGTCCTAACTCCGATTGCTGTGATGAAATCACACCTGCGACAACTCAATCCACTACCGTGGCGCCCTCCCACCGGGCGGCACAGATTCATCCACTCGATGCAAGTGGTCGTCGCTCAGCCTGCCAAAATATCTAGACCAATCACAAAGGGAGCACGACCTCTATCCATGCTCACACTGAGGTGACGAATATGGTCTCTTGCAGACAGCCAATCCACGCTACCGCTGCGCCACTCAGATAAAAGGGCTGATGCTGTCATCGGGGTCCACCCAACCTCTAACATCTCAGAAATCCACCTGGATATCATCATCATACGACCAAACACAATTGATTCATGCAATTCCTTATACAATTATCCTTACTAATCGCACCCCTCAATCACAAACATTGCACCCCAAACATGCCAGTTATCAATCACACAGGGTAACATCCCCCATGGGTAAGCTTTACATAATCCATCCACAAGGATATCCACCATCCTGGAAGGGAAAACGAAAATGTCTCTGCCGGCCGATCTGTCCTCCAACACCTAGCGCCAAGCGTCTCTATCCAAGACTCGCCTCTGGCGGCAGACCCCTATCCCAAGGAACTGCAACACTACGCTCCATACACAATGCCTACTCTATCGAGGCATCCAAAATCCAAAACGGGGGAAATCAAATAACCTGAAAGGTATCCTGACGCAGTCCACTCCCAGTCTCACTTATCCTATGTACCTCGTCCCTCGAAACCTGGAGCGCCAGTTCAACAACTGCATAAACTCTCTAGCACAGGGAGGCTCTCAATTGATCACTCCATTACCCCCAACCACGACTCTGCCTCCAAAGGCTCCAAGCTCAATCTTACGAGTCGGGGTGGTTCATCTGCCAAATCTGGCTCACTTAATCAAACATGCCCCACAGCTCCTCTGCTGTCAAATATCCACCCTGCCTCGGTGCCTCGACACTAAACATTGGCACGGAGGGGGCCACTCGCTCCATTGGCACTACAGAAATCCCTGCCGCTGAGGATACTACATCCTGGTGGTCTAAGAAGAAAAGTACTGTCGGGCTGCCCACTGCTCTGACAACTGTGTCACCCAGACCAGCTGCTCACTCTGCCGCTGATATGCCTCTGACGATCCTATCATCTGGGTCCGGAGTTCTCTGACCTCAATCCGGGTATCCGGCCCAAAACCAACCGCTCAAGCTCAACTGCCATGACAGGATGCACAAGGGTCCCAAACCCAGCGTCGGGGAGACACCGCTCGCCACGACGAAACCACAAATCAGCACACAACAACGCTCGACCCAATCCAGCGAAAGTCTAGAGCATGTCACCCATTCCACAGCGTTATGTTGTCTGCAGCCAACATAACTACTTAGGAGAATAAACATGCCAATCACTCATCCCGTCCCTCGGGAGAGGTGTAAAACTCAATCAGGACTCTCGCTACAAATCACGACTCTCACGAAGTCATCCTAGGGTCCAACCACAAGCCTAGGGTTTCTAAGTCCACCATGACCTACAACCTAGGCTCTGATACCACCTAATCTGTCACGCCCCGGGATCGAAACTGCGATCCGGGCTCGCCAACAGATCCGCCACCTATGCCAAACCCGCATAGGCGAAGCGTCCTACCTGCAAAAAGAGCTACAGCTAACAGATATCAGAGCTAAAAGATAAAACTGCTATAGAAATAAAATCAACCACTGTACAACTGAAGATAAAACAATAAGGTCCATCTCCCAAAAATGATAATCATACAATAACCTCGAGTACAAAACTCATAGCTCAACAGGGAGATAACTCAAATAAAACATCAGTGTACCAGCTCTCAATACATCATATCCTCACTACATCAGTCTCTCAAAAGAGGAAATAAATACTAATCTACCGACGATGCTGAAGATCTCCTCAAAGGGGGGTACCGCTACTCTCCAATGGGTCAGGATCTAGCTCGCTACTCCCTCACCGCGAACAGCAACCGCAGAAATGGCAACACCCGCCAAGACTCTGCAAAACAAGGGAGAGAAAGGACAAAAATGGGGAAAAACCCCCCGACGGGCGTGAGAACTACGCAAAAAGGGAGTTCTCAGTGGGTATCGCCACTAGGCCCGACGATCTGCCCACCAAGACTACTAGAGGCAAAAGATAACCAATGCAGTAAAACTGAAAGAAGAAGCTGGAGACACTCTACAGCTACCATGCCTCTATCAAAAAGCTCAAATGGGGAAACTCTGATAAAGATATGCAACACTCGCACACGTGGTGCTCAATCGACCCAATCGAGCTGACTGCCACATCGGGTCCAGTCAAACCTGCGCCCACCTACAACCACCTCCCGCTGACGGGCAGGAATTACGTAGGGCGTCCAAACGGACTAACTCGCTATTGAGTAGTGGCTCATGCAGGCTATAGTCAAAATCCATGCTCTCTCTCTCAGAACGGATAGACTCAAGATGCTCAACCTCTCACACAATGGTCAAAGAACTCACAACGACCACGGGACCACCGTCAAACCCCGAACGGTTCCCAACAATACTAGCACTGGTCTAAACACAGCTACTAAACTCCACTCGGTCCCCCAGGCACGAGTGTAACAAAAAGTATCTGCCTGAATAAACCCAATCGATAGACCAGTAATCACTGGTACTGCCTGCTCTGCTGTCGAACTCCAGATCTCAATCGCGGGATACAGACCGACTTCAGACCGGTACGGTCGCATCCCAAAGTAAGTAACAGATCGGCATCGAACCGTCCAATCGCACACAAAAGTAAGTAACAGACTGGCATCGATCCGTCCAGTCGCACACTCCGGAGTGGCACTCGAGGGGAGCGACCCACACGAGTAAAGTAACTCTGTCATCAGTATCACAAGTATCTCTGTGTCGAGTATCACTGTATAGCAGGACTGGATCACGACTCTGATCAAAGTGGAAAAACTCATCCACTAAAGGGAAACCCGATCCCTAAACGGATACAACAGTAAACGATAAGTGGAAACTCCATCCACTAGAGGAAAGTCTAATACCCAATCTGATACATCAATAAATATCCGGTCAACCGCCCACTATCCGCGGTTGCCGCAATACCCTGCCGTCCATAACCAAAGTACTATAACCGACCTCCGGTCAACCGCCCAAAGTCCGCGGTCACCGCCAAAACCCTGCCAGCCGCAATCCAGCACAACCCGTCCCTGTCACAAATGTCCCTGCTACACTACCCCAGACCCCTGCTCGCACCCGTGCAACACAGACCGCCTGACTAACAAGAAGGAGAAAGGAATAACATGGTTTCTCCTAAGTCAAGTTCCAATATGTAGTGCAGCAGTAAAAGATGGCCTAACTATATGCCCATACAAGCATGCATTTGTCCTCAAAGAAGAATAAGGAAAATAAACCTCATGCCGACTTATTAATGACCATACCTGTCCATAATTCCCGATCCATAATCGCTCCTCAGAGTAGAACCTGCACATAACTACATAATCCTTTCCCATTGCATAAACCAGCCTCATAAAAGGTTATGTGCTAACATGGCATGATAATTAATCATATAGGGTAACCTTGCCTTAGGTAAGCTTCCACTAATCATCAACATAAATGTCTGATTAATACCATTGTCATAATATGAATAATTAACTTGCAATTCCCATAAATCAACATTGTTAAGCTTACCAATCAATCCCAGGTATTGTACCCTACACCTGCATGCAATTCTAACATATAGAGTTAGAGAACCGTCAACCGGTTCTCGGAACAAAGCACCCACCTGAAAAGCTGACTGTCCAAAGCCCAACAGCTGAAAACACCAGATAACTCTAATCCCTTGCTCCAATAAGTTCAGCACACCCGTAACTCTCCTGGCACAATACAAAGTCCACTATTACACATACATTCCAAAATCTGCTCTCACACACACATACAACAATAGTCCTAGAAATGCTTAATTTTCACCTGCAGCAAGAGCCCAGAAAATTCCCAGAAAAATATTACCGCGATCCTTGCGTCAATAGCTTCGCAACAGTAGCTTGCACGCCCAAATTTGAGTTCGGTAAGTCAAGATAAAAATTCGGCAAGGGGGTACACTCATACAAAAATCTGTGCTAAAAATACTGTAGCACTGAACACAGGGAAAACAGGAATTTTCACCTCGAAATAAATCTCTGAAAAATCCAAGAAAAATACGAGCGTGTTCCTCGCGATCTGTAGATGAAAAAGTTGCACAAGAACATTCCCGTCTGACACTCGTGCGCGAAGATATGGCCTCCACAATCGGCTGATGTCCCAAAATCTCTCACAGGAAAAGGGTAACCATTGTTACCTCGGGATACGAGCCAAGGAGTCAAAATACGAATGCGTGATCAAAATGAAAGATGAAGCCCTACCTGTTAGGAGTGTGTCGGCGCAAGAATCACCAAAAACCAGTGTCGGGGTAGCCCAGGGTAACCTTTACACTGAACTTGCGACGAAGAGGAACACCGAGAAGGAAACGTCACTCCGCGCCGTAAAATCCAAAACCTCAGGATGAGTGCACTCAAAAATTCCGAAACTCTGCAGCAAGAACCAGCACTCGAAGATGAAAATCTTCACTGAAGGGAGCTCGGAGAGATGGGGCTTCGAAGTGGCCGAAAATGCTGCTGAAACACCCTTCGGATAGCAACCTTGAAGAAATCCAAACCGACAATTCCCAAAATACCAGCTGTGTCCCCGGAACAGGAAACCCGCGTAGAAGGCGCTCCCCCAGCCGCCACGTGTCCCAGGGAAGTCAACCGCGCACAGTGCGCGGCGTCAGCGCGGCATGGCGTGCACGCGAGAACGCGGCCCGAGGCATCGACACTGTTCCGTGGACCGGGTGCACAGAGCCGACCAATCACACTATGCCACGTGTCACCCTTCGGTCCACCGTGCTCCCGAAGAAATTCCGTGGACCGCGTCTCCTGGACCAACCAACCGCAAGCCGCCACGTGGCACCGCCCTGGTGCACGCCCGCCGTCGTGGACCGCGCGCCTGCCCGCGCCCCTGCGCGCCTGCCCGCGGCCTGCCCGCGCCGCGCGCCGCAGCTGTGCCGCCTGCCCGAGGCTGCGCCGCCGCCCGCCGGCGCTGCCCGTCGCCGCCGGCGATCGCCGGAACAGTAAAAGTACTGTAGCAACCTCCAAAACAGCAAGTAAATAGCCCATCTTGACCGTTTTCGCGCGCTGATTCCAAAAACGGTGTCCATTTTGCCAAATTCCAATCCTATAAATTGCCGGAGGCTCCCGAAAAGGTATTTTTAATTCAAATTTCGCGTCGAGCCTAAATTTGATATCCACTCTGCGCGTAAACTCTTCTAAACATCCGACGGGGTCCCCCGATTACCCACGTGATCCATTTTAAGCCCCGAGTCCATCTCTTGTGTCCAAATTGGCGCACGAACACCGCCGAGATGCCACGTAGGCTTCCAGAAGCTGCTGGTCACACTGTAGAAGCCCTGCAAAGATCCGGGTCACCACATCGAGAGGGTGGGAGAGCTCTCCCCTCACTCTCGGTGCATGCGTGTGTGGTGCGTGTATAGTGTGTGCGTGCAGAGAAAAGAGAAGGGAAAAGAGAAAGGAAAACAGGAGAGGAGGGTCTCACTTGAAGGAAACCCCATCCCCATCCTATGTGAAATGACAAAAATGTTCTTATTGGGCATTTCTATCTCACAAGTTCCGGACCCTCTCTCCATAGTCCGGACCTCGAAGGTCCCCTTTCAAGGTTCGCAATGACCATCCAGACCTCGCCCTCAAGGTCCTAACTTCGTAGCCAAGGTCCGAACCTTGGCCTCAGGGTCCGAAAACTGAACCCTGGTGACTTCAAATTGCTTCCCCGAAAAATTTCTAATTTTGCTCATTAGAATTCCAATACTCTTCTAATTATTTCGAAACCGTAGAAACTTAACTTAGACTTATTAACTTAACTTAGACTTATCCAAAATTACTTCTTAACTATTTTCAATCAACCGGTCAAAGTGCAATATCCTTTTATTTTCATTTTTATTGGAACTTCGCAATTTGTAAAAGTTCAGATCATTATAAAAAAAATTAAACAAATATATAATTAACTATTTTCTAAATAATAGCAATCTTATTATTAATTATTATTCTGTTCTTAACCTATCAATTTTTAATTTCAAATTTTTTTATTTATTAATATAATATTTGCTTCTATCCTTTTATGATCCCAATTTTTTTTTCTAACCCTTTTCGTCTATCTAAATCATACCTTTTTCTTCATAAAAAAAAGCAACCCATCCCTCTCAATTTCTAAATCTTATTTTAAAATTGTTGATTTATTTCTATTAGTACTACTGCTCTTCTTACAAAACTAAACTATTTTAGCTCAAATATTATATCTAATCAAGTTTAATTATCACATATATTGACCTCTTTCATTTATTAAAAACTAAATAATACACGTACATGTCTCTTTAAATTATATCTCAACTCATAAATAAAACTAATAAAAAAGATTAATATTTTTACAATTTTTTTTATTTTAATATATGCTCCAACAGATTTTTTATGCATATATTCTTTCTTTACTTCTTTAGATAGTTTTATTCTGTATCTTTAGTTTTTTTTTTTTTTTTTTTTTTTTTTTTTTCTTATACTATTTTTTTGCTATTATTTTAACTTATTTCTTTTTTTTTCATAACAGTTGCAAAATTTTAAATTTTCGTTCTCCTGTAATTTTTTTTACACTTTATTATCCTCCACTGAAAAGTAATTTCATTCTAAAGCATGTACCGTATTTTTCAGCTTATTAAATCCAATCATATATGATTACATCATTCTATTTTTTAATTATATTATTTTTTAATTATATACATTAAATATTCATACATCAATACAAACTAAAATTAGCCCGAATTAAGCACACAATATAATCAAACTATTTAAACTAATATTTTATTCAATAAAATTTAATAATTAATAAATATAAATATAATTTTAATATAAAATTGGTAATAAGATAAATAAAAAATATAAAAAAAAATTATTTTATTTCTCTACAGTATACATTAGTATATCTCTTTATCTCGAAACAGTCTGATTTGACCATATTTTTTAAAAAAGAAAATCATATTTATGTTTATATTTTTTATTATTTTTGAATGTGAATTCAGATACAACTAGGAATGTCAACGAGCCGAACACGAGCAAGCTGGGGTCGGCTCGTGTTCGGCTCATTTAATAAACGAGCCGAATACGAGCTGACTCGTTTAAATATCGAGCTGAAAAATTTGGTTCGTGTTCGGCTCGTTTATTAACGAGCCGAACACGAGCTCGCTCGCGAACAACAAGTTTGATTTTCATTCCTACTATTAGGTATAAAGTTAAAAAAAAATAAAAAATTAAAATTTTAATCTAATAATTAAAATTCACAAAAAAAATAATAACTTAAAATCTAAATAGTAATATATATATATATATATATATTCGAGTTATTATCGAGTCGAACACGAACGAGCTAACCCCAGTTCGTGTTCGGCTTATTTGTTAAACGAGCTGAAAAATTCGGCTCGTGTTCGGCTCGTTTACTAAACGAGCGATTCGATCTCGAGTTCATTTCGAGCGGAACAAGCTGGCTCGCGAACAGCGAACTGAATTGCCACCTCTAGATACAACTAGGTCTCGAATACTAAATTTTGACATTCATATACATATTCTATCGAAATACCACATTGGATTCGATCCGAGTTTATCCTATCTACTATCACCCTTACAAAAATGTGACAAGAGAAAACTTTGCATGCTAACAATTTGAGTGCCAAACTTGTTCGGTGCCTATTTTGTCCGGCCTACAGTACCAGATGCAGAGAATAAAATCTCTGACCTAACACCAATAATATAATTAAGTGGCCATGGGTTCGTGCTCCACTTGAACCCTCAACCGAGCAAAGGGCTTGGTGTACCACAAAATGCACCCCTTGTTTTTCCATTACTATAGCCAAATAAGCTTTATTCTAAATCTGTTTAAATTTGCAGCCATTTGTGAGCGGTTGAGCACTGTTCAAACTTTAAATAAAAAATAAAATCGTTTGAATTATTCATCTTTGTTCCCAATAATCTCCTCCCAAAGTGATTTTTCGCCAAAAAATTATTATTATTTGGTGAGAATTTATGTTATTTTAAAAATTTGGAGAGTAATATAAATTGTCGGAACATTTATGATAGGCCTAAGATTTGTTGTTGTCCTTATTATTATTTTTTTTTACATTAAGACTCCAATAAAGATATAATGATAAGTTTAGAATAAATATTGTTTTGCTGCTGCCTATATTTTTAACAGCAACAATTTTTATATATAATATTTTTTTTACTGTATCTAAAAATAAAAGACTTAATTATACTATACTATACTATATTATACTATATATATATTATTTAAATTTCTACATTGTACTCTCTCTCTCTCTTTTCAGAGTCACAATTCAACTACCTTTTTTTAAATTTCGATAATTTTATATAAAAATTGTTAAAAAATATTGATTAAAAGTTTTAAAATATATTTTCAATTTATTTTGACATAAAAAATAATAAATATATGAAAATAATAAAAAATTAATTTCAGGCAAAATTTACAGGAGATACAGTGAACCAAACACTCCAGGCTAGTTCAAATTACAACACTACTACTACTAGGGGGTACACTTAGAGGGTACCCAAAGCAAAACGCATCCTCAAAAATCCCCTTTTAAGGTCGGTTTTTTTTCCTCTCCATTTTTTGCTTTTGCACCAAACTCCACGCTCGTACTAAAATTTCATCAAAAAAAAAGAAAAAAAAAAAAAAAAAAACTCTCGCGTCAAAAAAGTAGGGGAAAGAAAGAGGGAGAGGGGAGAGAGAGAGAGAGGGCGAAATGGGGGCGATGCGTTTCGTAGCAGCGGCGATATCAGTTTGGATCTGTTTCGGGATCGTCGGAGTCGCATCGGACGCGTCGAATCATCGCTACAACGCGGGGGATCCCGTTCCCCTCTACGCCAACAAGGTTGGCCCCTTTCATAACCCTAGGTAAGTGTTTTTCCCCCGCCTTTTTTGGTAATTTTTTTGGTTGCATCAAGTGTTTGAGATCCCCCTTCACTAGATCTGTTGATGTGCTCCTCGGATGTGGCGTTTTCGTCGTGCCGGTTGTTGTAATTTGGGGTAATTGTTGGAGATCTGGTGAAAAAAATCAAGTTTTCGTTATGTTTCGTTTGTAAAAATGGGATTTTTATTGTGATTTTAGCTGCAGACGCATCGATTCTGGTGGTCAAAGTTCAAGTTTATTAATTCTGAATAGGTTTGAATTTACAAAGAAAGAATATATGTTTTTTTCATGGTCTGATGTTGGATTAAGGATATTTTTCTTGTTTGTTCAAATAGGAAGGATTAACATCTTGAATTAGGGTTTTGATTGAGGTGCTTATTTTGGCTTCTTTAGCTTTGACTGAGATTGATGAGGAGATGTTCGTAAATTTTCGAGTTCTTGATGGTTGATATTGCTTTTAACTCTGGCAAATTAGATATTTCGATAGCATTTTCTGTTGCTGCCATGGAATTACTTTCGTAGAGACTAGAGAGATACCTTTGAATCTCGAAGTCAGCATTAACTCTCATTGTCTAATTATCGTGCTTATTGCAGCGAGACGTATCGATACTTCGATCTCCCATTCTGCGCCCCAGGTGTGCTTCTGGACCTTATATTGTTCTATTTCCTTTTGATGTTTTATTATTTGTAGTTTTATAATCAAGTGAAAGTCGGCAACAGAACATCCGAATGAGAAATTAGAAGCTCTCGGCGAAGTCTTAAATGGAGACCGCCTCGTTGATGCTCCGTACAAGCTCGACTTCCGTGTGGACCTCGATTCCAAGTTGGTATGCAAGAAGAAGCTCACTAAAGAAGATGTAGCCACGTTCAGAAGTGCGGTCACCAAGGACTACTACTTCCAAATGTACTATGATGACCTGCCCTTATGGGGATTTCTTGGGAAGGTCGGTAGGGAGGGAAAAACCGACCCTAGTGAGTATAAGTACTATCTTTTCAGGCATATCCACTTTGATATCCTCTATAACAATGATCGGGTGATCGAGATCAACGCCAACGCTGATCCCAATGCTTTGGAGGATATCACCGAGGATAAGGATATCGAGGTCGAGTTCTTGTACTCGGTGAAGTGGAAGGAGACGAATACGCCATTTGAGAAGAGGATGGAGAAGTACTCACAATCTTCCTTGCTACCACACCACTTGGAGGTCCATTGGTTCTCGATAATAAACTCATCCGTCACCGTTCTATTACTGACAGGATTCCTCGCCACGATTCTCATGCGGGTTTTGAAGAATGATTTTGTCAAGTAAGAATTCTCTTCGTTGTCCTGAAAATTGATCTTGATCTCGTATTGGAATGCAGCAGTCCCAACAGTAAAGTCCCAACAGTAATATTATAGTGAGAACTGTGAAACAATTATTTGATGAATCATTTTATTTGCTTTTGATTCTTCATATTTTATCTTAGTTCAGCAATGCTCATATGTTCGCAAAAAACTACTAAGCTTCAAATACTTGAACATTGAACGAGTCTTATAGTTTGATGGGTGACGACTTGAATGACTCTTGAAGCAAAACACTGAGTTTGCTTATTTACAGCATCTAGTCTTATCTTGTGGCAATATGAATCGATTTATTATGTAAGAGAGAGTATTTTGTTTTTCCTGAAGTAACTGCCTAGTTAAAATTACTAAATTTATGTAAGAGAGAAATGGCTTGGGTTTTTTCATGCTGTTCTTTTGAAATTTGATGTCTAATTTAGCAGCAGTCTTTTGGAACTACCGCAGTTTCTTAGATCTACTTTTGTTGGTGGCAGAGTCATCTGCTTTGAGTGAAATTTATATTGTTGGATTGTCATTATGTTTTTTTCTTGATCAATGCATGCTTTTAGTTACTCATACAGGTGAATTTTTATTCACATTCTCCTATAATGCTACAGGTACGCTCACGATGAGGAATCAGCAGAAGATCAAGAAGAGACTGGATGGAAATATATACATGGAGATGTCTTCAGATATCCAAAGAACAAATCGCTCTTCGCTGCTTGCATTGGATCTGGCACTCAGCTATTTGCTCTGTAAGCTTCATGGACTTTTTTTTTTTGCTGTATATATTCTGGAAATATTGATCTCTGCGTATTTGTTGTTGCTGGTTTTTCTTACATTGCTTTTTTTCATTGCAGCACAATTTTCATCTTTCTTCTAGCTTTAGTTGGCGTGTTCTACCCATACAACCGAGGAGCTCTTTTTACAGCGTTGGTTGTAATATATGCACTTACATCTGGCATTGCTGGTTATGTTGCAACCAATTTCTACTGTCAACTTGAAGGAACAAATTGGGTGCGTGCTTACTCCACTTAAATCAAATGTTCATGATTTGGGGCCCGGGGCCCGGGGCCCATTTGGCCTGGATTTCACTTCTGCAGGAGTTGTTTGAACAATTAATATCAGCTTGTTCAGTAAATTTCCTCAACAGTCTTCTGCTGCAGCAACAAAGAAGAAATTGGAGCTTCTGCTTTTGGAGTCCAGAAGCTCATTTTTTTGCTTCTATACATAGCAAAAGCTTTGGATATTTTTGTTTATCGAATTCTGGGGCCCTGCTTCTGGAAGTAGATAGTAGATAGTCTATTTTAAAAGCTAGGCCTAACATATTATTTACGTTGTTTCTTTGTCTCTCTCTCTCTCTCTCTCTCTCTCTCTCTCTCTCTCTCTCTCTCTCTCTCTCTCTCTCTCTCTCTCTCTTAACACCCTTGTTGTTTTTCAGGTCAGGAATTTGCTTTTGACAGGATTTCTGTTTTGTGGGCCTCTCTTCCTGACATTCTGCTTTCTCAACACTGTCGCCATTGTATACAGTGCTACAGCAGCATTGCCATTTGGCACCATCCTTGTTATTCTCCTCATCTGGGCACTTGTGACTTCTCCTTTGCTTGTTCTGGGTGGGATTGCTGGCAAAAACAGCAAGGTAGAATTTCAAGCACCTTGTCGGACGACTAAATATCCTAGAGAGATCCCGCCACTGCCATGGTATCGCACGACTGCTCCACAGATGGTGATGGCCGGTTTTCTTCCATTTAGTGCCATCTATATCGAGCTATACTATATATTTGCCAGTGTATGGGGTCACAAGATCTACACTATATACAGCATCCTCTTCATAGTCTTCATCATTCTCCTTGTTGTCACTGCCTTCATTACAGTGGCGTTGACCTATTTTCAGCTTGCCGCTGAAGACCATGAATGGTGGTGGAGGTAAGCCATGCATCCAGCTGCAACTATCAAGCTTAGGTGTATGAGTTATTTTGTTTCATTTATTATGTTTTTAGCATGTATGTGTTTTTCCCCTACTCAGTTGTAGTGGCTGGTTACCTTAACTTTTTCCTGGTGTCTCAAGCCTTTAAGTGAGTTATTTTGCCTTTTATTATAGACCACTATACACTGCTATATGGAGGCAAACGTGCAAATAGTAAATTATTAGGACAAGCTACCCCGGAGGTTTGCAGTTTACTCAGTCCAAAATTTAAGCTGTCGTCTTTTAGAAAACAATCAGATCATATGACTTGGAATTTGATAGGTAGTATGTTAGGCGGTATCAAAACACTAGATTCCAATGGCAAATCTCAATGTATAAAGTTTTCTTTGTATATCAAACATGCTCATCTGCGACCTAAATTCTCTCTGCAAAATCTTTGACAGTTAAACAGTTTCCTCGGCATGTTTCCCATTTACTTACTCTATAGGAAGGTGATTAAATTTATGAGCATCTGAAATTTTGATTTAGGACAGATGAGGAAGGACTTTGATGGTTTGAGCTTTTTGAGAGAGTTGAAACAGAACATATGAATCAAATTTGATACCTCTATTTGATTGTAATTGTATTGAAAGTGTTGATTCCTACAAGTATGAGGTTAGAGATGTCCCATAGGTACCTGCAATGAGAATAAGCTTGTTGCCTTTGATTTTTCCAAGTTCTAATGCCATGGCAATTTTGGTGAGTTAGTCAAGCGTACATCAAGATAGAGCTTAATGCATTTAGTGGTTGTATCTTCGAGAGAAACTGTCTTCTATAAGATTGTAACTGGCGATATCAGCTGCCATGCAATCAATAGATAATTTATACTCAATAGGTGTTTTTACTTCTTGATAAACTAGGGAGTATATATTTTTAACCCTTGTCAAGTAGATTTTTGATTCATTCTCCTCATGTTTCCGATTTTCTACTTGTAGAAAGAACTAACTGCTTTTATGCCAACCATATCTCAACCCTTGGAGTTCCATAGGCCTTCCCAATCAATCTGATATTTTACCATTTTATGACTTAATGTGTGAGTGTTAGTTTCATATTGTCAACTTTACTTTTTTTTTTTTTTTTTTTTTTTTATGATTATCTGTATAGCTAAGTTTAATGCCCCCTAATAGTCATTATTAGTTTTCTGATAAAAGAAATTAAACTTGGGGCAAAGGGTTTAAGTATCATATTTGTGATATCATTAATGCAGAATTTGTGATTGTTGTTACATTTCATATACATCATAATCGTAAATACACCCATTTACTTAAATATTCTGTGGAAGTGTTGTTTTCATAGTGTCGGGATCGGCTCTAGCCTATTAGTTGAAAACCCTCAACTAGCCCTCCTACTGAAGCAGAAGTTCAAAATTGAAGCTTTTCTAAACTAAGCTTACTGCCCGTGAAGAAGATATGGACTCTCTGCTTGTCTAGGGTCTGGCATCTTAAAGTAGAGCAACTGTTTGTAGAAGCTTGGACCAAATGGGCCATTGTACGCCTGCATTAATCTTTTGTTTAGAATTTCCTTTTTGTTTACTCAAGGATAGTGGTGATTTGTTTTTTTTTTTTTTTTTTTTTTTTGAGGGGAAGGCAGCATGCTGCCGCTTCATTCATTGCAAGAGTGAATTTAGCAACAAAGGTCAAGGCAGCTAGGCCTCAAAAAAAAAAAAAAAAAGAAAAAAGAAAAAAAAAGAAAAAAACTAAGGGCACCACCTCAACCAGGATGTCACCAAGTCACGAGCTAAGCCGCACAGAATCCCCGGGTTCCGGGAGGCAGACTCGAACCTCCTGCTGTTCCGCTCCAGCCAGACAGTCCACCACACCGCCACTAACGAGATGAGATCCTCGTTCCCGCGTGAGCTCCTACTGTTCGCGCAAGCGAGCCATAGCGAACCGACAGAGGTGAAGCAAACAGAGGGCGCAAGATTAGGGAGCAGGCAGACCAGCAGAAAGCGCACAACTACGCAGGAGGCAAAAAGGTGATCCGCAGATTCCCCCGAACAAGGGCAGAATGAGCAGCTGCAAGACCCTGCCCAACCCCATTTGAGCAATCTATCCGTGGTTAGCACCCTGCGGTTTAGCACCAGCCAGCTGAAAATTTTGACTTTTAACGGGGTCTTGATAGTCCAGAGTTTGGTGAATCCGCTATTCCGCACTCCCGAGTCTTGAAGGAAGCGGTACAAGGAATTCACCGAGAAGGTCTCGGACCTAGACCATCTCCAAACGAAGATGTCCCTCCCATTTGTAAGTCGAGTGCCCGCAAGAACCAACACCAAGTCTTGCCCCGAGGTACGGACGAAGCCTGCCAGGGCCCAATTCTTCCGCCAACCAGTGCTACCAAAGCAATCCGAGACCCGAATGGCTTTGTTGCGCACCTCTCCGAAAATGCGTGGGAAGCGACAGCGAAGAGAGGTGTTCCCGATCCAGATATCAGACCAAAATAGCGTCCAGCGCCCATCGCCAACCAAACGGGAAGTACTACAGTTAAACAATTCCTTCGTTCCAAGAACGTCTCTCCACCATTGAGAAAACGGTTTAAATGAGTTCCCTTCACCCAGAGGTCGGCGTCGGCTGTAGTACATCCTATGAATCAGGTGACCCCAGGCGGTCGCATTGGCTGTGAAGAAGCGCCACCACCATTTAGCCAGCAGGGCGATGTTCATGTTGTCCAACTCTAAAATCCCAAGCCCACCATTTTTCTTCGCCCTGCACACCACCTTCCAATTAACCAGGCAAGGACCCCGCCAAAAGAACGCCCTTCGCAGCGAGTCGATGCGTCGAATGACCCATTTAGGAGCTTTAAACACTAAGAAAAAGAAAAGGGGTAGGTTAGACAACACCGAGTTAACAAGGATCAACCTCCCTCCCTGTGAGAGAAGTTTGGCCTGCCAGCCTTCTATCTTGTTTTCGATCCTGTTGATGATTCCACTCCAGTCCTCCTTCCGGATTCGCCCCCTAGATAAAGGCAGCCCTAAGTACTTGGTTGGCAGGGAGCCCACTTTGCACTCCAAGAACTCGGCCAGCCTACTCCCTAAGTTCCTGCTGCTGCCAAGGTAGAACAGCTTGGACTTCTGTTAATCTTTAGTCCTGAGGCCCATTCGAAAATCTGCCAGATAGCCCTAAGATTCCGCAATTGTCGTTTCTTGGCCTCACAGAAGAAGAAGGTATCGTCCGCATACTGGATGATGGCAGTTTTAGCGTCATTGGAAGGCCCCACTCCCCTCAGCAGGTTGTTTTTGATCGCTCTCTCCATCATTCTGGCAAGTCCCTCAGCTACAAGCAAGAACAAAAAAGGGGAGAGTGGGTCCCCCTGTCGGAGCCCCCGCTTTAATTTAATCCATTTCGTTGGCTCACCATTGACCAGTATCACGATCTTTCCATTGGAAATGCATTGGTCAATCCAACCGGACCATTTTTAGTTCGCCCCAAGCCAGGTCAGAATGCTTCTCAGGTAGTTCCAATCCACTTTGTCGAAAGCTTTCTCAAAGTCCGCCTTAATGCCGACGCACTCTGTTTGCATTTTCGAACCCCAACTGATAATCTCGCTAGCAGTGACGAAAGAGTCCAGGATAAGTCGCCCTTTGAGAAAGGCCGTCTGTGAAGGCGATATAATCTTGTGCATCACCCCTTCCAGTCTGTTTGCCAGCACTTTTGAGATAATCTTTTGCACACAGTTTAGGAGACATATCGGTCTAAAGTCGTTTGCAGTTTTGGCACCTTCTTTTTTGGGGATGAGACAGATGTAGGAGTAATCTATAGGACCGGTGTTCAGTGTGCCAACGTATAAATCTTCGAAGATTTTCATGAGGTCTGCTGCGATAACCTCCCAGAACTTTTGAAAGAATCTCAGGCTGAAGCCGTCTGGACCAGGGGCTTTGTCCCCGTTCATCTGGAAGGTGGCTCTTCTAATTTCCTCTACGGTGAAAGGTACCGTAAGCTGGTCCGCACTTAAGAAACCAACATTACCAAACAGGTCGCTCCAATCCCCGCACGAAGCAGAGCGGTTGCCCTCCGGGGTGAATCTATCCTTGAACTTGCAGTAGAAATAGTCACGTTTCTCCTGCTCCCGCACCAACCTTCGCTCATCATCTTCGATCGACCCAATGTGATTAGCTCTAGCTCTCCCATTGGCCATAGCGTGAAAGTACCTGGTGTTACCATCCCCTTCCTTGAGCCAGTGCTGTTTCGCACGCGCTTGCCAAAGTAACTCTTCGTCCGCAATGATGGTTTTGATATCCGATTTGAGCCGAATCCGGGTCTGGATTTGCTCGGTAGTTAGGCCAGACCGCTCCTCCAGGAGGTCCAGCTTGCGAATCTCCTCGATAGTGGACCGCTTAGAGTTCCTGATGTTGTAGAAATTGGAGTTACTCCATTCCTTGATCCTCTTTCGACAGTGCCGCAGTTTGGCAGCAAAGGAAAGGACGCCCCCAGTCGTGGTGAGCAACTCATTCTACCACACTGGCACCAAGAGGTTGAAGTCGTTCCGGGTTAGCCACACCTTCTCAAATCTGAAGAGACGAGTGCACAGCTTGGACCGGGTCTTCAGTAATAGAGGTGTGTGATCTGATGTGATGCGCGGCAACCCCGTAACGTTAGATCCGGGGAGGCAGGCGTCCCACTCTGTCGAAATGAGAAAACGGTCAAGCTTGGCTAGGGTGGGGATACGTTGAAGATTAGACCAAGTAAACTGTTGGTTGCTTATCGGCAGGTCAATCAGCTCCAGCGAATTGATAAGATTGGCAAACAAACTCATAAGTTTGTTGCTCCAATTCCTGCCCATACGCTCATCCTGGTTCCGGGTGAGGTTGAAGTCCCCACACACCAGCCACGGTCCTCTACAAAGATTTTTTAGAGCCCCCAGTTCCGAACAAAAGGCCTCCTTCTGATCCCACCCAGGCGGTCCATAGACATTGGTGAGAAAGAAGGAGAGTCCGCTGGGGCGGTGAACTAGGCGAATCGAGAGGGAGAAAATCCTCACTAGTACCTCTGTGCAGGAGAAGGAGTCGGAGTTCCAACAGGTTACAATACCGCCAGAGGCACCATTGGAGCTGATATACTGGCACTTGTTGAACCGACGTCCGGCGAATGAGGTGAGAAACGAGCGGGAAATAGAGCACACTTTCGTTTCTTGCAAACAAAGGATAGAGTTCTTAAACTTTGAGACCACAGACCTCACGACAGCCCGCTTGGCCCGGTCATTCAGTCCCCTTACATTCCAGCTACAAACATGAAACATTAAGGCAAATTACAACACCAAGGTTGACCTAGAGCAAACTAAGCAAGATGACCCACGGTCATCCCAAAATCCGACAAACTGGCTGCATCCTCCGCCGATAACCTGATTCCCAGTTTAGCGCCTTTAGCGATGATCTTCCTGAGTGCCGGAGGGACGGAGGTAGCGGTTGAGTCGGATCCCACCCGCTTGCCTCCGGCCACTGAGCCCGTCAGGACCTCGCCTGCCCTAAGCGACGCCTTGCGCTCCATAGCAGCCTCCAAGATGCAGACTCCGCCACGCCCCGCCAGCCTAAGGCTCCGCCGCGGACAGACTTCGTTCCCCGAAACTGGAGGAGACGGGGGCGGGCTCACCAAGTCGCGCGAGGGTGGGACCACCAACCCATCACAAAACAGGGGCGCGCTAACCGCGGCCAACAGTGCCGCGCTATCGCCAATCACCGACTGTTCGTCCGCCAAGAGAGAGGGCAACCACGGGACAGGCTCGACCTGACCAGCAGTGTCGGCGAGGTCCCGGCTACCCCGAGTGCCGGCGGAGGCCGAGGCGGGGGAGTCTGACAGGGGGCCATGGTAGAACGGAAGCTGCGAGACGGAAGAAGCGAGAGCCGTCGAAGACTCAATGTTGGCTGCATCGGCCTCGGGCAGCTGGGCCCCAAGCTCCTGCGGGCCGGGCCTACCAACAACAAGAAGAAGCTCCTCAGGCCGCGGCACCACCCGGCCATCACCAAAACCCTGCCCCATCCCAAGCCCAGCAAGAATGGGGGAGGGCCCAAGCAGGATTTGGACTAGCAAAGTGGGCCCGAACGCAACCCTGAGAAGCAGGGGTGGGGAGGCTGTCTCAGCGGGCCCAACCGTTGGGGGCCCAGAAAAGCTGGTAGAGAAAAAAGAAGGCCTATGCGACTCGGCCCGAGACAAACCTGAAGGAGGAGCCCACGGGAGTAGGGGGGGGACCGAACCCGCCTTGGGCCTCACGGGTGCAGGTGGCAGAAGTGGCGCGCCGGCCGAGGTCTGCAAAGCCAGGGCCAAGGGGCCCTCGAGCAGCGGGGCCGAGCTAGCCCTCTTAAGACCCGACAGCCCTAAGTCGAGGTAGCTACCGCACGCAGCCCGCGACCATCCCAAACAGGTGAAACGATTTGAAAAAATTCCAGAAAAGGGCCGCGGCCGGACCCCGAGGATCAAGCGCAGTGCAGAGGACCTGCCGCTTCTCGAGCGGTGAACGCACGCCATCCTAGGAGAAGCCGCCGGAAGCGCGGAGCGAGCAGGTCCGACCGACCGCACGTTGACCCCGCCCGCGACCCGCTTCTCCGCCGGGCGGTCGGCCGTAGGCCGCGCCGCTGGCAGGCAGCCGCCCCCCTGACGTCGTCTGTCGCGAATATCCGAAGAATCCCATGTGGGGCTGCCGTCCGATCGGACGCCCTCCCTAGAGTCCGCGTTGCCACCTGCCGTCCCGGGGACATGATGTCTCCGGGCAAGCTCCATCCCCTGGGGGTCATGTTGGTCCCCCCCTTCATTGGCATCGCCACCTACGTAGGAGGTCCCCTGGTCCTCGCCGCCAAAGGGAGTCGTACTTTCAATGCTTACCGAGACAGAAACGATGATGTCGCCCATCGAGATAGACAAGTGTTCCGGGATATCGGCAAGATCGTCGACCGCAATCGAGCATCTGAAGCCGGTAAGGTCCGCCACATTTACACTGTTAGGATCAGCTCGGAGGTAGTGCCCGAAGCCATGCACCATGGCACTCACGCAGGACTCAGACCAACATTCGAATGGGAGATTGTTAATCCTGATCCAAGCCTTATAACACAACCTGGAGAGACTGGCGTGCCGATAAGGCTCCCACGCGAAGCAGTGCAACCTGCAACGCGGAAGCCGGATGAGCGAGCTGCGGATAAGATCCTCCGGCCGGACCCAATCAGGAAGAAAGATGATGTAGTCCCGCTCCCGGGCCTTAGCTACCAAGAAATCTGTAGGAAAACCCCCGAACCTCGCCGCAAGGTCCTCGGCGATGTTCTCCTGAGGGTAATGGCCCAGGCTGGACCTACCGATAACGTCCGCCAACACCGAGGCTTTACATTGAAGTTGCCGCTTGCGGAAGTCCTCCGAAAGTGGAATAAAAATTTTTGCCTGATGAGGTCTGAAGTCTCTCGCGCGGTGCATCTTCGGAGGCGGAGGAGGAACGCGGGGCCGACACTGACTTGCCCGATGCCCAGTTCGGAGGCACGCTGCGCAACGAAGCGGATCTCTACAGTGCCGGATCCGGTGATCGCTAGCGAGACACCTGAAACATCTGTTCTTGAGGTTGAGGAAGGTAGTAGTGCGACTGCTCCGAGGCTCCGTTTGCTTCTGACGAGGAATACCCTTGGTAAGAGCCTCTTTATATGAAGATAGTGGTGATTTGTTGATGGGAAGAACTACATATGTATAACTGCAAAATACCTATAGTTTGTTACTCATTTTCTCTGAATAAGAATGTGCCATCGTCAGAAACCATTATTATAAGGACCTCGCGATTGACTAAAACTTCCACATTGCCATCACTAAAGGAAATTCTCTCACCACAATTTTCCGCTAGATAACTTGTTCTGACGTTTAAACATTTTGGAGCCATATCTGACTCAATGTAGCTGTATTGCCATGTTATATGGATGCATAAAGATTTTTAATTGTGATTTAAAGCTTAGTGTTGCTTATGTTGCAGGTCATTCCTCTGCGGTGGATCAACAGGCTTATTCATATACGGTTACTGTTGGTACTACTACTATGCAAGGTCCGACATGTCGGGTTTCATGCAGACCTCTTTCTTTTACGGGTATATGGCTTGCGTCTGCTATGGTTTCTTCCTCATGCTCGGGACCATTGGCTTCCGCGCTTCCTCGTTCTTTGTCCGTCATATATATCGATCGATCAAATGTGAATAATCTGTTCCTGAACAATGCCTGGTATTAATCTTATTCTTGTGCTTTGTCTATCTAATCTTCTGCTAGAGAGAGAGAGAGAGATAGAGAGAGAGAGAGAGAGTACTATTCGAAGAAGGTGATTGGAACTCAAAAAAGATGCGAAACAACTGATGGAGTTGAAAAGGATCAACTTTTTCTTTTGTCGAAAGCCGAAGATCGTATTGCGGTAATCAATCAAAGAGAGATTTTCTGGTTCATTTTGCTTCTATTTTCTAGGTATAACTCCATGGAGAAGTTTGTACCTTTACTTATACCTGCATAATTTTAGATTGTTGTATGCTTTCTTTCACACCTTAAATTGACAGTGGAAATCAATATCATCTGTTTAGCTGGGGCTGTGAACTCATATCGACTTGTTTTATATACTTTTTTTAACTAATCAGCCTTGTAAACTGGCAAAATAATCTATTAATTTATATGCTTTTTTAAAAAATTTAAATTTTCAAGTTTTGATTGATACTTTCCACTGCCGGGCAAGATCTGTTCTTTTTTTTTTGTGTGTAAATTGACATGTTAGTTTAACACTTACCTTGATGCATGAATTGGATGCCTTTCTATTCAGATAATGTAGTTTTTTAACTCATCTAATGAGAAGAATATTTATTTATTTTTATTCATTTGATAAAATGTGTAGTAGAATCATGAGTTGTTATGCCTTATTTTCTAAACCCTTTTTCCTACTTGAAGCTAGTCCTTTTGCTTTTATATTCAAATATGTACGATCAATCTTCTCACTGAGATCGTATGAAATGAAATGCAGATAAAGATATGAGAATTCATACTTTATTTATAAAATGAAAAAAAAAAAAAACATTGCACCTATTAAGAAATGATGGGGCTAATGGGTCGGTTGGCCTAGGAAGGTAGTAGTAGCCTAATTTAGTATTTGTGCTTTGACACACAGCTATTCAGATGACATGATACCCCATCAATTTGTTTTTTTTTTTTTTCCTGTTCCTTAATATCACAATAACATATGAAGAAAGGAAAAAGCTAAGGCTTTGTTTGGTAACGAGAACTTGGAGGGGATAAGGACTTATCCCCCCTAGTTATATCCAAACGTAATTAAATAGGAGTGAGAACAGCTGTTATCGTCTTTCTGAAATAAGCTTGTATAAGACTGAAATTACTATTCCAGTCTTTTTCTGGAACAAGCCTTGTTCCCATTTGAAAATAAGCTTAATTAAATTAATATAATTTTAATTATTATTTTAATTCTTTAATTAATTCAATATTTTAATTAATTTAATTATTTTATTAACTAATTATTTAAGTATTTAGATAATTAACTAATTATTTAAGACAATTAAAATTAAATTTTTTAACATTTATAAATTTTTAAATTTTAAATTTTAAATTTTAAATTTTGTAGCTTTTAAAATTTTTAACTTTAATTTTTAATAAATTTATCATATAATTTTAATAAATTATATGATAAATTTTTTTAATAATTTTTTTATATATAAGTAAACTATAAATTTTAATAAGTTTTTTAATAAATATTTAAAATCATATCAGTAAAATTTTAGTCCTTTTTATTCTTCTTATTCCTCTTTAACTTACCAAACACAATTTTCTTTATACCCGGTATAACTCTTAAACCCAACCAAACAGAAATTTATACTAGTTACTGTTAATACGATAACTTATTTTCTTATCCCGGAACTAAACGCAGTCTAAGTATACACCCAAAAGGGGTGTACATCTCACATCCCCACCCATCTAAGGGTGGGGGTGTGACGAGGGGTCGCTTCAGTGACCCCTAAAAGATATCTCCATCCTTAAATGGATGGAGGTGTACGATATACACCCCTTTTGGGTGTACATGTAGCATTCCTCATGAAGAAATAGTGCTTTTCTAGCGTGAAAAACCATCATAAGCATCAAGGCCTTCAAAAGCAAAAGCAAAAGTAAATGCTCCAACTTAATTAGGCCTCTGCAAGCAGGATTATGCTTCATAATTAAGTAAGCCATTATTCAAACTGCAGCAGTTTGGAAAAGCTTCAGCCGATCGAGCCAAGCAAATCTAATTAAAGCAACTGAACTGATAAGCTCCGGGACATTTGGTATGCAGAATTGAATTAAGATTAGATAAGACGAGAGGGGGAGAGTGAGATTTAGTGACTAGAAGGCATTAATTGCAAAGTCATAACAACTAGCTAGATGATCGTCTTGTGGTTTATAATTGAAAATTTTTGGTTCAACCAGATTCAAAAGTAACGAAAGCTGAACCTTGTACAGTCTCCTGATGTTTCAAAAGTTAATTAATTCTCCTTCTTCCGCATATGAAATCTCATCTTATCCCTATTCAATCCATCAGCAAAATTCATCCTTTAACATGCACCAGTAGGAGTTAGAGTAGAACATTCAATTTGTTGGCAAAGGACTATTACTTTCGGCCAACAAACCACATGCATCCACTAACCATTGGGTCCTCAAAATCCTGTTTCCCATCTGAAACCTTTTTAGCTAGATAAAGGTTCCTAGAACCTGCATGGGGACCATCCGCACAAGCTTGGGAATATTTTTCTTGTTTCTTTTGTTACACTAAGCGTAGCAAAAATATAATGGCAACAAATACGTGCCTTAGTGCCACTGAGGATATATAATGCTTTCTACAATATAGTGCCCACTGAATATAATTAATGAAAAGATTTCGGGTCTGATCTGTTTATTTCTCTAAATCAAACTTAATAATCAAATTTTAAGATACGTCTAACTAACGATTAGTACTCTAAATTGCACCATGTTTACTTGCAAGTAAACAGAATTGAAAAGATATGTAAAACGTACGTATTCTCTAATTAGTTTTGGCATTTCCGAATAAAACAAACATTTTTTATACACTCATTGCATTTCATGTGACTCAAGCTCCCATGAATTTTTTGTTTTTGTATATTTTTTTTGGTTTTCTTTTTTGAGTAGAGACTCAAAACTTCCCATACTTTATGGAAAGGATGAGTGTGCTTTCCCTCTTTTCATTGATAATTATTAGTTTGATGAACTGTTAAAGCTACAAGAGAAATTCCCTCTCAAAAGTGCAAGATTGAAAGAGAAGAGATGGGTACAAGTTTCACTATTATAATTAATTAGTGAAAGAAGAATAAATCCAAATTAAAAGATACATGACCATATAACATAGTTTTCACTGCTAATTCAGTTGGTAAAAGTTCTGTTCTATCCAAACTTTATATTTATTATATTAATAGATTATTATATATTCTATTTTTCATGTAAGTGATTTTGTTGCCTTGTGGTAAAATGAAGGTTTGAGACTTGGTTTCTTGAAATAGAAACCAGAGAGTACACAACTCAAAGCATGGCCAAGAGAATTTAAGGGCCCATTTGGAATTCAGGTCCATCTAACGATAATAAATAAAATAAGGTTGAAAAAAAAAATATATATAAAAATATATTTCTGTTTTTTGATGGACGCCATAACCGACTTATAATATTACATACACAAAAATAAACAAAATATTTTACCATCATATATTTTTACCGCACATAACATAATCTTTTCATAATTTATATAATCTTTTCATAATTTCAAATGAAACTTTCGTAAAAACAAAATAACATAGATGCATGTACAAAATGACATATCAAAGACCAAATATGGGCCATAATAGAACTATAATTAGAAGCTTTTATATATATATATATATATATATATAGTTTTTATCCAAGTCACCAAATAGTACACACCATGTTACATTAGTTATTTGGAGTAATCCACAAGCTATTACACACTACTTAACTAAAATGGTGGGGGTTCCTTAACAAAAAGGAAGAGAGGGTCATTCCAAAGATCCCATATATATATATATATATATATATATATATATATATATATAGAGAGAGAGAGAGAGAGAGAGAGAGAGAGAGAGAGAGGAGTTTATATATTTCAAAAAATACAAGTCGAATTATATTTGTGAATTTTTTATCATTAGATTTGTATTAAGATTTGTACTATTTTAAAGTCAACTAAAAAGAGAAAAAAAAAAATAAATAACATAAATCTCAATACAAATCTAATAGTCAAATTCACAAGTATATTTAAATTTATGGTTTTAAAAAATATAAGCCCTACTATATATATATATATATATATATATATATATATATATATATATATATATATATATATATATATATATATATATATATTGTTTTGACTTTTTCCAATTCTATAGTTTGAGCCCTCACATGGCTTGTTTTGTGCCTAGCTCCTTCGGGTGACTCACAAAAAAGTAGTGTTCTATCGAAAAGTAGCTCCTAGCTACCAATTAAGCTTTTGGTTAAAATAAACTATTTTGAGATGCCCCCTGCACTTTTTCTTTATTTTTAAAACTTTTTATAATTAAATTATTTTAGTTAATTAAATTGATTATATTACTTTTTAGCAAATAAAACTGGACTAGTTAATTGCCAATAACAAATAAAGCTATTAAATTTAATAAAAATTAAGGCCACTTGGTATCATATTTGTTTTATATGTTTTTAAGCACTAATTCTATATATTTTGATGTGTTAGAATTATTATTATTATTATTATTATTATTATTATTATTAGTTTTTGCCGACTTGCTTATAATGCATCCGGCTAAATAATAGATAATAACTTTTTTTAAAAAAAAATAGAAGTAAAAAAGGGTTGCTTTTAAATTTCTACTTTTCACTATCAAGTAAATACTTTGACTAAAATAGTTATAATTAATTCACTGTCCATTTCTACACCTTTTAATATATAAAATTTTATTTAATAAAATAAAAGGTAAAGATTATGCCAAATGATCGATGCCTAAGATAATCTCAAAATTTTTTTAAAAAATTGAGGAGTCTATTTCAAAAAGAGCTATAGTTGAGGAGTTGTTCATACATGTTTACCTAAATTTTTATTTTGGAGTATACGTATAATATAGCATTGCTCAAGCTTTTATACAACCTACATATAGCTCCTCTAATGATTTGGGTCTAAATATTACTTAATTTGCTAGAAATGAAACCCCCCACCACAACTTCCTTGTTAATACATTACTATTTGAACCCATGTACCACAAAGCCATCTCACTCTCTCTCTCTTATATATATATTAGATTTTTTTTCCCTTTTTTTTTATTAACTTTTTTCCTTTTCTCTCTCTCTCTCTCTCTAGGAGCACTCCCATTTGTCTCTGTCACACTCGGACGTAACTTTTGCGTTGTATTAAGACCCTTCTTATCCAGCTTTTCCATTGTGACATGCTTCCACCTCTCTCTCTCCTCTCTCTCTCTCTCTCATATATATATATATATATATATATATATATATATATATATATATATATATATATATATATATATATATATATATATATATATATATATGCTTTTCCTACCTCTTTTTGTTTCATTTATTTGTCTTTTCATGTGAAATGATCCACCACCACGAGTGAGGGTGATGGGAGCACATGGATTGATGGCTTATCTAAAAAGGGACTCGCCAACTAACACAATGGAACAGTGCCGAGAATGAGAAGGAGAATGAGAGAGAGAGAGACAGAGAGTAACAAATAAAGGTTTAGCCAAAGGGTTCAAAGAGTAATAAACCTTAATCATATTTTTACCTTATTAAATGGATAATCTTAGTACCGACAATACTTATCGTTGTTGGCTAAGAACTTAACGAGTGATAACTGAGATTTTAAATTCGTAACTTAATTGCTTCACATTTTAAATTTAAAGAATTGACGAAATAGATAGTATACTATATATATTAAGTATGATCTTATTTTTATAGCATCTCTTGGATATGAGAAGTAAAAACTAGCTAGGGTTTTAGCAAATGAGAAATTTAAAGCTTGTTGTTTATTAAGACGAGCGTATAAATAAAAACAAAATCAAAGGTGATTACCAAATAAAATAAATATCAAATGCACGATAAAACTAAAAAACATAAAAATTTAAGTGAAAAATTCTTTACAGGATAAAAATTACGGACGAAAAAAAAAAAAATTCACTATTTTCGAAAAGAGAATACAATAATATTCTTCGTACAATCGTTCGATTAATGTTCTTGCCACCACTGCTTGATTCATTTTTTAGCAATTGGTTGAGAACTTAATGGTTGGTAACTAACTAAGGTTCAAAGTTAGAAGCCTAACTATTTTATTTTTTTAGCTTGAGTTCATTTCTAAAGAATAAACGAAGCAGACAACATGCAATCTTTTTATTTAAAAAAAAAATAAAAATGAAGAAGAAGAGCATCTCTTTGATATGAGAAATACAAGCGGGCTAGGATTTTGGTAAATGAGAAATTTAAAATTTATTGTGAAGAAATTTTTTTTTTTTGAAAGAAAGGTAGCAAATTAAACTACTCATTTTATTTATTTTTGAAAGTGAACTCCAATTAAAAGTGTGAAGCAACTGGGTCATATATTTACTATTAAAGTTTTAGTCAGCTACGCTAAATACGATCCGTTGTTCTTGAGAGATCAAAGTTAAATGAACTTTTTTACCCAAAATTTGAAACTCCAAATTTTGGATCCACGAAACGTAAGTGCCGCCGAAGCTCAAAGCAACTTGAATGCCTTGGAAGTTAAATTTTCCTTCAGTTGCTTGTTTTGATATAATTAAACAATTTGAAATTAAGTGAGTTACCACTACTATTATTTGTTTGTTGATAAACCTTTCAGTATTGGTGAAACTCAGTAATAATGAAGCACATGCGTGGTTTATTTTGGGGGTACTAATTTTGTAACATTTTTTCTTTTTTTTTTTTTTTTTGAGAGAAAATTTTGTAACATTTCTTAACGAAGAATTAGTATAGTGTAAGACGGCTTTCGAGCTATAGGTAGAAAAGTTAGGGTTCTTAGAAACTCCTGTTACACCGTTTTCACCACTTTTGACTGTCCAAATTAATAAGAAGACTTGTCACTTCTACTGAAGCTAATTTTCTTCATCTTCATTTACACCAATTCAAACATTTCCTTATAAATTGTGGCAATTGATGTTAAATAAAAATATATTTAAACACCGTCCTTTATCAACTCAAGACTTTTTGATAGAAGAGAAAATTAATAATTCAATAAGTCTGAAGTGATTCTAATTCAAGACTTTCTGCTCTGCTACCATATTGAATTATATAAAATAATCGTTTGTTTATAAAAACTTAAGTTTATAAAAGGTGGTGCTTAATTAAATATTTTTATATTTAACAATTGGGGTGATTCTTTTTTTTTTGTTTTTATACATCTCCTTCATGAAATTTGGAATTTAATCTGTAATTTATTGGGCTAGAAATTTTATGCACGCACGCCACTTCAGATATATTGAATCTATCACTTGTACCATATGCTACAATTTGTAGATTATATATATATATATATATATATATATATATATATATATATATATATATATATATATATATATATATATATATATATAGTTTATCTACTATATATATACTTGTACAAGCACCAAGTAATTGGTGCTTATAATTAAGTTTTCTACTGTTAGATCTACTTCTTTGATTAATTTTATCTCTTAAATCGTTCTATTTCATCAACCACCAACTAATAAATCCAAAAAATTCACTATCATCCTAACCACACATCTTTTCATTCAAGGATTAAAAATTTACAATCAACAATGACTTGATACATTTAAAAACATATAGGAACTCAATTATATATATATATATATATATATATATATATATATATATATATATATATATATATATATATATATATATATATATATATTCCTAAATTTTTCATGTATAATTAAGCCTTAGCATTAAAAGCTCAAGATGCTGACATTTCTCAAATGTGTAAAATAAAATGTTATTCTAATTAATTTATTGTTCTTAAATTTTAATTTAATCAATCTGTTATCATATTTCTAGCTAATTGTGGCAATTTATTTTAATTAAGTTTGTCGTTCCTAATTAAGGTTTAAAGATTAATTGATTCCTGGTTTTTTTAAAAAGCGAGGCTAATTGTAGAAACTCGATTTCTCTCCCAAGAGGCCAAGAGGAGTGAGACATGGATCCTAAATTACTTATTAGAAAGAGAAAACAAATTGAATTAAAGCAAGAATTCGTATTATTATTAATTAGCATTATATATCCAATAAACACAACCAAATTAATAGGAGCCAAGAAAAGGCTTACAATTATTAATGTATGCACCTCAACAGTAGGCTATTTTTAAATGGCCCTGTCAACTTTGAACTTTTTAATTGAGACATTCTCAAACTTCATCAATCTTTGGAAATCAAGTAATTTAATTAGTTAAATAAATTAAAAATTTATCAAATTATATGATGATTTTATCAAATTTTATATTTGAACTATTTTTTGTATATAAAATTGAGATAATCAACCGTTAACCGCTAATAGAACTCCTAAATAGAATAACTCAATTCTTATAAACCAAAATTTAAGATAATCTCAATAAGAAAATGTTATCCTTGAGCTAAAAATTTCATAATGTCCTACAATTTTTATTTTTTTATTTAGGAGAGAAAGATAGCTAGCATGCATGCTATCAGCTTCGTTCATCTTTTAAAAATAAGCTCAGCTAGAAATCTAAAACAACAAATTATTTCGAAGTTGGAACCTTGAATACTAACTATTATATCCGTAGCCAATTATGCTCGATATGAGTAATGAAACGAGAGTGACCATAATAATTTTTTTTAAAAAAAATATATAAATATAAAACAACTAGATTTTGAATTTAATAAGTTAAGTAATAATTATCAAATTAAATTTTTAATCAATAAGTAAACGCCGTTAAAGAAGAGCGTCAATGCATATCAACCTGAGAAAGGGATGAGAACAGGAATGACTTAGGTGCATGAAATGACATGTTTTGGAGAAACAATGACACAATGACATGCACCAATCAAGTGAGCAATAATTATAACTTTTTCCCCGAAGGGACCATTCTAGTATAGAGAAGACAATAACCTAATTATATTGGAGTTTTTGGGGAGAACGAATATTGTCCTTGTTCCTATATGACTACAGCCCTAGACCCTCTCTAATTGGATTTGATTACTAAATGTGATAACTAGAATTCAGATATTCGATGAACAAATATTTTGAATTTTTTGGTTTCACGTCAAAATGTAAAAGAGCTTCTACTTCTAGCTTCAATATAAAGCAATTTAGCAGTTCTTATTTTTTTTTTTTAATTTTCATAATTATTTTTTTAATTGAAGTGATATTTTAACATAAGAACTAGCCGAGTTAAATAGATTGTTTGTGTTGCCCAATATAATTTAGAGTACATAGATGTATGGATAGCCTTTGAGCTAACCAAAATACTTTGTCTTTTTTTTTTTGTATATGAACATTTCAGATATTCGATCATATATATATATATAGGGATGTCAACGAGTCGGATTCGGGACGGATTTTCAAAAACCCAAATTCGAATCCGAACTCGAATCCGACGGATTTTAAAAATTCATATCCAAATCCGAACCCGACCAAAAATTCAAAACCCAAACCCGAAATAAATATATTTTTTTTCTTTACAATATTTCAAAATATATTATATTAAATTTAAAATTTTAAAATATAAATTTAAATATAATATTAAATATTTATATATACATATATTATATAACGTAAAATTAATTCGAGTTCGGGTCGGATTCGGGTCGTGTACAATCAAAATCCATATCCAAATTCAAATCCGTCGGGTTTTTATTTTTTATATCCATATCCGAATCCATATCCGTTTAACATCGGATAAATCCATTCCACTCGGATTCGGATTCGGATAAAATTTCGGTTATCCGTATCCATTGACATCCCTAATCATATATATATATATATATATATATATATATATATATATATATATATATATATATGGTCCGGCTACTATACTCTTATGAGTAAAGTTCTTTTGTACTCATAAGTTTTCATCTCTTGTATGAAAGAATGTGCGGTTAGAATTATAGTAATTCATAGGATTTATACTATTTCCCCAATAATCTAGTAAACCTTAGGAGGACCACTATCATCCTAACCGGACATTCCTTCATCCAAGGATAAAAAAGTTATGAGTACAAAGGGGTTTATACTCATAAAAGTATAAGAGCTCTACGCTATATATATATATATATATATATATATATATATATATATATATATATATATACATATATATATATATATATACATATATATATATATATATATATACATATATATATATATATATATATACATATATATATATATATATATATATATATATATATATATATATATATATATATATATATATATACATATATACATATATATATATATATATATGTATATATATATATATATGTATATATATATATATGTATATGTGTATATATATATATGTATATATATATATATATATGTATATATATATATATATGTATATATATATATATATATATATATATATATATATATGTATATATATATATATGTATATATATATATATATATATACATATATACATATATATATATATATATATATATATATATATACATATATATATATATATATACATATATATATATATATACATATATATATATATATATATACATATATATATATATATAGTCCAGTTATTATACTATCGATAGCACCAAATATTTGGTGTTATCAAATTTTTCGTCGTTAGATCCATCCTTTGATTATTTTTCACTTCTTAAATTATATTATTTTTTCAACCATCCACTAAACCTTAAAAGATGCACTATCATCCTACATACACATCTCTTCATTTAAAGATTAAAAATTTAATAGCACCAACGATTATTTGGTGCTATTAATAATATAATAGCCTAGTTATTATATATATTATAAGTGCACTTTCTTCCGCTCTAACTAAATGACTTTCATATTTTTAGTATTCTTGAAATATGGTGACTAGTGTTTATCGGATTTTATAATAGTCATAGATATAAAATTTTAATATGCGAGAAAAGAGATTTACGTAGTACAGAAAATTCGAGCCTGTCTTCTCTTTTTTTTATTTATTTATTTTTCTCCTCAAAAACAAAGGTGCTATTGCCAATACGTGAATATCAGAAACTTAGTATATCATTCTTAAATAATGTTCAGTTTAATTTATATTATAAATTTTAATTTTAGTGCAATACAAATATATTTCTGTCCTTAAAGGAAAATAATTATTTAATTTTTTCAATCCATCCAAAACAGGCATGTAATGATAGTTCAGCATCAATAGCATCAAACACCTCCTAAGTTGACCTTTATTTTCTTGCCCCATCGTAAGAGACATGAACAAAAGACGATTCTATACATCAAAATAAATAAATAAATAAATAAATATATATATATATATATATATATATAGAGAGAGAGAGAAAGAGAGAGACTTTCTATGCTATTTATGGTACCAGAGCTTCGATATTATAGTCTTATTTTTTATTTTAGGGTGTTCAAAATAACGATCCATAATGTTAATTAAAACTAATCTAAAATATTTTAAATTTTTTTATAAAAAATTTATATTTTTTCAGCATAATTTACTTAACGATCAAATTATTTTAAAATGGTTAATTTTTCAATGGCTACTATGGCAAATTTATAGTTTAACGGTATAGAAAAATTTAAATTTATTCAAATTTTGATAGAAAATATAAATTTATTCAAATTTTAATAGAAAATATTTTAAACTATTTAAATCAAGATTGGTATTCTTGATTTTGAATTCAAAAGTTCTATCTTGAAATTTTAAAGATTGTTCAATTTTTATCGTTCATTTTGATATAATTTACTTATTAAGTAACGTTGTCGAAAAAAATTAAAATTTTATCGGTAAGAATTTTATAAATTCTAGATTATATTTAACGGTGTGGATCGTTGTTTTAAACATTCTAAAATTAAAAACGAGACTATAGTACCGAAACTCCAATACTATAGATAGTATAGCTATAGGATGCTCTCTCTCTCTCTCTCTCTCTCTCTCTCTCTATATATATATATACCATTGTGGAACCAATTAATTAATTAATTAACTTAATTAATTGATTAATTCTTTGCTGTCACATTCAAATGTGTGGGGGTCATTTCACTTTTGTGCTCATCCATCAATTCATCTGCCAAATGGAGGTTTGATAGAACTTGTTCTCTTCTTACACTAATTAGTGTTAGGTCAAGATCACATATTGATCTGTTTACACTCGAAACTGAAAAGAAAATAAAAAACAGCAATTATTTTCTTCTTTTTCGTTAGAGAGTAATGCTAGGGATAGCCTTAAAAGGTGCTCCAAAATACTGTTGAAATGTAAGATTTTGAAGGCATTATATGAGTTAGGAATCTGAATAGTTTGACGACTAACTGATATTCTGAATTGTTGGATGTAAATTAAACGATAGATTTATGAGAGAATCATATTGAAATAATTTTGGTATCTTTGGTTGTGTACATGGAAAAGATAATGCCAGATCGTCGAGTTATTGAAAAAATATAATCAGTTCATTTAAAGTGTACAGACACATCACTTGCGAGTCTTGATTATTACTCAGTCCAACCAACCTCATACCACTTCGAACATGACTCGATCCAATCCAACCTCTCGAACGTGACTCGATTTAACTCAGCCTTTCGCCACATGATAGAAAACTAGTCCTATAAGAGAGATCACGCTACATGCATGCATTGACAAAGTAAATAATATAAATAACAGAGAAGGAGAGTTTAGCCCATTAGCTAATTAATGATGGTAGGTATTGGAAATTAAATTTCAACCTTTGGTAGGGAGGGGCCTTTATTAGACATGATACTATGTAATCAAACAATCCATCTATGTAATCAAACAATCCATCTGATAGGTGATGTCTCAAGAATAAACTGAGCATTTGGAACATTCTGATCATGTATGCATTAGTTGGCAAATCAATGAGTTAAGCACTCGAATCAAATGGGCTATAATGTCCGACATACGGTGCTTCGATGTGGTCCATCGGAGTGGACAGTCGCAATCCACTCGAATCTGACAAACATGGTTGGCACATCCAGAATACCACAACTTGTATGGCTACCAGGATACAGACCAACACAAGGTCCAAAACCCTAACCCTAATTGTTTGTGTACGAACACAGTTGAGCCCAATGCTACTTCTACTTGAAATATATGCAGCAGCAACAGTTTGGGTCCAAATTTAAGCATCTCTATCAACGAAGGCAACGATTGATCGACAAAGTGGTATGGGCGTGGCCCAGTTTAAATTGGATGGTCGCGATCCGTTTCACGACCATGGAGAAGAGCCAAGAAAAACCCAAGTGAAGCAGTACTACATTGTGGTCCTGATGCTTGGAAGATACCAGTTTTCGCCCACTTTGGAAAGAAACACATCAAAATAAACTACAGGTAATCTGTACAATGTCCAGGTGAAAGATTAAGCTAAGATAAGATTTATTTAAAGTATTACCTTAGTGACCTAAAAAATTGTACCTCTTTCAAAAGGGGAAAACAAAAAAAAAAAAAAAAACCTAATTTAAGTATTATATTACATATTGATTTGATAATATATATTTTAACCTGTATAATAATATATATTACTAAGATTTTTAACTGATTTATCTATACATTTTATAATTACCGTGTGTACGTATTGCAAATACAACATTCCAAACCAGACCCAATATATATATTTTTAATATATTATATTTTAAATCTCAAAAAATTAATGCTTGAGTACCTCTCAAAAATATCACGCACAAAAAAAAAAAAAAAAAAAATAATAATAAAAGGTCTCTATTTTTAATTACACGTAGCCATTCCATGTAAATAAACTATTTAAAATCTTGATTTTTACGTTTACTTTACTTAAAATTTTTATATAATAATCGTAAAGGAGATAGCATGCTAAATCTTTCATGTGGTGTGACAAGCATTTTAACTAACTTGGCTCACAGCTGATGTGGTAGGCCCGGCGCACAAAGTAGTATGCAACCCAGTGAGCGCATTGAGAAGGACCAGCCAATTATCTACTAAGGTGGTGGGGCCCAGAGCATATCCTGGTGTGCCAGCTAGAACCACCCCAAAGTGGTGGGTCCCACTTTGCCGCCCACTCACGAAAAGCTCTGACACCGCCACGTGTATCCCAGGCTCGTTTTGGCCTTACGTGGGCAAATGGGACAAACCCGGTCTACGGGTTTCGAACACTTAAAAAGGCCACGAATTATAAATGCGTGGACCCGGTCCACCATATTAGCCAGGCACCGGAATATAATATTCGAAATCTTATAATATTTTAAGAACAATAATATTGGTAATTCCGATTTAAATCGGATGTACGATATATATTCTATTTATTTTAAAATAAATTTATTTTTATTGATTATTTTAAAATAATTAGTAAAATTTATTTTACTTCAGAATAAATAAAATGTAAGATGTATACTCAATTTTGAATGTAAAAAAATATTTTTTTTTTACATTTTAAAGATAAAGGTACTGGATGTGACCTTTAACTCCTTTCTATCCCAGTTATTAAAAGATAAAAGTTTTAAGAAACTAACACATATTTACTTATTAATTAACTAGTCCCAAATGTTAATTAATATTCTTAAAAAAACTATTATTATTAGGTACATGAGAAATAGGTTATAGACCTTTTACAAGTTTTTAGAACACATCAAATGAATTGAATTTTTTTTTTTGCGACCTCTAAAATTGTGTTTTTAGAGATATCGATTAATGATGAACCTAAGCTAGCGCTTATATCATACTTTGACAGTTTAAATTATTATTAAATAATATAAAATAACTGTTATTTTTTTAAAAATTTAAGTTATTAAAAAATAATATTTTAAATATTTTTAATATTCTATACTTAATTGATATAGTTAAGGGGGCATTTGGATCGGATTATCTTGGCAGGATTACGGATAATTCTGTCAGAATTACAAGATTTCGAAAGGTGCAGAATTAATTCCAAAACATTACTGGGGGAGGGGTGCATGTTGCATTACTGGAAGCGGGTAATGTTGTAGTTAATGTAAAATGACAAGTTTACCCTCGAGTACCCCAAACCCTAAACAGGAGATCATTCTATCTCCTCTTCTGACAATCTTCACCCCTCTTTCTCTCCCGAGACTGCCGTACGGACCTCCCTCTCTCGCCCAAGCAAGCCGCAGCCGCCCCTCTCTCCCTCTCTCGCTCGAGCAAGCCGCGGCCGCCCGGTGCAATTTAAATTTTAAGTTTTGGTGGTGTAAAATATCAAAAGGGTAATTTTGAAAAAAAGATATACATTTCTATCATGATTACTGAGTTTTAAAGGTTGAACCAAACGTAATAATGCTATAAACACTGTAATTTAGCATTACATTACCGGTTTATTCCAAACGTATTAATGCAGCATCAGCAGTAATCTCGTTCAGAAATGCAACATGTTGGGGTATGTTGAAATACTCAGTAATCTAAACTATTTGAACATTTTAAAAATTAAATTTTATAACTTTTAATATAATTTATTAAGTGATTAAAATGTCTCGAATTCACTTTATATTAAGTATTAAAAATAATTTATTTGAGATCGTTTGAATACTAGACAAATAATGTTATAAAATCAAGAAATTCAAAATAATATAGATTAAGTATATATATATATATATATATATATATATATATATATATATATATAAAATTTTTCTTATTTATTTTTGATTATTATTCATAATTTTTAAATTTATTTAAAAATGACAAATATATAATACTAAAATTCAATCCCAATAGTAAATTCTAAAAAAATAGGAATATTTGAAATTTTTTTTTAAATCAATAAAAATATTTTGGTCCCTTAGAATAAAAATATTTTTAAAATTTTAAAAAACATATATTTTAAATGAGTCGGGACTACTTGTACAAATACCGAGCAATTGAAGATTATAAGTTTTCTACTGTTAGATTATTTTTTTGACTAATTTTATTTTTTAAATCATTCTATTTCACTAACTACTCATTTAATTCAAAAATTTTACTATTATTTTAACCATAACTTAAAAATCTATAAGTATTAATAATTCGATACTTTTAAAAGTATAGAAGCTGAATTATATTTTAAATATCATTCCAATATATAATTCTATTTCAAGGGGGAGGAGGCTTAATTACCAATTACGTGGACTGGCACGTGCAACAGCTCTCAACCGGAGTGGGGGAAAGCGTTTCACTTTTTGGCGATCTGCATGATCTGCCAACATGCCACCACTCGAGGCTGTCTCCTTAGTGGGCACGTGCGAGTGTCCCCCGATTCGCACGTGAGCTCGGTGTGGTGTGTGGTGGGGTGGTGAAAGAAAAAAAAAAAAAATGAAAAATGAAAAGAAACAAAAAACACATACGCATTGTAATTACCGAAGCACTCGTCTTTTTCTGCATGCAAGGGTAGAGACAAAATTTAGAAGAGTGGGAGGGATAAAGAGTCAATGGCCATTTTGATTTCTCATTGGAGCCAAAAAAAAAAAAAAAAAAAAAAAAATCCCAATATTGAGTAAGTTGTTTGTATTATGTAATGATTATGTTTTAGGTAATTTGTTTGCCTTTTTATCGAGCTTTCACTTTTTCTCTTTTTCATACATCAGTTAATAGTTTTTTTTGTTACTTTTAGTTAATTGTATTATGATTTATCGGTAAAATCGTAATTTTACTTTTAGCTATTAATTAAATGTAAGTAATAGAGGTTTATTATTTTTTATTTTTTTTTGAGAGAAAATTGTAGAGGTTTTTTGGCACGAGAAAAGTATTAATTTCTCTATAGAAATTAAGTTAAATACTTTACTAGTAACAACTATCCTTAAACGGGATTTAATTTGTTGTTTTCTTTAAAACTACATGTTAATTTACTGGTTGGTCACAGGGATTTGATCCCCTAGCGCGCATTGAAAATATAATGCTCGATCGAGTCCCCGACTTCTTAAGCTATTTATAAGGTCGACTTGGAGGGGTTATACTTCTATTTTTATCCTAGAACCACTTCATTCTTTAGAGACGGTTTGATTCTTGAGGGCTGCGTTTGATTCGGGGATAAACCGGAGATAGGTATAAATTATGGTATTAGAAGGAATTAGTGTAAATTTCTGTTTGGTTGGGTTTAAGAGTTATACCGGGTTTAAAGAAAATTGTGTTTGGTAAATTATATAGGAATAAGAAAAATAAGAGGCATAAGAGAAAATTATGTTTGGTTGGGTATAGAGGAATAAGAATAATTAAGGAGATAAATATTTTTATTTACTATTTTATCTTTTATGATATAATTTAAAATTAAATAAATTTATGGTATTAATCAACCTTATATTTAATTTAGATAAATATTAAAAAATTCAAATAATATTTACAATTAAATATTAAATTGTAATAATAGTATTTAATATTAAATATTAAATATTAATATTTAATATTATTTAATATTTAATATTAAATATTAATATTTATCTAAATATTAAATATTAATATTTATATAAATTTTAATATTTAATATTAATATTAAATATATTTAATATTAATATTAAATATTAAATATTAAATATTTATTCGCTATTCAGCTATTCCGCTATTCCGTCCGGGGGTGGGAATAGCTAAACCCATCCCTTAGCGGGTTATCCCAAGATAACCCGCTAAGGGATGGGTTTAGCTATTTCCACCTTTCTATTTTGTGTTTGGGTATAATAACGGGGATAAGGGGGTTATCCCCCCCCTTATCCCCGTTACCAAAGGCTACCGAGATGAATTAATGGAACAAGATAGAAAATTATATATTCAACACAAATGTTCAAAATATGTTACCCTTTGTTTTAACATAAGTTTTTTAAAAATGAGCTCTACTGTGTGTGTGTATGCTCATGCTTGTGGGTGTCTATATATATATATATATATATATATATATATATATATATATATATATATCACACAACAAAATCATTTCAATATAGGAATGCTTTTTAAACGCCGTTGGAGGAAAATATCCTTAAGTATTCTTATAATATAGTAAATACGGACACTTTAAAAAGCATATCATATAAATTCTTTATTGTATTAAATTAACTTTGTAAATAATAAGCTTTATTATTATTTTTAATTTTCTAACGCTTTAAAGCGTCAGAATTTTAATAAATCCTGACGTTTTAAAACGTTAGAATATATTTTACCGACGCTCGGCATAAGTGTCATTGTATAGATGGTGACTTTTCATTTACCAACGGTTTAACTGACGCTTTTAAATAGGAAACTAAACTATATTGAGACGCTTTTAAGTATCATTAAGTATATATAAAAAAAGCATTCTTAAATATTAAATTTCTTGTAGTTGTTGAGACCAAAATTTTCGTCACCTAAGGAGGTGACATGTGGCACCTACCATCGGCTAAAGGTATCAGCCGATAGCAGGATGAGTCGAAAGAGAAAGACTCGCGTCTTGATCAAGACCGACCTCAATCACGTGAAAGTGTGGCACATGGCGCACGACATTGGCCGAAGGTATCAGTCGACAGAAAAAGCGGCCGAATGAGAAGACCACCGTCTCATCTAGGATTGACTTCAGTCGAAGACGAATATCAGACCGTGCTAGTCGAGCGGTGAATGAGGCAAGGTTAGAGTCAACCTTCGGTTGCTCGAGCCGAATAAGGAAAGACTCTGAAAGGAAGGAGTGTGAGATTTGGGCGTGAATCTTGTAACTGACTTCGAAACGACAAGTGACGCCCAACATTGAAAAGCGCCGAAGATCACACTGCGACGCGTTGATAAGGGGATGAAATTGGATGGAAAAATTACTACTATCCTATTTGAGAAAGTTTTACTCAAAAAGAAATAGTTGAGGAATTTACGATAATTCTTCCCAAATCACGCCGATTATTCAAATCGGCGATTATACGCATGGTTCGAGAGTGTATAAATACATAAACCATCGAAGAAAAAGGGGTCCTGCAACCTCGTAAGCCAGGACCACCCATGCTATTTCATACATTTCAATACCTATATTTACTGCTTTTCTAGATAATTTTACCGTATTTTCTAGTAGTAGATTAACTTGTAATTGGTTCCTTATTACTTTTGTAACCCTACTATAAGCAATATAATTCTTAATCGACTCCTTAGCCGTGTCAAATCTTTGCCTCTATCTCCCGATTCGGCTATTGTCGGCCGAACTCTCTCTACCTCTACATCCCGATTCGGCTAATCTAAGCTGGACGGTCGTGAGAGTTGATTGAGAAGAACCCGGCCGAGCGGATCCCTCCTCAGCCCGATCGTTTGATCCATTGACACGCAGTGCATCACATCTAGAGGGTCACCCCCATGGGGCCGATCGACGACCGAACCCGGTCAACGGTCAGCGCGGCATTTTCGGCCCCAACATCTTTTTTGGCACGCCCGGTGGGACACTTAGGGAACTCTTAGCTTTTCCTACCGATATAAAATGTCAGAAGACAACATCTTGAATCTCCGAAATAGAGTTGTTCCCAAACTTTCAGGGAATGACCAGGGTAGTAGTGCCGTACACGCATATGATCCGCCACCGACGCTACCGGAGATTCTCGAAACTAGTGGGAGGTCGACACCACCGGAGTCGACCCGGTCAGAATTATTCGGGCAAATGGCTAGAGTGATGAGAGCTCTCGAGAGAAGAGGCCAGGCGCATGACACCCGCCTGGACTTTGTGTCGGCAACGGTGGCAGTACAACTGCAAGGAGTTTTGCAGCCGATGGCACCCCTCCAGATGGCACAGCTGCCGGGGGCAGTACAACCACAATCGGCTCCTTTCCTAGCAGGGTATAGGCCGTAGGCCGATGAATCCGAACATCGGCCACCAGCAGGAAACCGCTCGCGGTTTACTTACTTCACCCCCTTCGTCGGTTTAGCAATCCTACGCTTGGGGCAAAAGAGCTTGGGGGCAGGCCTCGAATGTAGGACCTACCCAAGATCAGGCGAGTCAAGTCGCCCCGCCTCCTTTAATCGTAAATTCGGTACAGTCGGCGATCCTGACGGCTCTGGCAGGAAGCATTGAGCTATATGCTCAGGAAGAGGAGGTAATAAAAAGTACATTCGGCACAAAGGCAAGGACGACGATATGGTCAGTTCTCAGGCCCCCGCATCCCTCGTACGGGGAGGTGGATGTGGGGCATCCATATCTGGCCAATATGAAAATGCCAATGTTTAGCAAATTCTCGGGTGAAGTAACCGAGAGCACGGTCGAGCAATGGTTCTCCTCCCGAGGACCGGCCCGATGGCAGGGGCCGGTCACGACTGAGGCGCGAAAACGTCGGCTGCAGAAGATAGAAGCCGACGCACACAATGATGGAGTCGCGGCCGAGGGAAGGCTGCAATTGGCGGACATAAGCATAGAATCAATCGGCCACGTAAATTGGGCCGATGAATTATTTGTCTGGATGTTTGAGGAGAAGGTGCAGATGAAGCTCCTCGGTAAAACTAGCCGAATAACGGCAAGTGATAGATCCCCATCCTGGATCAACTGGTAGTAGGTGAGGCCACGTCAGGGCCTCAGGTAAATAACCCGGCACAAGAAGCCGACGAAGAAATAGATTCGACTATTACACCACAGGCCGAAGACTCGGTCGAAAGGGCCGAGGATGAAATCATAGGAGACTACTTAAGGGATTCACCGATTAAGAACGACGAGAAAACGTTGGAAGTTCAAGATCCCCTAGTTGAAGTCAATTTGGGGTTGGACGAATAGAAACGACTGACTTTTATTAGCTCGAAGCTATCGGCGGAGCAAAAAGAAGAGCTCGTCGGCTTACTCAAAAACTACCTAGACTGCTTTGCTTGGAGTTACAAGGAGATGCCGGGACTCGGTCGAGAAATTGTAGAGCACAGGTTCCCTATCAAAAAGGGATTCAGGCCCTTTAAATAACTGACTTGTAGGTTTGAGCCGAGTCTTGTACTAAAAACAAAAGATGAAATTGAGAATCTGTTGAAGGCCGGTTTCATTAGACCGGCCCGTTATGTCAAGTGGTTCGCAAATATAGTTCCTGTAAAGAAAAAGAACGGGAAGCTAAGAATTTGCATAGACTTTCGAAATCTCAATCTGGCTATGCCGAAGGATGAATATCCCATGCCGATAGCCGATATATTAATAGATGCCGCCGCCGGCCATAAAATCTTATCCTTCATGGATGGTCATGCAGGCTACAATTAAATAATGATAGCCGAAGACGATGTGTCTAAAACGACTTTTAGATGCCCGGGTTGTGGAGTCCCGGAATCCCAATAATGCTTGGCGACGTGGTCAGCGGCTTTGAGACACCTATTTTTGTGTGTCAAGTGCGTTTGCGCGTCAAACGGACGCGAGAAACGGACTCAGCGCAAAAAATTATAAAAAAAACACAGTTTTTTTGTTTTGGGGCATGTTTCGGGCGCGTGGAAGTTGGATCCGGGTGCCTGGAAGTTGGATCCGGGTGCCTGAATGTGGGAGCATTGTAGCCGCTACACCGGGCCGTCTTTCCACGTATCGCGCCGCGATTTGCACGGGTGGAGCCACGTGGCACAGCACTATTGGCCGGGCGTGCGGGCGCGGTAGACCTGGCGCAATTAGCGCCGCGTGAACCTCGCCTTTCCACGTGGCAGCCTCCTATTGGCTGGCGCCAACCACCGGGCGGGGCGGGGTCGCGTGGCATGCGATGGGCAATTCGGGCTTTGCGTGGATGCCTGCCACGTGTCCGGGCGCGGCACTGTGGATTCCGGGCGCCCGAAAGTTGGCCCTTGAACCTGAAAGTTGGGTTTTTCCCGATTTTTCTAAAATTGGCCTCTCCCTCCTTCATTTCTAGATTTTTGAGAAACCGCCTTGGAGCTCCCTTTTGTAGAGGTGATCCTTTACGAGTCCTAATTGCTTCTAGGGATTTTTGGAGGATTTTGGAGACCGTTTCATCATCTTCTTCCCCGACTCCGCGAGCTTCGACGTTCCTTCGATTGCGGTCTTCTCTGTCGACGTTTCGTCCGCGGACTCCCCTAAGCTAATCCCTTGGAGTTTTTGGTTAATTTTTGATTTGAGATCTTCATGAGAGGTAGGCATACAACTTTGGTATTTATCACTCTCCTCTATTTTGGCTTTTTATGGGATTTCTCGCAGCATCTTTGGACTCATGTGCACTATAGCAATTTTTGGACAGTATGGAGTATATATGCATTTTCTCTGCTTTTTGTTGGCGGATTTGAAAGTTTAAGGTCTCTATCTCCATCTAGACTTTGAGAGGAACGCAGTTGTACCCTTCCTTGGAATTTTTGAAGGCATTTCAAAGGTGAACTTTTCCTATTTTTGGAGCTCTATGACAGGACTGTGGTGTTGGATTTTGTGAATTAACTCATCGTGACGATCGGCCTTGTGCTACAGATTTCGTGGGGAACTTGGAGTTATTTTGTGAATGTAAAAGCTTGGACACATTTTTATGGTCAAGGTGAGCATCTTTTCTTTTGGTCCCAGATGAAAATTGTGTATGGATTAACTCCTACACTCCATTGATGTAAGCGCTAATTTTGTGGGGCTGTTTTGGACAGCATAGAGAGGTTCTGTCACGCCCTGGCGTCGAAACTGCGACCCGGGCTCGCCAACAGATCCGCCGCCCATACGGGAAGCCCCGTATAGACGAAGCGACTAACCTGCAAAAGATCATCTATACTAAACAGATATCAGAGCTGAAAAGTAAACTGCTATAAATAAAATAAATACAAGTCCACAGAAGTACAATCCAAGTCCTCACAAATACAAAAGTCTCTCAGCAATAAAAGAAAAGTACAACTCTACCTGTCACGCCCCGGGGTTTAAACACGCGGAAGAAACGTCACCGTTTAGCTCTCAAATTTGGCATATATTTTTTTTGAAATCAATCTTCCTCGGTGCGTGCCCAGACCCGCCGCATATACAAATTCACTCTGCAAACGGGCAGAGTCTCCTTTGTATATGCACGACGTCCTGACTACAAAGTCCATATCATCCTACCTTTAACCACACTAGTTCGATCGTCAAACACATACAACCATTTTCCATATGTAATAAAGAAGCCGACTATTTTTGAAAGGATAAAACCGCAGGGTTTTGAAAGCGGTGTCCACACGACACCCAAGTTTTATAAAGTCATTTCGAAATCCATAAATCCACAGGGTTTTGAAAACGGTGCCCACACGACACCCAGGTTTTACCAAACCATTTCGAAATCCATAAATCCACAGGGTTTTGAAAACGGTGCCCACTCGACACCAACATTTTTCAAATCATTTTCGCAATGTTTTCTTTCTTTTTCTTTTTGGTTTGAAAACGGCCAACAAGCAGATAGTAAACTAAACATTCATCCACAGAGTTTTTTTTTTGTTTTAATAATCCCAACATCCAAGTCACCCCACGGAAGTATCACACCCACAAAGCTACTAACAGATAATGAAATAAGCACAAGGAGAACTAACCACAGTCTGTAGCCTCGAAAGGCCAATAGACCTCTCATCGCGGCCTCACCGTCGCCCTAGCTCTCACCCCTGACTTAACCTGTCACAGAGTGGGGAGTCAGCGACTCAAGATACAAAGTATGAAAAGCATGGAGGAGCTATAACTAAAGCAAACTGTAAGAAAAACCAGAGTGACCGCTCTCATCATCGTGAAATCGACAGTAAAGCCTTCCCCCTGTACAATCCAAACCGGGCACCTGCCCCGGCAACCACACCGAGCACCTACCTCGGCAACCCCGCCGAGCACCAACCTCGGCACCCCACCGAGCACCTGCCTCGGCACCACCGCTCACACCCCCCACCCACGAGGGCCCCCATTACGTCACCAATACGTGGGGTACACGGGTCAACGTACCACTTTTCCGGAAAAGCACACCCTCGCGGTGGCCAAACCGCTGGTGTGCGTGTAGCAATCTCGAGCCTCGACCGAGCACCACCCTCGGCGAACCAGGCTGAGCACCAACCTCGACAAACCAGACCGAGCACCAGCCTCGGCAAAACCCCAGAGCATGATGTATTATCGAGCACCGCGACCCTTAGTCGCCATAAACATAATGATAATAAAACATAAGCTGATATAGGGGTTAACGATACTTTGCCATGTCCATACTTTACACTTACCATTTAACCTCATTTTCCGACTCAAGAACTGTCGAAATAGGAACCCACCTTCCGACGTCCGGATGGTCGCACCGATCACCGTCCCCATCGCTAGTATGCCCCGAACAACCCTATTGTTCGGGGAGGGCGAATTGCCCGTCCAATCTCCCACCGCGACACACGTTAATCCGGAGGTCCACGACACCCCCACTACCCCTTACAATGATAGGCATAACAATACGAAAATATGCACAAAAAGGTTCTAAGGGGTACCCACCTCAAAGCAAGTCGAACGAAACACCTGGAACGCTCCGCGCCCTCGAACGACACTCGGACCTAAAAGAAAGTCCCCAGAAAGTACAGATCAGTAACAATCCAATTTCCTTCGAACAAAACGTGCTTAATCCGACACCGCCGATGAATCGACCATTTTGCGGATTCACGGGACGCAAAGCAACGATCTGTTCAATGAAAACCAATAGGTTCCGTACGAACGATTCAGAGATCGAGTGCACGCTGTCCACCGCAGCCTACTAGGCTACAATTACACTAAGACCCCCAGACTTTTCTAAATTCCCATTTTATACATATAAAAATCACTATTTATGCCCCAACCTTTAACCCGGGAATCCATATACCAAAATAATTTATCCGTAACTAAAATTTAACGTGCTGGACCCCGTGCTCACAAATAGGAATCAAGTTATGCCATCAAAACACTACGTGGTCCATGATTACTGTGCAAAAGGCTCCATACAGCTATAATTATTTTTTCCTTTGGATTAATCCCAAATTTAGTGTGAGCATCACGCTCAGGAGCTCTCGGATGTTCAGAAGCTCACTAATGGACTTCTGTACAACCACCAATCCAGGTGTAGGGTCACATACTCAAAATAGAGCTCGACATTGAGTATTAATCAACACCATGATTTTGGATAGCAACTAAAATGAACATTAATTAGAGGACATAAAAAATGTTTAGGGGCTCACGTAAAGCAGGTTGTAGACCCACTGGTTGAGTTGCTGGGGCAACACCATCTTGCACTTGCCTTGTTGGAGCGCTCACTGGCCGAACTCACCTTCCTTTCGGTCACCCCTCAAACTAAGGCGAGCACCACCCTTCTTGAGCTCCCAGAGATGGAAAGAACCGCAGCCGTGCTAGCCTGGAGGTCCCTATGCTTCCCCAACCCGAAGAAAAGGAAAATGAAGCTTTAGGAACCCAATAATGGCAACTTGGGAATTAAGCCACATGGGTCGCATGCAAAAGGACTAAAGGGATGCTCAAGGTGTCAGGAGACTTACCAAGGTTGGCCGGCGCTGGAGGAGCGACGGCGGCGGCCGGAGCCGAAGATCGGCGAAACATGGGCCTCTAATGGCGGATCTTCCACCGCGGGCTTCCGAACCCAAGCAAGTACATAGGATGGATCCTCTTGGTGCTGTGGAGCTTGCCAAGGGTCGGTCCGGCGGTGGGGGGCAGTGGCGGCGCCGGGCGGTGGAGCTCGGCCGTGAGGGAGACAACCCGAACCTAGGGCTTGCTCCCCCGCGTTCCACAACGTACCAAAGTCCATCAAACTTCAGGGGACATCTTCTGGGGTCGATCATGTAGTGTTAAGCACATTCGCCCAGTCGCCGGAGCTTCGGAGGCGGCGCGCACCGATTACGTCCAAGAACTAGGGTTCCGGCGGCCACCCTCTACCCGACGGCAATCCGGGGAGCCCCGGGCTTCGGGGCTTCACCTGGAGCACCTCCTAGACGTCAAAACACGACTGCCGTGGCCCAAGATGCAAGAAAACCCACCGAAACCAAAGAATCACCTCGCCGGATCCGAGGAAGAAGAAGACGGTGGGTTCGACGGCGCGCAGCTGCGCCAGGCGTCAGGGCTCCTCAACCCGCTTCTCAGGATGCCGAGGATGCTCTCAGATGGGCTGTGGAGAGATCTCAAGCCTCCCAATTGCATCATTCTCCACCAACCTGAAAGCAAGGCAAGGTCTTGCTTTTCTGGCGAGGGGAGGTGGCGGCCGGCGGCGCTGCGGGTGCAGCCGTCGGAGCAGGAGCAGAGGGAGTCGCGGAGCCTTCCCTGGCGCGGCTGGGTGCGATTGATCCGAGGCTAGGGCACCTCGGGTCTACTTGTATGCATTGGTACAAAATGCCAATAAGCCCTTCATCTAACACTATCTAGAGTCGGGTCCACTCGTAGGGACTTCATCTCACACAAAGGCCCCTCTCCAAAGAACCCTATTGGATTCCGCACATAAAATGCAGGGACTCCTATACAAAAACACTATTTTTTGCCACTTTTCACGCTTTTCGAGGCCACCGGGTCGTCAAACTGAACAACCGACACCACCACGACGTCCGGCTCGACGAGATCTACAAGGTAGTGATTTTGGTTTGACGCATTCGATCCCCTACAATTTTAAAATCCAACAAATACGGCAAGATAAACAGTTCTGCATGCTTTACGATGCTTTCGGCTCGTCAAACGGAAATTTGGTCAACGCCACTGCGCTCAGAACGATGACGCCATTCAAATCGACTACCTGGATCGTCAGATTCGGACTCCAGACGGTCGATCGGCCGACGTTGGCTAGCGAGGGAATTAAATCAGGGCGTTACTATTCATTTCACTATTCACTTAAGTCGCGGGTCCCACTAGTTTCCTTGCTAAAATCAGGACGATCCGACCGTCGGATCAACAAACGGTCTATACCATTTTCACTCGATTCGATGAGACGGTCGCACTGGAGACCTTAGATTTCCGTGATCAGACCCGGATCGGAAAGGCAGAATTTGTGCATCGAAAACTGTGCCATTCGCACACCGGTACACACCCATAAGGTTAAATTTTGTTTCCTCACCCACACTCACACTTGAATTTCACTCTTTATACGAACTCAAGTTTCTTGAGTGTTACACTACCTCACTACAAAGGTCTCTCAACAAGTAACTCTCAAAATAGTAAAGGGGGTACATCTACTCTCTCAGGAAGGCGGCTGGTAGGGATCTATCTCGCGACTCCCTCACCTCGATCAGCAGGATCAACAACTGGAACAGCAGGAACTGGAGTAGAGGTCCCTGGGGAAAAAATACACAACGACGGGTGTGAGAACTACATCCCACAGTAGTTCTCAGTGGGTGCCGCCAACAAGCCCGACGGTCTGCCCACTAAGTCTAATAGAGGCATAAAGTAACAAAGTAGCACTGAAAGAAAAGAGCTGGAAAAGAATGACTCTACAGCTACTATGCCTCTACCTAGATGCTCAAAAAGTGAAACAGATGGAAATATGATGCATCTACTGACCCTCAACTCAGATCACCTAATCTACCTGACTGCCTCCTCGGGCCAGTCAAACCTGCGCCTACCTATTGCCGTTACATCCACGGAGGATCGGACTTACTATACGTAGGGCGTCCGTGACTGCCAAAACTGGCCCAACCAGAGGGACTGCATCCGTGACTGCCAAAACTGGCCCAGCCAGAGGGACAGCGTCGACAAGTCGCGATACCAAAGTAACAGATCCACCCCGGACATGGCACTCGAGGGGAGCGACCCCAACGAGGACAAAGGTATCCGCGCACTCTGTCGAGCTCAAAGTGGCACTGCAGGCTATAGTCCAAAATCTACGCTCACTCTCAGAACGGAAAGACTCGGGATCCTCAAACATCTCGCGTAACGGTCGGAGCACTCTCGACGACTCAGCTGATCAGCTCTCTCGAATCACAAGACACTAGCAAACTCCCTCAACTCACAGCACAAAACACACTGGCTGGAGATACTCCACAGCCGGGATCGACCCACAACTCAGGGCTAACAAAACAGGTCGGACAACACTCAACGACCCGGGACCACCGTCAACCCCAACGGTTCCCAACAACAGAACATCAAACTCACAGATAACATAGGAAGGACCGACACCATAAGGGTTTGGAAAACCCGATAGGTCGGTGCTTAGAACCCTATCAAACAAGAACAGACTCTAGGCTCCGCCTATCGAAGTCCCCGACCCCCTTACAGTTCGGGAACACAACAACCTCGGTACAACACACAAAAGACACCAACCAGGGTCCGAAAGTTTTGGGAGACCAGCACCTACAACCCTAACAACAAGAACAGGTTCCATGCTCGGCCCCCGTGGCTTTCGTCCCGACAAAGGAACGGCCCCTAGAACCCAGATCACCCAAACTCTCTCGGGTGAGGAGTTTGTAATAAAAAGGTGACAGTTATTACTGAAAACTATTTTAATCTGAGAAACCCAATTTAATATATTTTAGTTCTTTTAGAAAAAGTAGTTATAAAACAAGTATTTATACCCAAACCCCGAAGGACTAATGCCTTTGTCCAACCAAACAAGGACAGACTCCAGCGACCCTTCGATGCTTGGAAGAAAATATTGGTAGACTAAAATCATGTGTATGTCAAAAAGGTTCTGGGTTCTTGGTCCTAATAACATTGGTATACTGCCGCCACTAACACAGCGGCGACAAAAGAAACAAAGAACAAAACACCCCGGGATTACCGTTCACCCAAACGGCTCCCGCCACAGATAAAATACTAGCTACAACTACCAGACTCCACTCTGGTCCCAAGCACGAGTGTAACATGCATCCCACACTAAGAAGAAACTCGACCACTCGGCCCACTACCCGGGCGAGGATAACACTATATCCAGGAATAAGGTACAATGTGTGGATGTCTAAACATAAATAACCCTAGCCCATATGAGGGTTTTCTACTGGTCTGGTTACACATGCAACATATGACGGGGGTGCTAGGTCAAGTTCCAAGATAACAATAATTTAACAGATGGTAGAAAGCAAGGAGATCACAAGATCATCAGATAGTACAAGGAATAGCAATTCCTACATTCTAGCATGCTACACAAGAAATTTACTATCATGCATAGTCCTACTATAGCAGATTTAATGTCCAGTCCATCAATCTTGGAGACAAGGCCACCCACCTGAGGGCGCTAACTGTCCAAAGTCCAACAGCTGAAAATACCAGGAGCAACAACCTCCACTAATCCACAGTCCCTAAGGTCCAAAGACACTGAACAACTCCTCCTGGTACAAACATACAGTCCAAAGTTACACTTTATTCCAACAAAATATCCAAAAACATACAACCTGCGGTAACAGTCCCAAAGATGCAAAATATTCACCTACAGAAAGGACTCAGAAAAATCCAACAAAAATACTGCTGTAATCCTCGCGTCGAGCCCTTCGAAACGAGTACCTGCACGTCCCTATCCGATTTTTGTACATCAAGATAAAAATCTGACAAGGTGACCATCTCAAAAGAATCCTGTACAAAAAAATCTGTAGCACTTTGCTCTGAAAAATGGGATTTTTCACCTTCAGGAGAAACTCAGAAAAATCCGAGAAAATTCGAGGACATTCCTTGCGATGTGTAGATGCAAAACAACTTAGGCCCGCCTCCATCCGATGCCCGTGCGCGGAGATATCGCCGAAAAACCAAGGTGCTGTCCAAAACTCCACAGCAGAACAAGGGGTCACAGAAACACCTCGGGAACAGTGCCAAAAACTCGAAAGAAGGAGAAGTTATCAACATAGAAAATGAAGCCTTACCTCTCGTGAATCCAACGCCATAAGAATCGTCCAAAAATACTGTCGGAGTCGCTCTGTGGACCTCTCAGACCGAAACGCGATGACAACGGGCCTCCGATGAAAGAACGTCGCTCTGCGCAACAATGCCGAAGTCGTCGATGCCGCGGCCTCCAAAAATTCTGAAACTCCACCACAAGATGCACAACGAGATGAAGAACAAACTCAGTAAAGGGCTTGAGGGCAGAGGAGCTCGGAAAAAAGGGTAAAAAGCCCAAACAAAGGGCCTATTTATAGACCTCACCCAAAAAGCCCAAGAAAAAACAAAGTACTGGGCTTTCGGGCCCAAATTCCGGGCGCCCGCTAATTTCGGGCGGCTACAGTGTTGGTGTCACGCCCCGGGGTCGAAACTGCGACCCGGGCTCGCCAACAGATCCGCCACCTATGCAAAATCCCGCATAGGCGAAGCGTCTAACCTGCAAAAGATAGTACTATAGCTACGCAAATATCAGAGCGGAAATAAAATGCTGTAAGATAAAATCCAATCACTGTGCAACATGAAATAGAGAACAACATCCATCTCCTCAAATACAGGTAATCATCATACAATGTCCTCAGTACAACATCTTTCAACAATAAATGGGAGATAAACTAAAACTATAGTACATCAGTCTCTACATCAGTCTCTCCAAATACAAAAGATATCTCTCCAAAGTAAACAGTAAAACCAGCTGACAGCTACTAGGAATCTCCAACCAGGGGATACAACTACACTCCTTGGGCGGAAAAGATCTAGCTCGTGACTCCCTCTCCTCGAACAACGACCGAAGGATCAGCAACTCCCGCAGAGGACACTGCAAAACAGGAGGAAGAAAAGAGGGAAACAACAATGGGGGTGAGAACCACTAGTAAACCAGTAGCCTCCCCCTGTGGGTAAAGACTCAAAGTCCGGCGTACCCACTAAGTCTACCAGAGGCAAGAAAAGGGGTAAGTGGTAAAGCTGTAAACAGAACTGCTGAATAAAGGGAAACCACCACTAGTATGCCTCTAAATGCAATACCGAAAGAAATGATTATATGAATGCATCAGGAAATAGTATCTGACCAAATAGACCCAATCTAGTACCACCAGTAAAACTGGTATTGCCTGCTCAGCGGAATCTGCACACAAGGCTCGAAACCGCGGGATCGGCCCGCACGACTCGCATCCCAAAATAAATATCAGACCGACACACAAGGCTGGGTCCAAAAAGCCTACCTCCGGAGTGGCACTCGAGGGGAGCGACCCACACGAGTAAAGTATCTCTGTCATCAGTATCACAAGTATCTCTGTAGCACATATCTCAATATAGCAGGACTGGATCAAGACTATGATCAAAGTGGGAAACTCCGTCCACTAAAGAAACCCCAATCCCCAATCAGATGCAATAGTACTCAACAAGTGGGAAACTCCATCCACTAGAGAAATCTGATACCCAATCTGATGCAATAGTAAACATCCGGTCAACCGCCCAATGTCCGCGGTCACCGCAATAACCCACAACCCACAATCGGGTAGAATAATCAAGATCCGGTCAACCGCCTACTGTCCGCGGTTGCCGCAATAACCCACAATCCAACATCAAGTACACGCTGTCTCTGACCCTAAGGTCCCGGCTACACTATCCCAAACCTCTGCTCAAACCCGAGCAACATGACTCGAAAGTCTAAATAAGAAGGAGAAAGAAAGCAATCATGGTTTCTCCTAAGTCAAATCCCCATATGATAGTGTAGCAATAAAATAGTGGTCTATCTAGATGTCCAAACAAGCATGCAAAAGTCCTCATGCAATGTGAAAGAAAGAGAATGTCAAATAACAGTTCTTCATGTGTAACAATTAATAATATCCACATAAATATAACAATCGTGCTAAAATCATCAGTCAACTACACATGTATAATCCCTGATCCATAATAAATCCCAAAGTGAAACCCGCACATGGATATGTCATCATGTCCTATTAATTAGTCCATTTAACCATCTTTCAGCAGATCTATGTGCCAATACGGCATATTAATTATCAGATTTAAACATGTCCCCGCAATCATGTCTCCATAATAATATTATACCAATAATATTTTCAACATGCTATATCCACAGAATTAATCTCAAATGATAGGCTCACAGTTATAACAGTCAAACATGCATGGCAATCAATCAATATGTTTAATAGTGGGCTTCTCTAATAAACTTAGTGAGCAAGTCAGAAGTAGAGGCATGCAACAACCACCCACCTCGAAAAGCGCGCACAGCACCAAAAGAAACCTCTCACTGCCCGCTGTCCTCAAGCACCAGATAATCACGGCACACCGCACGGTAATCCAAACAGCGCACAATTAATCCCAAAACTGCACAAATACTTGCTGTCCAAAAATCAGCCCAAAAATGGCTAAATTTCACCTCCCTGCAGTCCTCTGAAAAATCCATAAAAATAACCACTGCGATCGTCGCGTCGATACGATCGAAACGAGTACTCGCATGTTATGATCGGATACCTGTAGCTCAAGTTACAAATAAAACACCGCGGTAAGCGCAACGCCACATAACCAAAATTCTTGTGGCACACAGTCCAAGAAAAGCTTAATTATCACCTTCGAATCAATTTCCAAAAATCCCAGAAAAATCACCACTGTGTTCCTCGCGACGAGTAGATCAAAATCGAGTCATGATACGCCTTGATCCAATGCTCCTAGGCCAAGATATAAAATCGACAAGCCTCCGCTGTCCAAAATCCATCACAGAAAAAGAGGGGGTTAAAAATGCCTCGGGAACCATGCCAAAAGTGCGAAACGGAGCGAAGCGATCAACACGAAAATCGAAGCCTTACCTCTTAGGAACACGCTGTCGAAGAAATCGCTCTAAAAACTCCAACTGGTTTGCCCACAGCGAATATCCGACTGAACTGTGACGGTAATGGGCCGAAATGGGGGAAAACCGAGACAAACTGTAAAATCTATATCGCCGTTGCCGAGCTTCCAAAAATTCCGGGGATCCACCACGAGCTGAAGAACATCAAGGGGAACAAATTTCATATAGAGCTCTCCCTCCCATTCTCACTCTAAGGCTCGGAAAAGGGGAAGAAGAGGGAGAGGAGGGGGTATTTATAGGCCCATTCCAAACATTTCAAGAAATGACCTCTGTGTCCTGTGAACCTGGCGCACCGAACAATCGGGCGCGCATAGTAACTCAATCCGGGCCGTTGATCAAGCGCCCGGATTCACCGGATTGCGCCACGTGTCCCCCGAACACGGGACAGCAAATCCGGCCGCTCCCTTCACGCCGCGTGGCCCACCCTGGTCAACGGAGGGGTTGGCGCCCGCCAATGGCGGGCCGCCACGTGGCGCACGCGTGCGCCACGTCGGCGCCGTGGCCGCCACGCCAGGCGCCCCCGCTGCCACGCGGTCTGCCACGCCACCTGCTCCCGCCGTACGCGAACAGTGACACGCCCAATCCCCGCGCGCCATGTGTCAGACCTCCGCGCTCACTGCACCCGGTGCACATACTCCGTGCACCCGACGAACCAGAATCTGCCACGTGTCCACCTTTCATCCAAAAGAAAACTGCCACGTGGCACACCACAACCCTGCACCTCCCGCGCCTGCCCGCGCACCTGCCCGGCCTGCCCGGTCTGCCCGCGCACCCCCGTGTGCGCCGTGACCACTGCACCGAACTAATGAACAACTGCCACGTGTCCCCGCTCCGGTCCACCGTAGACCGCGCGCTCTCCCGTGAACCGAGTGCGCTGCGCCCGCCAATCCGGAACCGCCACGTGGCTTCCCGCCCGGTCCACTGCACCAGCGCTCCATTTCGTGGACCAGGAAGCGTGCGCCGGCCAATCAGAGGCTGCCACGTGTCCCGGCCGGCGGTCCACGGCTCCCCCATGCACCAAAATACACCAGAAACTTCCAGGTCTCCGTTTTTGGGCGTCCGGACTCCGAAAAATACAAGTAAATAGCCGTTTTAAAGCGTTTTTCCGCGCTGAATCCAAATACGGCCTCTGATTTGCCCAAAACTCCTAAAAATTCAACGGGGGCATCCGAATACACTCGAGGTCCAATCAACACACTGTGCCCATTTCTTGACTCCAATACACACCCAAACACTCCCATCTCGCAAGATAGTCCTCCAGAAGCCACTGATCAAGCCATAAACCCCCAATAAAGATCCGGGTCATCATATCCTCCCCCACTAAAAAAAAGTTTCGTCCTCAAAACTAAAACAACTCAAAAGGGGGTCTCAAAACTGGGGTAGGTATCCATCTACACTGTCTCCAGCTCCAAAGTCACTACTCACTCCCGTGATTACTCCTCAACAACAATAATAACAACCAGTACGGTATGGCCCGATTGCACAATCCTCTCATCACACGAGCCAGAATTTGCAACGGGCGTCCCTCCTACTCAAAACATTCACAGAACTCAAATGTAGCGAGTCAAATCACGGGCGAGGGATCCAAAACACATCATCCATGTGCTGAGACGTGGAAAAATCTCAGAGGCTCCAACAAAAGGCTGGGGGAAAAGGGGAGAAGAACAGCACAACACACACACACAACAACACACCATGGTGCCAACTCGACCAGTACAACCCAAAACATCCCCGCGCGATCATCCAAGAAGGGAAGAGGCCTTAACAAGCCGGGGTCCTCACTCGGTCATTCCCAAATCCTTACCATCCGAGTGGGCTGCTCCACCGCGGTCTACCATCAAAAGGAACCCCCAAGGACACAACCTCGAGCCCTGGTCACCTCAACGGTCCCACACAGCACCAGCTACGAAATCATCAAGCTCAACCCCAAATAGCTCCCCTGCTCTGGGTATCCGCCACCACAGTGGCCTTGTCGGGGTGATACTGGATGCTCGCTAATAATCCAACTGTAACTTCATAACCATTATGGGAGGCATCACTGTATCTCACAAATCCATCTCCCATCACTGGCGATGCTGAAATCGGGGCTGGTATTAGTCTCATCACCAATTTGTCAAGCTCTGCTGGCACTATCCGGTCCAAAAGCTCCTCACCTCAACAAATAACTGCCGGTCTCGGCCATTCTCGAATAGCATCCATTTTGGCCAGATTTCCACCACCGCCTCTTATGGCTAGAATGAGTAATCCAAGAAGATATGCTCTCGAAGCTAAAACTTGTACCACAACAACTTGGCCTATAGCTTCTTCCTCACAGACCTTGCCACACCATCTATAAGTGCTCCACCAGCTCTAAACCATACAGAGATGGAGTAAAATCAAAATATCCTGGGAGGATATCGCCAATAATCCTTCCAAGTGCAGCTGGAATACACAAATCCTCAAATCTTAAAGGCGACAGGGCATTAGTCATTCCATTTGTCCTCACTGTACTCATAATGCCCCTACCGTGTCCTGAACACCATCTTGGCGAAAATACACAGCTGTATGATTCCAAAAAGTTTCATGCATCCTAAGCAAACAACTGTCGGGGTATAACTCCATCAAAAGGTCCTAAATAATACCCGGACCTGCCTGTGGTCACCCCACACAAGGACCCTCACTGTCGTGTGTCAACGACGTGGCATCACCACCGCGTATCAACGGTGTGGCACTAGGTCGAACAGACCCTCGATCCATCAGATCCTGCGACTGCGCCATCAGCTCTCTCAGCTCAACAGGTGATATCCAATGAGGTGCTATCTGGGTTGGCGCGGTTCCCAGAACCACGTCAATCGCAATCTCAATCTCCCTAATCGGCGGTATCATCATCAACTCAGGTGGAATCACACCCGGGATCTCACGGGCAACAGGAATATCCTTGAGTCCCGGTGTCGCCGTAGGCACCTCTCGCACTGTCGCTGCAACCTGTGTGCTCTCACTGTCTCAACAAGCAAGCTTCTATTGTCTGCCTCGCAGAAGATTATAGCCTTCTCTCTCCGCAGTCAAACATCATGTGGCACTGTGCCAACCAATCCCACGCACTGGGTCAAACACTGAACAGACACAAATACCAATAAGTCTGCCGATACCGCTCGAGGTCTCAACTGCACTGGACATGATCCACAAACCTCCTCCACATGCACCACACCAACAGGAACCTGTACCTCTAGTGCATGTGGTAACAAATCTGCCTCTAGTCCATGCAGAAATGCAACATGCTCTAACTCCGACTGCTGTGATGGAATCACACCTGCGACGACCAGATCCACTGCCTTGGCGCCCTCCGACCCGGCGGTACAGACTCATCCGCTTGACGCAAGTGGTCGTCGCTCAGTCTGCCTGAAAATCAAGACTATCTACATAGAGAGAACGATCTCTGCCCCTGCTCACACCGAGGTGACGAATATGGTCTTCCGCAGACAACAAATCCACGCTACCGCTGCGCCACTCTGATAAAGGTGCTGATGCTGCCACCGGGGTCCACTCGACCTCTGACATCTCAGAAAATCCATTATTGCAACCGTCATATGACAAAACACAATTAATTCCTGCAATTCCTTATACAATTATCCTTACTAAGCTCACCCCTCAATCACATATATTGTACCCCAAACATGCATGTTATCAATCACAAAGGGTAACATTCCCTTGGGTAAGCTTTACATAATCCGTCCACAAGGATATCCACCATCTAGGAAAGAAAACGAAAATGCCTCTGCCGGCCGATCAGTCCTCCAACACCTAGCGCCAAGCGCCTCTGTCCAAAACTCGCCTCTGGCGGCAGATCCCTATCCAAAGGAACTGCAATATCACGCTCCACACGCAATGCCTACTCCATCGAAGCATCCAAAATCCAAAACAGAGGGATCAAATAAACTGAAAGGTATCCTGGCGCAATCCACTCCCAGTCACACACATCCTATACGCCTCGTCTCTCGAAACCTGGAGCGCACAATTCAACAACTGCATAAACTCTTTAACATAGCGAGACTCTCAGTTGATCACTCCATCACCACCAACCACGATTCTGCCTCCAAAGGCTCCGACATAATTCCATGAATCGGGGTGGTTCATCTGCCAAAACTGGCTCCATCGATCAATAATGTCCCACACAGCTCATCAACTGTCAGCTATCCACCCCGCCTCGGTGCCTCAGCACTAAATATTGGCACGGAGGGGGGCTACTCGCTCCATAGGCGCCACAGAAATCACTGCCGCTGAGGATACTATAACCAGGTGGTCTCAGGAGAAAAGCACTGTCGGGCTGCCCACTGCTCCGACAACTGTGTCGCCCAGACCAGTGGCTCACTCTGCCGCTGATAAGTCTCTGACAATCCTGTCATCTAGGTCCGGAGCTCTCTGACCTCAATCCGGGTATCCGGCCCAAAACAATCCGCTTAGGCTCAACTGCTGCGACGAGTGCACACCAATCAGCACAACGCGTCGGGGAGACACCGCTCACCACGACAGACTACACCACAGTACAAAACAAAACTCGACCCAATCCGGCGAAAGTCTAGAGCATGTCAACCGTTCCACCACATTATGTTGTCTGCAGCCAACATAATTGCTTAGGAGAATAAACATGCCAATCACTCGTCCTGTCACTTGGGAGAGGTATAAGACCCAATCAGAACTCTCGCCACAAGTCACGACTCTCACGAAGTCATCCTAGGGTCGAAACACAAGCCTAGGGTTTCTACAATCCCAACTGACCTATCCCTAAGCTCTGATACCAACCTAATCTGTCATGCCCCGGGGTCGAAACTGCGACCCGGGCTCGCCAACAGATCCGCCAGCTATGCAAAATCCAGCACAGGCGAAGCGTCTAACCTGCAAAAGATAGTACTATAGCTACGCAAATATCAGAGCGGAAATAAAATGCTGTAAGATAAAATCCAATCACTGTGCAACATGAAATAGAGACCAACATCCATCTCCTCAAATACAGGTAATCATCATACAATGTCCTCAGTACAGCATCTTTCAACAATAAATGGGAGATAAACTAAAACTATAGTACATCGGTCTCTACATCAGTCTCTCCAAATACAAAAGATCTCTCTCCAAAGTAAACAGTAAAACCAGCAGACAGCTACGAGGAATCTCCAACCAGGGGATACAACTACACTCCAAGGGCGGAAAGGATCTAGCTCGTGACTCCCTCGCCTCGAACAACGACCGAAGGATCAGCAACTCCCGCAGAGGACACTGCAAAACAGGAGGAAGAAAAGAGGGAAACAGCAATGGGGGTGAGAACCACTAGTAAACTAGTAGCCTCCCCCTGTGGGTAAAGCCTCAAACTCCGGCGTACCCACTAAGTCTACCAGAGGCAAGAAAAGGGGTAAGTGGTAAAGCTGTAAACAGAATTGCTGAATAAAGGGAAACCACCACTAGTATGCCTCTAAATGCAATACCGAAAGAAATGACTATATGAATGAATCAGGAAATAGTATCTGACCAAATAGACCCAATCTAGTACCACCAGTAAAACTGGTATTGCCTGCTCAGCGGAATCTGCACACAAGGCTCGAAACCGCGGGATCGGCCCGCACGGCTCGCATCCCCAAATAAATATCAGACCGGCACACAAGGCTGGGTCCAAAAAGCCTTCCTCCGGAGTGGCACTCGAGGGGAGCGACCCACACGAGTAAAGTATCTCTGTCATCAGTATCACAAGTATCTCTGTAGCACATATCTCAATATAGCAGGACTGGATCAAGACTATGATCAAAGTGGGAAACTCCGTCCACTAAAGAAACCCCAATCCCCAATCAGATGCAATAGTACTCAACAAGAGGGAAACTCCATCCACTAGAGAAATCTGATACCCAATCTGATGCAATAGTAAACATCCGGTCAACCGCCCAATGTCCGCGGTCACCGCAATAACCCAAAACCCACAATCGGGTAGAAGAATCAAGATCCGGTGAACCGCCTACTGTCCGCGGTTGCCGCAATAACCCACAATCCAACATCAAGTACACGCAGTCTCTGACCCTAAGGTCCCGGCTACACTATCCCAAACCTCTGCTCAAACCCGAGCAACATGACTCGAAAGTCTAAACAAGAAGGAGAAAGAAAGCAATCATGGTTTCTCCTAAGTCAAATGCCCATATGATAGTGTAGCAATAAAATAGTGGCCTATCTAGATGTCCAAACAAGCATGCAAAAGTCCTCATGCAATGTGAAAGAGAGAGAATGTCAAATAACAGTTCTTCATGTGTAACAATTAATAATATCCACATAAATATAACAATCGCGCTAAAATCATCAGTCAACTACACATGTATAATCCCTGATCCATAATAAATCCCAAAGTGAAACCCGCACATGGATATGCCATCATGTCCCATTAATTAGTCCATTTAACCATCTTTCAGCAGATCTATGTGCCAATACGGCATATTAATTATCAGATTTAAACATGTCCCCGCAATCATGTCTCCATAATAATATTATCCCAATAATGTTTTCAACATGCTATATCCACAGAATTAATCTCAAATGATAGGCTCACAGTTATAACAGTCAAACATGCATGGCAATCAATCAATATGTTCAATAGTGGGCTTCTCTAATAAACTTAGTGAGCAAGTCAGAAGTAGAGGCATGCAACAACCACCCACCTCGAAAAGCGCGCACAGCACCAAAAGAAACCTCTCACTGCCCGCTGTCCTCAAGCACCAGATAATCACGGCACACCGCACGGTAATCCAAACAGCGCACAATAAATCCCAAAACTGCACAAATACTTGCTGTCCAAAAATCAGCCCCAAAAATGGCTAAATTTCACCTCCCTGCAGTCCTCTAAAAAATCCATAAAAATAACCACTGTGATCGTCGCGTCGATACGATCGAAACGAGTACTCGTACGTTCCGATCGGATACCTGTAGCTCAAGTTACAAATAAAACACCGCGGTAAGCGCAACGCCACATAACCAAAATTCCTGTGGCACACAGTCCAAGAAAAGATTAATTATCACCTTCGAATCAATTTAGAAAAATCCCATAAAAATCACCACTGTGTTCCTCGCGACGAGTAGATCAAAATTGTGTCATGATACGCCTTGATCCGATGCTCCTAGGCCAAGATATAAAATCGACAAGCTTCCGCTGTCCAAAATCCATCACAGAAAAAGGGGGGGTTAAAAATGCCTCGGTAACCATGCCAAAAGTGTGAAACGGAGCGAAGCGATCAACACGAAAATTGAAGCCTTACCTCTTAGGAACACGTTGTCGAAGAAATCGCTCAAAAACTCCACCTGGTTTGCCCACAGCGAATTTCCGACTGAACTGTGACGGTAATAGGACGAAATGGGGGAAAACCGAGACGAACTGTAAAATCTATATCGCCGTTGCCGAGCTTCCAAAAATTCTGGGGATCCACCACGAGCTCAAGAACATCAAGGGGAACAAATTTCATATAGAGCTCTCCCTCCCATTCTCACTCTAAGGCTCGAAAAAGGGGAAGAAAGAGGGGGAGGAGGGGGTATTTATAGGCCCATTCCAAACATTTCAAGAAATGGCCTCTGTGTCCTGTGAACCAGGCGCACCGAACAATCGGGCGCGCACAGTAACTCAATCCGGGCTGTTGATCAAGCGCCCGGATTCACCGGATTGCGCCATGTGTCCCCCGAACACGGGACAGCAAATCCGGCCGCTCCCTTCACGCCGCGTGGCCCACCCTGGTCAACGGAGGGGTTGGCGCCCGCCAATGGCGGGCCGCCACGTGGCGCACGCGTGCGCCACGTCGGCGCCGTGGCCGCCACGCCAGGCGCCCCCGCTGCCACGCGGTCTGCCACGCCACCTGCTCCCGCCGTACGCGAACAGTGACGCGCCCAATCCCCGCGCGCCACGTGTCAGACCTCCGCGCTCGCTGCACCCGGTGCACACACTCCGTGCACCCGACGAACCAGAATCTACCACGTGTCCACCTTTCATCCAATAGAAAACTGCCACGTGGCACACCACAACCCTGCACCTCCCGCGCCTGCCCGCGCACTTGCCCGGCCTGCCTGGCCTGCCCGCGTACCCCCGCGTGCGCCGTGACCACTGCACCGAACCAATGATCAATTGCCACGTGTCCCCGCTCCGGTCCACCGTAGACCGCACGCTCTCCCGTGAACCGAGTGCGCTGCGCCCGCCAATCCGGAACCGCCACATGGCTTCCCGCCCGGTCCACTGCACCAGCGCTCCATTTCGTGGACCAGGAAGCATGAGCCGGCCAATCACAGGCTGCCACGTGTCCCGGCCGGCGGTCCACGGCTCCCCATGCACCAAAATACACCAGAAACTTCCGGGTCTCCCTTTTTGGGCATCCGGACTCCGAAAAATACAAGTAAATAGCCGTTTTCAAGCGTTTTTCCGCGCTGAATCCAAATACGGCCTCCGATTTGCCCAAAACTCCTTCTAAAAATATAACGGAGGCATCCGAATACACTCGAGGTCCAATCAACACACTGTGCCCATTTCTTGAGTCCAATACACACCCAAACACTCCCATCTCCCAAGATAGTCCTCCAGAAGCCACTGATCAAGCCATAAACCCCCAATAAAGATTCGGGTCATCACAGTTGGGCCCGGCCCAACACTGTGCGCCCCCGAATTACCGAGAGAGGGCCACGTGTCCTCCCCGCGCTCCCCGCGCCCAGCGCAAGCGCGCCCGCCAATCGCGGCGCGCCGCGTGGCCGCGCGGTCCACGGCGGGGACCGTGGGCCGCGGTTGACGCCGGGCCACCCGGGTCCACGCGCCCACCAATCGGTGATGTGAAGACTCGAAATTCTCACTTAAGGAGCACTGTTGCCTCTACAGCTTCTGGAGGCCTATGTGGCGCGTCGGCGGGGTTTGTGCACAATTTGGATGCAAGTGATGGACTTCGGGCTTAAGATGGATCACGTGGGTGATCGGTGGACTCCGTCAGAGCTTTACAAGTGGTTTCGCTCACAATGGATATTAAAATTTGGACTCCGGCCAAAGTTTGGATAAAAGATTACCTCTCCGGTTGCCTTCGGAAATTTTTAGAGTTGGAATTTGGCAAATCGGATTTTTGGAATGGACCCGGCGCAAAAATCGGATCAAGTGGGCTTCCCGGGGGCTTTCGGCAAATTTTCGGATGAGATTTTGGAGAAACGGACACCGTATTTGGATTCAACGCGCGAAATCGTTGTGAGTGGACTATTTACTTGTTTTTTTCGGAGCCCGGTTGACGCGCGCGTTTTTTGAGGCGTGCGCGGATCTCGAGGCATCGCGGCACGGATCCCGAGGTGTGCGCTGTGGCGTTGGCACGCGGCTCGAGGGAGCAGCAGGCGCGGGGAACAGCGCCTGCCTGCGCGGGTGACGCGGGGGGCCGCTACGTGGCGGGCCCCCATTCGCGCCCGCGCGGACGCGGGGGGCGCGCGTCTGTGCGGCGGGCTCGGTGTCCCGCGCCTATGTGAGGCGCGGTGTCACGCGCCCGTGTGGCGCGTGGGCAACGTCGCCCGCGTGGCGCGTGGGGCGCGCGCCACGTGGCCAGGGGGCGCGCGCCTGCGCCTGGCGCGCGCGCCCCCGGTTCGGTGGACCGCCTGGCAGTGGGCCGGTGCACCGTGGACTCGGTCCACGGGAGCCCCCCTCCTCTCTTTCTTCTCTTCTTCTTCCTTTTCCTCCCCGCACCATTTCTCCTCCATTTTCCTTTCTTTATTCTCCAACCGAGCGAGAGAGGGAGCGAGGAGGGGATTTTTGTGGGGTGCGGCGGTGCGTTGTGGACCTCGCGGAGCGCCCGAAGTGTTCCACTGGAGCGGTTGGGCGGCGCAGCGCAGTCGAGGTGGGTTCCGCACTTTGATTTTACGGTATTTTTGGCATAGTTTTGGGGCATTCTTTTGGACTTTGGTTTGACCCCTTGCTCTTATCTGTGTTAGGGACCGTGTTTTACTGCACCGTTTTGCGTACGGACTCCGTTTTGCGTGCGAATTCCGGCACCGTGCTCCGTTTTTCGTGCGGACTCCGTTTTGCGTGCGGATTCCTGCACCATGCTCTATTTTGCGTGCGGACTCCGTTTTACGTGCGGATTCCGGCACCGTGCCCCGTTTTGCGTGCGGACTCCGTTTTGCGTGCGGATTCCGGCACCTTGCTCCGTTTTGCGTGCGGACTTCATTTTGTGTGCGGATTTCGGCACCGTGCTACATTTTGCGTACGGACTCCGACGGCGTGCACCGTTTTGCGTGCAACTTGGTGTACGAGACTCGGATTGGGGCGTGCCTTTATAGTTTTTGCATCTACGCGTCGCGAGGATTATCATCGTTCTCTTCTGGGATTTTTCTTGAAATTGCCGAAGGTATACGTTTTCCCCCTTATCTGTGCATGGGATTACAGCTATGTTGCCGTGTGGTTTTGCGCACCCTGTGTTGCAGAATTTGTAACTCGGCCTACGGGGCTCGGAATTTGACGTACAGGTACTCGTTTCCAAGGTATCGACGCGACGATCGCGTCCGTATTTTTGGTGGATTTTTCAGAGTCCGTTATGTAGGTGAAAATTGCACATCTTCGGGGCTGGTTTCAGCAGTTGGTGTATACTCGTATATTTTAGCATAAAGTGTAACTTTGGACCTTTTGTTGTACCCAGCAGGGTTCGCGAGTGTTTTTGGAACACTGCTAGGAGCCGAGGTTTGCGCGACTTGTACCGTGGATACGGGTTCAGCTGATAGTGCGTGCAGAGGGCCACGTTCTTCACCAACCCCAGGTTTGCCTTGGATCAAGCGCTTCAGGTGGGTGCTTTGTTTCTAGAACCGGTGGACGGTTCTCTAATTCTGTATGTTAGGATGCATGCATGTTTAGGGTATATGGTTTATGTTTGTAAGGTAGGTAAGCTTAATAATGATAATTGTTTAAATAATTGCAAGAATAGTATTTATGATGTATACTGAGGACTTGCATGATTTGGATGTTTATGTTGGTGAATAGTGTAAGCTTACATAGGATAATGTTACACTATGTGATTATGTAACATGCCATGTTAGCACATAGCCTTTTATGTGGTTGGTTTATGCATTGGGGCAGGATTTAGTAGCTATGTGCGGATTTGTACTCTGAGGAGTTATTATGATCGAGGATTATGGTCAGGTGTAGGCATGTGGATTACTTTGTTGTATCTTTCTTGAGGACAAATGCATGCTTGTATGGACATATAGTTAGGCCACCCTTTATTGCTACACTACTTATTGGAACTTGACTTAGGAGAAACCATGTGATGACCCAGATCTTTATTGAAGGTTTTTGACTTAGTCAGTGGCTTCTAGAGGACTATCTTATGCTATGGGAGTGTTCGGGGGGGGGTATTGGACTCAAGAAATGGGCACAATGTGTTGATTGGACCCCGAGTGTATTCGGATGCCCCCGTTGATTTTTTAGAAGGAGTTTTGGGCAAATCGGAGGCCGTATTTGGATTCAGCGCGGAAAAACGCTTGAAAACGGCTATTTACTGGTATTTTTCGGAGTCCGGACGCCCAAAAACGGAGACCCGAAAGTTTCTGGTGTATTTTGGTGCATGGGGGAGCCGTGGACCGCCGGCCGGGACACGTGGCAGCCTCTGATTGGCCGGCGCACGCTTCCCGGTCCACGGAATGGAGCGCTGGTGCAGTGGACCGGGCCGGAAGCCACGTGGTGGCTCCGGATTGGCGGGCGCAGCGCGCTCGGTTCACAGGAGAGCGCGGGGTCTACGGTGGACCGGAGCGGGGACACGTGGCAGTTGTTCATTGGTTCGGTGCAGTGGTCGTGGCGCACGCGGGGGTGCGCGGGCAGGCCGGGCAGGTGCCCGGGCAGGTGCCCGGGCAGGCGCGGGAGGTGCAGGGTTGCGGTGTGCCACGTGGCAGTTTTCTATTGGATGAGAGGTGGACACGTGGCAGATTCTGGTTCGTCGGGTGCACGGAGTGTGTGCACCGGGTGCAGCGAGTGCGGAGGTCGGACACGTGGCGCGCGGGGATTGGGCGCGTCACTGTGCGCGTGCGGCGGGGGCAGGTGGCGTGTCAGTCGGCGTGGCAGCGGGGGCGGCTGGCGTGGCGGCCACGGCGTCGACGTGGCACACGCGTGCGCCACGTGGCGGGCGGCCATTGGCGGGCGCCAACTGCCCCGTTGACCTGGGTGCGCCACGCGGCAGCACGGGAGCGGTCGGATCCGCAGTTCCCTGTTCGGGGACAGGTGTGGCGCCCGGATTGGCCGGGCACTGTGCTGATGGGGGGCAGGCCTCGCTTGGGCCGTTGGGCCGGGCTACTGTGCGGGCCCGGTTTCGGGGCCCGAAAGTTTCGGGCGCCCGAAACCGGGGACACATCCGTAATTACTTGAATTGTTTGTTTGGGCCTATAAATACCCCCTCCTCTCCCTCTTTCTTCCCCTTTTCCGAGCCTTAGAGTGAGAATGGGAGGGAGAGCTCTGTATGAAATTTGTTCTCTCTTTGATTTTCTTGAGCTCGTGGTGGATCCCCAGAATTTTTGGAAGCTCGGCAACGGCGATATCGATTTTACAGTTCGTCTCGGTTTTCCCCCCATTTCGGCCCATTACCGTCACAGTTCAGTCGGAAATTCACTGTGAGCAAACCAGAAGGAATTTTTGGGTGATTTCTTCGACAGCATGTTCCTAAGAGGTAAGGCTTCGTTTTTTTTGTTGATCGCTTCGCTCAGTTTCACACTTTTGGCATGGTTCCTGAGGCATTTTTGACCCCTATTTTTCTGTGATGGATTCTGGACAACGGAGGCTTGTCGATTTTATATCTTGGCCTAGGAGCATCGGATCAAGGCGTTTCAGGACTTGATTTTGATCTACTTGTTGCGAGAACACAGTGGTGATTTTTCTTGGATTTTTGGAAATTTTTTTGAAGGTGATAATTAAGCTTTTCTTGGACTGTGTGCCGCAGAATTTTGGTTTGTGGCGTTGCGGCTTACCGCGGTGTTTTATTTGTAACTTGATCTACAGGTATCGGATCTGGGCGTATAAGTAGTCGTGTTGGGGCTACTCTTCGCGAGGAACGCGACCGTGAATTTTCTGGATTTTTTTGAGGACTGGACAGAGGTAATATTTAGCCATTTTTGGGACTGATTTTGGACAGTAGGTATTTGTGCAGTTTTGGAATTAATTGTGCGTATTGTTCTGTGCAGTGGGACACAGTTTTTGGTAGACACTGGTGCTTGAGGACAGCGGGCAGTGAGAGGTTTCTTTTGGTGCTGTGCGCACTTTTCGAGGTGGGTGGTTGTTGCATGCCTCTACTTCTGACTTGCTCACTAAGTTTATTAGAGAAGCCCACTATTGAACATATTGATTGATTGCCATGCATGTTTGACTGTTATAACTGTGAGCCTATCATTTGAGATTAATTCTGTGGATATAGTATGTTGAAAATATTATTGGGATAATATTATTATGGAGACATGATTGCGGGGACATGTTTAAATCTGATAATTAATATGCCGTATTAGCACATAGATTTTATGAAAGTTGGTTAAATGGATTAAGTATTGGGACATGATGACATATCTATGTGCGGGTGTCACTTTGGGATTTATTATGGATCAGGGATTATATACATGTGTAGTTGACTGATGATTTTAGCACGATTGTTATATTTATGTGGATATTATTAATTGTTACACATGAAGAACTGTTATTTGACATTCTCTCTCTTTCACATTGCATGAGGACTTTTGCATGCTTGTTTGGACATCTAGATAGGCCACTATTTTATTGCTACACTATCATATGGGGATTTGACTTAGGAGAAACCATGATTGCTCTCTTTCTCCTTCTTATTTAGACTTTCGAGTCATGTTGCTCGGGTTTGAGCAGAGGTTTGGGATAGTGTAGCCGGGACCTTAGGGTCAGAGACAGGGTGTACTTGATGTTGGATCGTGGGCTATTGCGGCAACCGCGGACAGTAGGCGGTTGACCGGATCTTGATTATTTTACCCGATTGTGGGTTGTGGGTTATTGCGGTGACCGCGGACATTGGGCGGTTGACCGGATGTTTACTATTGCATCAGATTGGGTATCAGATTTCTCTAGTGGATGGTGTTTCCCACTTTTTGAGTACTATGCATCAGATTGGGTATCAGATTTCTCTAGTGGATGGTGTTTCCCACTTTTTGAGTACTATGCATCCGATTGGGGATTGGGGTTTCTTTATTGGACGGAGTTTCCCACTTTGATCATAGTCTTGATCCAGTCCTGCTATATTGAGATATGTGCTACAGAGATACTTGTGATACTGATGACAGAGATACTTTACTCGTGTGGGTCGCTCCCCTCGAGTGCCACTCCGGAGGTAGGCTTTTTGGACCCAGCCTTGTGTGCCGGTCTGATATTTACTTTGGGATGCGAGCCGTGCGGGCCGATCCCGCGGTTTCGAGCCTTGTGTGCAGATTCCGCTGAGCAGGCAATACCAGTTTTACTGGTGGTACTAGATTGGGTCTATTTGGTCAGATACTATTTCCTGATGCATTCATATAGTCATTTCTTTCGGTATTGCATTTAGAGGCATACTAGTGGTGGTTTCCCTTTATTCAGCAGCTCTTTTTACAGCTTTACCACTTACCCCTTCTCTTGCCTCTGGTAGACTTAGTGGGTACGCCGGAGTTTGAGGCTTTACCCACAGGGGGAGGCTACTGGTTTACTAGTGGTTCTCACCCCCATTGTTGTTTCCCTATTTTCTTCCTCCTGTTTTGCAGAGTCCTCTGCGGGAGTTGCTGACCTTCGGTCATTGTTCGAGGCGAGGGAGTCCCGAGCTAGATCCTTACCGCCCGAGGAGTGTAGCTGTATCCCCTGATTGGAGTTTCCTTGTAGCTGCCAGCTGATGTTTACTGTTTACTTTGATTAGAGAGATCTTTTGTATTTAGAGAGACTGATGTTGAGACTGATGTACTATAGTTTTAGTTTATCCCCCTTTTATAGTTGGGAGATGCTGTACTAAGGACATTGTATTATGATTATCTGTATTCGAGGAAATGGATATTGTACTTTATTTCTTATTGTACAGTGATTGGATTTTATTTTACAACATTTTATTTTCGCTCTGATATTTGCGTAGCTATAGTACTATCTTTTGCAGGTTAGACGCTTCGCCTATGCTCGACTTTGCATAGGTGGCGGATCTGTTGGCGAGCCCGGGTCGCAGTTTCGACCCCGGGGCGTGACAGATTAGGTTGGTATCAGAGCTTAGGGATAGGTCAGTTGGGACTGTAGAAACCCTAGGCTTGTGGTTGGACCCTAGGATGACTTCGTGAGAGTCGTGATTTTTAGCGAGAGTCCTGATTGAGTTTTATAACTCTCCCAGGGGACGGGATGGGTGATTGGCATGTTTATTCTCCTAAGCAATTATGTTGGCTGCAGACAACATAATGCTGCGGAATGGTTGACATGCTCTAGACTCTCGCCGGATTGGGTCGAGTTTTGTTTTGTGCTGTGTTGCAGTTGGTCGTGGTCAGCTGTGTCTCCCCGACACGTTGTGTGGATTGGTGTGCGCTCTTCGCAGCAGTTGAGCTTGAGCGGATTGTTTTGGGGGCCGGATACCCAGATTGAGGTAAGAGAGCTCCGGGCCCCGATGACAGGATTGTTAGAGGCTTATCAGCGGCAGAGTGAGCAGCTGGTCTGGGTGACACAGTTGTCGGCGCAGTGGGCAGCCCGACAGTGCTTTTCTCCTGAGACCACCTGGTGGCAGTATCCTCAGCGGCAGTGATTTCTGTGGTACTGATTGAGCGAGTAGCCCCTCCGTGCCAATGTTTAGTGCCGAGGCACCGAGGTGGGGTGGATAGCTGACAGTTGATGAGTTGTGGGACATCATCAATCGATGGAGCTAGTTTTGGCAGATGAATCACCCCGATTCATGGAATTAAGTCGGAGCCTTTGGAGGCAGAATCGTGGTTGGTGGTGATGGAGTGATCAACTGAGAGTCTCCCTATGTTAAAGAGTTGATGCAGTTGTTGAACTGTGCGCTCCAGGTTTCGAGGGACGAGGCGCATAGGATGTGTGTGACTGGAAGTGGATTGCGCCAGGATACCTTTCAGTTTATTTGATCCCTCTGTTTTGGATTTTGGATGCCTCGATGGAGTAGGCATTGCGTGTGGAGCGTGATATTGCAGTTCCTTTGGATAGGGATCTGCCGCCAGAGGCGAGTTTTGGACAGAGGTGCTTGGCGCTAGGTGTCGGAGGACTGACCAGCCGGCAGAGGCATTTTCGTTTTTCTCTCCCAGATGGTAGATATCCTTGTGGACGGATTATGTAAAGCTTACCCAAGGGAATGTTACCCTTTGTGATTGATAACATGCATATTTGGGGTGCAATATATGTGATTGAGGGGTGAGCTTAGTAAGGATAATTGTATAAGGAATTGCATGAATTAATTGTGTTTTGTCATATGACGGTTGCAATAATGGATTTTCTGAGATGTCAGAGGTCGAGTGGACCCCGGTGGCAGCATCAGCACCTTTATCAGAGTGGCGCAGCGGTAACGTGGATTTGTTGTCTGCGGAAGACCATATTCGTCGGCTCAGTGTGAGCAGGGGCAGAGATCGTTCTCTCTATGTAGATAGTCTTGATTTTCAGGCAGACTGAGCGACGACCACTTGCGTCAAGCGGATGAGTTTGTACCGCCGGGTCGGAGGGCGCCAAGGCAGTGGATCGGGTCGTCGCAGGTGTGATTCCATCACAGCAGTCGGAGTTAGAGCATGTTGCATTTCTGCATGGACTAGAGGCAGATTTGTTACCACATGCACTAGAGGTACAGGTTCCTGTTGGTGTGGTGCATGTGGAGGAGGTTTGTGGATCATGTCCAGTGCAGTTGAGACCTCGAGTGGTATCGGCAGACTTACTGGTATTCGTGTCTGTTCGGTGTTTGACCCAGTGCGTGGGATTGGTTGGCATAGTGCCACATAATGTTTGACTGCGAAGAGAGAAGGCTATGATCTTCTGCGAGGCAGACAATAGAAGCTTGCTTGTTGAGACAGTGAGAGCACACTGGTTGCAGCGACAGTGCGAGAGGCGCTTACGGTGGCACCGGGACTCGAGGATGTTCCTGTTGCCCGTGAGATCCCGGGTGTGATTCCACCTGAGTTGATGATGATGCCGCCGATGAGGGATATTGAGATTGCAATTCACGTGGTTCTGGGAACCGCGCCATCCCCGATAGCACCTCATTGGATATCACTTGTACAGCTGAGTATTTTGCCAAGATGGTGTTCAGGACACGGTAGGGGCATTATGAGTACAGTGAGGACAAATGGAATGACTAATGCCCTGTTGCCTTTAAGATTTGAGGAATTGTGTATTCCAGCTGCACTTGGAAGGATTATTGGCGATATCCTCCCAGGATATTTTGATTTTACTCCATCTCTGTATGTTTAGAGCTGGTGGAGCACTTATAGATGGTGTGGCAAGGTCTGTGAGGAAGAAGCTATATGCCAAGTTGTTGTGGTACAAGTTTTAGCTTCGAGAGCATATCTTCTTGGATTACTCATTCTAGCCATAAGAGGCGGTGGTGGAAATCCGGCCAAAATGGATGCTATTCGAGAATGGCCGAGACCGGTAGTTATTTGTTGAGGTGAGGAGCTTTTGGACCGGATAGTGCCAGCAGAGCTTGACAAATAGGTGATGAGACTGATATCAGCCCCGATTTCAGCATCGCCAGTGATGGGAGATGGATTTGTGAGATTCAGTGATGCCTCCCGTAATGGTTACAAAGTTACAGTTGGATTATTGATGAGCATCCAGTATCACCCCGACGGGGCCACTGTGGTGGCGGATACCCGGAGCAGGAGAGCTATTTGGGGTTGAGCTTGGTGATTTCGTTGCTGGTGCTGTGTGGGACCGTTGAGGTGACCAGGGCTCGAGGTTGTGTCCCTGGGGGTTCCTTTTGATGGTAGACTGCGGTGGAGCAGCCCACTCGGATGGTCAGGATTTGGGAATGACCGAGTGAGGACCCCGGCTTGTTAAGGCCTCTTCCCATCTTGGTTGATTGCGCGGGGATGTTTTGGGTTGTACTGGTCGAGTTGGCACCATGGTGTGTTGTTGTGTGTGTGTGTTGTGCTGTTCTTCTCCCCTTTTCCCCCAGCCTTTTGTTGGAGTCCCTGAGGTTTTTCCACGTCTCAGCACATGGGTGATGTGTTTTGGATCCCTCGCCCGTGATTGACTCGCTCCATTTGAGTTTTGTGAATGTTTGGAGTACGAGGGACGCCCGTTGCAAATTCTGGCTCGTGTGATGAGAGAATTGTGCAATCGGGCCATGCCGTATTGGTTGTTGTTATTGTTGTTGAGGAGTAATCACGGGGAGTGAGTAGTGACTTGGGAGCTGGAGACGGTGTTGATGGATACCTACCCTAGTTTTCAGACTCCCTTTTGAGTTGTTTTAGTTTCGAGGACGAAACTTTCTTTTAGTGGGGGAGGATGTGATGACCCGGATCTTTATTGAAGGTTTTTGGCGTAGTCAGTGGCTTCTGGAGGACTATCTTATGCTATGGGAGTGTTTGGGGGGTTATTGGACTCAAGAAATGGGCACAGTGTGTTGATTGGACCCCGAGTGTATTCGGATGCCCCTGTTGAATTTTCAGAAGGAGTTTTGGGCAAATCGGAGGCCGTATTTGGATTCAGCGTGGAAAAACGCTTGAAAACGGCTATTTACTTGTATTTTTCGGAGTCCGGACGCCCAAAAACGGAGATCCGGAAGTTTCTGGTGTATTTTGGTGCATGGGGGAGCCGTGGACTGCCGGCCGGGACACGTGGCAGCCTCTGATTGGCCGGCGCACGCTTCCCGGTCCACGAAATGGAGCGCAGGTGCAGCGGACCGGGCGGGAAGCCACGTGGCGGCTCCGGATTGGCGGGCGCAGCGTGCTCGGTTCACGGGAGAGCGCGGGGTCTACGGTGGACCGGAGCGGGGACACGTGGCAGTTGTTCATTGGTTCGGTGCAGTGGTCGCGGCGCACGCGGGGGTGCGCGGGCAGGCCGGGCAGGTGGGCGGGCAGGCGCGGGAGGTGCAGGGTTGCGGTGTGCCACGTGGCAGTTTTCTATTGGATGAGAGGTGGACACGTGGCAGATTCTGGTTCGTCGGGTGCACGGAGTGTGTGCACCGGGTGCGGCGAGCGCGGAGGTCGGACACGTGGCGCGCGGGGATTGGGCGCGTCACTGTGCGCGTGCGGCGGGGGCAGGTGGCGTGTCAGTCGGCGTGGCAGCGGGGGCGGCTGGCATGGCGGCCACGGCGCCGACGTGGCGCACGCGTGCGCCACGTGGCGGGCGGCCATTGGCGGGCGCCAACTGCCCCGTTGACCTGGGTGCGCGACGCGGCAGCACGGGAGCGGTCGGATCCGCTGTTCTCTGTTCGGGGACAGGTGTGGTGCCCGGATTGGCCGGGCACTGTGAGGATGGGGGGCGGGCCGCGCTTGGGCCGTTGGGCCGGGCTATTGTGCGGGCCCAGTTTCGGGGCCCGAAAGTTTCGGGGCCCGAAAGTTTCGGGCGCCCGAAAGTTTCGGGCGCCCGAAAGTTTCGGGCGCCCGAAAGTTTCGGGCGCCCGAAACCGGGGACACAGCCGTAATTACTTGAATTGTTTGTTTGGGCCTATAAATACCCCCTCCTCTCCCTCTTTCTTCCCCTTTTCCGAGCCTTAGATTGAGAATGGGAGGGAGTGCTCTATATGAAATTTGTTCCCCTTGATGTTCTTGAGCTCGTGGTGGATCCCTGGAATTTTTGGAAGCTCGGCAACGGCGATATCGATTTTACAGTTCGTCTCAGTTTTTCCCCCATTTCGGCCCATTACCGTCACAGTTCAGTCGGAAATTCACTGTAAGCAAACCAGGAGGAATTTTTGGGCGATTTCTTCGACAGCATGTTCCTAAGAGGTAAGGCTTCGATTTTTGTGTTGATCGCTTTGCTCTGTTTCACAATTTTGGCATGGTTGCCGAGGCATTTTTGACCCCTATTTTTCTGTGATGGATTCTGGACAGCGGAGGCTTGTCGATTTTATATCTTGGCCTAGGATCATCGGATCAAGGCATTTCAGGATTCGATTTTGATCTACTCGTTGCGAGGAACACAGTGGTGATTTTTCTGGGAATTTTTGAAATTTTTTCGAAGGTGATAATTAAGCTTTTCTTGGACTGTGTGGCGCAGAATTTTGGTTATGTGGCGTTGCGGCTTACCGCGGTGTTTTATTTGTAACTTGATCTACAGGTATCGGATCTGGGCGTATAAGTAGTCGTTTTGGGGCTACTCTTCGCGAGGAACGCGACCGTGAATTTTCTAGATTTTTTTGAGGACTGGACAGAGGTGATATTTAGCCATTTTTGGGGCTGATTTTGGACAGTAGGTATTTGTGCAGTTTTGGAATTAATTGTGCGCATTGTTCTGTGCAGTGGGACACAGTTTTTGGTGGACACTGGTGCTTGAGGACAGCGGGCAGTGAGAGGTTTCTTTTGGTGCTGTGTGCGCTTTTCGAGGTGGGTGGTTGTTTCATGTCTCTACTTCTGACTTGCTCACTAAGTTTATTAGAGAAGCCCACTATTGAACATATTGATTGATTGCCATGCATGTTTGATTGTTATAACTGTGAGCCTATCATTTGAGATTAATTCTGTGGATATAGTATGTTGAAAATATTATTGGGATAATATTATTATGGAGACATGATTGCGGGGACATGTTTAAATCTGATAATTAATATGCCGTATTAGCACATAGATTTTATGAAAGTTGGTTAAATGGATTAAGTATTGGGACATGATGACATATCTATGTGCGGGTATCACTTTGGGATTTATTATGGATCAGGGATTATATACATGTGTAGTTGACTGATGATTTTAGCACGCTTGTTATATTTATGTGGATATTATTAATTGTTACACATGAAGAACTGTTATTTGACATTCTTTCTCTTTCACATTGCATGAGTACTTTTGCATGTTTGTTTGGACATCTAGATAGGCCACTATTTTATTGCTACACTATCATATGGGGATTTGACTTAGGAGAAACCATGATTGCTTTCTTTCTCCTTCTTATTTAGACTTTCGAGTCATGTTGCTCGGGTTTGAGCAGAGGTTTGGGATAGTGTAGCCGAGACCTTAGGGTCAGAGACAGGGTGTACTTGATGTTGGATCGTGGGCTATTGCGGCAACCGCGGACAGTAGGCGGTTGACCGGATCTTGATTATTTTACCCGATTGTGGGTTGTGGGTTATTGCGGTGACCGCGGACATTGGGCGGTTGACCGGATGTTTACTATTGCATCAGATTGGGTATCAGATTTCTCTAGTGGATGGTGTTTCCCACTTTTTGAGTACTATGCATCAGATTTGGTATCAGATTTCTCTAGTGGATGGTGTTTCCCACTTTTTGAGTACTTTGCATCTGATTGGGGATTGGGGTTTCTTTAGTGGACGGAGTTTCCCACTTTGATCATAGTCTTGATCCAGTCCTGCTATATTGAGATATGTGCTACAGAGATACTTGTGATACTGATGACAGAGATACTTTACTCGTGTGGGTCGCTCCCCTCGAGTGCCACTCCGGAGGTAGGCTTTTTGGACCCAGCCTTGTGTGCCGGTTTGATATTTGTTTTGGGATGCGAGCCGTGCGGGCCAATCCCGCGGTTTCGAGCCTTGTGTGCAGATTCCGCTGAGCAGGCAATACCAGTTTTACTGGTGGTACTAGATTGGGTCTATTTGGTCAGATACTATTTCCTGATGCATTCATATAGTCATTTCTTTCGGTATTGCATTTAGAGGCATACTAGTGGTGGTTTCCCTTTATTCAGCAGTTCTGTTTACAGCTTTACCACTTACCCCTTCTCTTGCCTCTAGTAGACTTAGTGGGTACGCCGGAGTTTGAGGCTTTACCCACAGGAGGAGGCTACTGGTTTACTAGTGGTTCTTACACTCATTGTTGTTTCCCTCTTTTCTTCCTCCTGTTTTGCAGAGTCCTCTGCGGGAGTTGCTGACCTTCGGTCATTGTTCGAGGCGAGGGAGTCCCGAGCTAGATCCTTACCGCCCGAGCAGTGTAGCTGTATCCCCTGATTGTAGTTTTGCTTGTAGCTGCCAGCTGATGTTTACTGTTTACTTTGATTAGAGAGATATTTTTTATTTAGAGAGACTGATGTTGAGACTGATGTACTATAGTTTTAGTTTATCCCCCTTTTATAGTTGGGAGATGTTGTACTAAGGACATTGTATGATGATTATTTGTATTCGAGGAAATGGATATTGTACTTTAATTCTTATTGTACAGTGAATGGATTTTATTTTACAGCATTTTATGTTCGCTCTGATATTTGCGTAGCTATAGTACTATCTTTTGCAGGTTAGACGCTTCGCCTATGCTCGACTTTGCATATGTGGCGGATTTGTTGGCGAGCCCGGGTCGCAGTTTCGACCCCGGGGCGTGACAAACCATGCTTTTCCTTTCTCCTTCTTTGTTAGTCAGGTGGTCAGTGTTGCTCGGGTTCGAGCTGGGGTCTGGATAGTGTAGTCGGGACTTCGTGTCTCGGACAGGTTGGATTAGTTGTGGGGCTTTGCGGCAACCGCGGATATTGGGCGGTTGACCGGATGCTTATCTATGCACCAGATTGGGTATCAGTTTTCTCTAGTGGATGAAGTTTTCCACTTATCGTTTAGTTGCATCCGATTGAGGTCGGGTCTTTCTTTGGTGGTTGAGTTTTTCCACTTTGATCAGATTTGTGATCAAAGTCCTGCTATACAGAGATACTTGTTACTGAGATACTTTACTCGTGTGGGTCGCTCCCCTCGAGTGCCACTCCGGAGGTAGGTTTTTTGGACCCAGCCTTGTGTGCCGGTCTGATACTTATTTTGGGATGCGAGCCGTGCGGGCCGATCCCGCGGTTTCGAGCCTTGTGTGCAGATTCCGCTGAGCAGGCAATGCCAGTTTTACTGGTGGCACTAGATTGGGTTTATTACAGATATTTGCCTTTCTTGTTTCACTCGTGTCAGGGGGACCGAGTGGAGTCTAGTAGCTGTGTTTAGACCAGTGCTAGTGTTGTTGGGATCCATTTGGGGACTGTGGTCCCGAGGTCTTTGTGAGTTGTTGACCGTTGTGCGAGAGGCTTGGTGATCTTGAGTTATCCGTTCTGAGAGAGAGCGTGGATTTTGACTATAGCCTGCATGAGCCACTACTCGGTAGCGAGTTAGTCCGTTTGGACGCCCTACGTAATTCCTGCCCGTCAGCGGGAGGTGGTTGTAGGTGGGCGCAGGTTTGACTGGACCCGATTTGGCAGTCAGCTCGATTGGGTAGATTGAGCACCTCGTGTGCGAGTGTTGCATATCTTTATCAGAGTTTTTCCCATTTGAGCATTTAGATAGAGGCATGGTAGCTGTTGAGAGTCTCCAGCTTTCCTATTTCTGTATTCACTGCTTTGGTTATCTTATGCCTCTAGTGGACTTAGTGGGCAGATCGTCGGGCCTGGTGGCGGTACCCACTAAGGACTCCCTTTTTAGGTGTAGTTCTCACACCCGTTGGGGGTTTTCCCCCTCCCATTCTTTTCTCTCCTTTGTTTTGCAGAGTCTTAGCGGGTGTTGCGGATTCTGCGGTTGTTGTTCGAGGCGAGGGAGTCGCGTGCTAGATCCCTACTCGTCGTCGGAGAGTAGCGGTACCCCTCCAGAGGAGATCTTCTGTAGATTAGTTGTTTTATTTTCCTCTTTTGAGAGACTGATGTAGTGAGGATATATTATGTATTGTGAGACTGTACACTGATGTATTTATTGGAGTTACCTCCCGGTTTGGTTCAGAGCTTGTATTTGAGGATATTGTATTATTATTATTTTTGGGAGACGGACATTGTTGTATTATTTCCAGTTGTACAGTGATTGATTTTAGTTATACAGCAGGTTTTTATTTGTAGCTCTGATATCTGTTTAGCTGTAGTTTTTTTCTTGCAGGTAGGATGCTTCGCTTATGCAGGTTGGCATAGGTGGCGGATCTGTTGGCGAGCCCGGGTCACAGTTTCGACCCCGGGGCGTGACAGATTAGAGTGGTATCAGAGCCTAGGTTGTAGGTCATGGTGGACTTAGAAACCCTAGGCTTATGGTTTGACCCTTGGTTGACTTCGTGAGAGTCGTGATCTATAGCGAGAGTCCTGATTGAGTTTTATACCTCTCCCAAGGGACGGGAAGAGTGATTAGCATGTTTATTCTCCTAAGTGATTATGTTGGCTGCAGACAACATAATGCTGTGGAATGGGTGACATGCTTTAGACTTTCGCTGGATTGGGTCGAGCGTTGTTGTGTGCTGTTTTGTAGTTTCGTCGTGGTGAGCGGTGCCTCCCCGACGTTGGGTTTTGACCCGTGTGTATCCTGTCATAGCAGTGGAGTTTGAGCGGTTGGTCTTGGGCCGGACACCCGGATTGAGGTCAGAGAACTCCGGACCCAGATGACAGGATTGTTTGAGCCTTATCAGCGGCAGAGTGAGCGAGCATCTGGTTTTAGTGACAAAGTTGTCGGAGCAACGGGCAGCTCGACAGTGCTTCCTTCTGAGACCACCCGGTTGCAGCATCCTCAGGGGCGGGGATTGCTGTGGCACCGATGGAGTGAGTAGCCCCCTCCGTGCCAATGTTTAGTGCCGAGGCACCGAGGCAGGGTGGATAGTTGACAGCAGAGGAGCTGTGGGACATGATCGATCTATTAAGCCAGATTCGGCAGATGAACCACCCCGACTCGTAAGATTGAGTTTGGAGCCTTTGGAGGCAGAGTCGTGGCTGGGGGTGATGGAGTGATCAATTGAGAGCCTTCCTGTGCTAGAAAGTTTATGCAGTTGTTGAACTACGCGCTCCAGATTCGAGGGACGAGGCATATAGGATATATGAGACTGGGAGTGGATTGCGCCAGGACACCTTTCAGTTTATTCAGTCCCTCCGTTATAGGTTTTGACGCCTCGTTGGAGTAGGCGTTGTGTTTGGAGCGTGGCGTTGCAGTTTCTTTGGATAGGGATCTGCCGCCATAGGCGAGTTCTGGATTTGGCGCTTGGCGCCGGGTGATGGAGGACAGATCGGCCGGCAGAGGCATTTCTGCTTTCTTTTTCCCATGGTATTGGATTTCTAAGATATCAGAGATCGGGTGGACCCCGATGGCAGTATCAGCGTCTTTATCAGAGTGGCGCAGTGGAAGCGTGGATTTGTTATCTGCGGAGGACCATATTCGTCGCCTCAATGTGATCAGAGACAGAGGTCGTGCTCCCTTGTGGATAGTCCTGATTTTCAGACAGATTGAGCGACAACCACTTGCTTTGAGCGGATGAATCTGTGCCGCCCGGTTGGAGGGCGCCACGGTAGTGGATCGAGTGTCGCAGGTGTGATTTCATCACAGTAGTCGGAGTTAGAGCATGTTCCATTCTTGCTTGGACTGGAGGCAGATTTGTTACCACGTGCACTAGAGGTACAGGTTCCTGTTGTTGTTGTGCATGTGGAGGAGGCTTTTGGATGTCAGTGTGCCCGAGACCGCGAGTTACCGGCAGAATTATTGGAAATTGTAGCAATTCGGTGTTTCGACCCTGTGCTTGAGATTGTTTGGCACAATGCTATAGAATGTTTGACTGCGGCGAGAGAGGACTTTGATCTTCGGCGAGGCGGACAAGAGGAGGCTTGCTTGATGAGATTGTTAGAGCACACAGGTTTAAGCGACAGGGTGAGAGGTGCTTACGGTGGCACCGGGACTCAGGGATATCTCTATTGCCCATGAGATCCCGGGTGTGATTTCACCTTAGTTGTTGGTAATGCCGCCGGTTAGGGAGATAGAGATTGCGTTTGACGTGGTTCGGGGAGCCGCGCCACCCTCGAAGCACCTCATTGGATATCGCCTGTAGAGCTGAGAGAGTTGATGGCGCAGTTGCAGGATCCGATGGATTGAGGGGTCTGTTTGACCTAGTGCCACGCCGTTGATATACGGTGGTGATGCCACGCCGTTGGTACACGGTGGTGATGCCACGTCGTTGATACACGACCGTGAGGGTCCTTGTATGGTTCGAGTGTAGATAGGTCCGGGTGGTATCTAGGGCCTTTTGATGGAGCTATACTCCGGCAGTTATGGTATGATGCGAGTACCTACTTGGAATTAGACAGCCGGGGACTTCGCCTAGATGGCGTTCAGGACACGGTAGGGGCATTATGAGCTTATAGTGAGGCCCAATGGAATGACGAATGCCCTGTCGACTTCAAGACCTGAGGAATTGTATGTCCCAGTTGTACTTGGACGGATTGGGAGTGGTGTTCCCCCAAGGATATTTGCTTTACTCCCAGAGCGACTTGGAGCACGAGGAGCACTTTGTGGATGTGCTACCATGCCTGTGTGGATGAAGCTGTATGCCAAGCTATTGAGGTACGAGTTTTAGCTCCAAGTGCATGCCTACTTGGGTCACCTTATTCTAGCCATTGGAGTGGCGGTGGAATCCGATCAAATGGATGTTATTCAAGGTTGGCTGAGACCAACATTTATTCTTGAGGTGAGGAGCTCCTTAGACTTGGCAGTGTCGGGAGAGCATGGGCAATGGATAATAAGACTGATACCAGCGCCAATGCTAGCATTTCCAGTGTTGGGAGAGAGATTTGCGTGCTTTAGTGATGCCTCCCATTGTGGCTGTAGAGTTACCGTGGGATGATTTTCGGTCCACACTTCATTAGTCCAACCCTATGAGTATTGTGGTAGGACGAACTGCTGTTTTGTAGGTAGCTTGGACCCCACAGATGAGCCTTTCAGTACGCCTTTTACTTCCGGCTTTGATTGATATACCTGGGCGTATGCCATGCCTGCTTGGCTATCAGTCCTGATTACTCAGCATTTCTATTCTATACTATACGATAGATTAAGATTTCAGCTTCAGTTTACAGTTTCTGCCATGCGGCACCAGTGGAGACTACAGCTTTCTGCATCTTGAGTGGGATTTACGCGGATTGTCGTTGATGGTTCGGACTTTTGACCGCGAGTTGGGCATCAGCATTATGATCGCCTTTCGGGCTAGTTTTCAGTCCCGTTCACCGACGGTTTGGTCCCCGTCAGGGTGTCCTTTATTAGCTGAGAGATCGACTTCGACCCGTGGGTCCGTTGGGGTTATGTTGGCACGTTGAGTGACCAACTGTGGCATGAGATTGTGTCTCTTGAGGATCCTTTTTGAGGGTAGCCCGCGGTTGAGTAGCCCACTCGGGTGATTTTGGATCGGGAAGTAACTGAGTGAAGACCCCAGCTTATTGGATGAATGTGTGGGTACGCTTCGGGTCGCCTTGTTGAGATTGGCACCAGGATGTGGTTTGGTGCGTGTTGCACTGGTGGTTATTTTGTCTCCCCCAGCTTTTGATGGAGCCCCTGTATTGTTTCACGTCTCGGCTCAGGAGTGTTTTGCTTTTGGATCCCTCGCCCGTGATTGACTCGCACCATTTGAGCGCTAAGAGTGTTTGGAGTACGAGGGTCGCCCGTTGCGAATTCTGGCTCGAGAGACGAGGGAATTGCACAATCGGGCCATGCCGTACTGGGTATTGTTGTTTTTGGGAAGTGATAACGGGGAGTGAGTGGTGTTTGGGGAGCTGGAGGCATTATTGATGGATACCTACCCGTGGTATTTGTGACTCCTGGTGGATTTGAGCTAGTTTCGAGGACGAAACTTTCTTTTAGTGGGGGAGGATGTGAAGACCCGAAATTCCCACTTGAGGAGCACTGTTGCCTCTACAGCTTCTGGAGGCCTATGTGGCGTGTCGGCGGGGTTTGTGCACAATTTGGACGCAAGTGATGGACTTCGGGCTTAAGATGGATCACGTGGGTGATCGGTGGACTCCGTCGGAGCTTTAGAAGTGGTTTCGCGCGCAATGGATATTAAAATTTGGACTCCGGGCGAAGTTTGGATAAAAGATTACCTCTCCGGTTGCCTTCGAAAATTTTTAGAGTTCGAATTTGGCAAATCGGATTTTTGGAATGGACCCGGCGCAAAAATCGGATCAAGTGGGCTTCCCGGGGGCTTTCGGCAAATTTTCGGATGAGAATTTGGAGAAACGGACACCGTATTTGGATTCAGCGCGCAAAATCGTTGTGAGTGGACTATTTACTTATTTTTTTCGGAGCACGGTTGACGCGCGCGTTTTTCGAGGTGTGCGCGGATCTCGAGGCGTCGCGGCACGGTTCCCGAGGTGTGCGCTGTGGCGATGGCACGCGGCTCGAGGGCGCAGCAGGCGCGGGGAACAGCGCCTGCCTGCGCGGGTGACGCGGGGGGGGGGGGGGGGGGGGGGGCGCCACGTGGAGGGCCCCCATTCGCGCCCGCGCGGACGCGGGGGGCGCGCGTCCGTGCGGCGGGCTCGGTGTCCCGCGCCTGGGTGAGGCGCGGTGTCACGCGCCCGTGTGGCGCGTGGGCAGCGTCGCCCGCGTGGCGCGCGGGGCGCGCGCCACGTGGCCAGGGGGCGCGCGCCTGCGCCTGGCGCGAGCGCCCCCGGTGCGGTGGACCGCCTGGCAGTGGGCCGGTGCACCGTGGACTCTGTCCATGGGAGCCCCCCTCCTCCCTTTCTTCTCTTCTTCTTCCTTTTCCTCCCCGCACCATTTCTCCTCCATTTTCCTTTCTTTCTTCTCCAACCAAGCGAGAGAGGGAGTGAGGAGGGGATTTTTGTGGGGTGCGGCGGTGCGTTGTGGACCTCGCGGAGCGCGCGAAGTGTTCCACTGGAGCGGTTGGGCGTCGCAGCGCAGTCGAGGTGGGTTCCGCACTTCGTTTTTACGGTATTTTTGGCATAGTTTTGGGGCGTTCTTTTGGACTTTGGTTTGACCCCTTGCTCTTATCTATGTTAGGGACCGTGTTTTACTACACCGTTTTGCGTGCGGACTCCGTTTTGCGTGCGGACACCGTTTTGCGTGCGGATTCCGGCACCGTGCTCCGTTTTGCGTACGGACTCCGGCGGCGTGCACCGTTTCGCGTGCAACTTGGTGTAGGAGACTCTGATTGGGGCGTGCCTTTACAGTTTTTGCATCTACGCGTCGCGAGGATTATCATCGTTCTCTTCTGGGATTTTTCTGGAAATTGCCGGAAGGTATACGTTTTCCCCCTTATCTGTGCATGGGATTACAGCTATGTTGCCGTGTGGTTTTGCGCACCCTGTGTTGTGGAATTTGTAACTCGGCCTACGGGGCTCGAAATTTGACGTGCAGGTACTCGTTTCCAAGGTATCGACGCGACGATTGCGTCCGTATTTTTGGTGGATTTTTCAGAGTCCGTTCTATAGGTGAAAATTGCACATCTTCGGGGCTGGTTTCAGCAGTTGGTGTATACTCGTATATTTTAGCATAAAGTGTAACTTTGGACCTTTTGTTGTACCCAGGAGGGTTCGCGAGTGTTTTCGGAACACTGCTAGGAGCCGAGGTTTGCGCGACTTGTACCGTGGATACGGGTTCAGCTGATGGTGCGTGCAGAGGGCCACGTTCTTCACCAACCCCAGGTTTGCCTTGGATCAAGCGCCTCAGGTGGGTGCTTTGTTTCCAGAACCGGTGGACGGTTCTCTAATTCTGTATGTTAGGATGCATGCATGTTTAGGGTATATGGTTTATATTTGTAAGGTAGGTAAGCTTAATAATGATAATTGTTTAAATAATTGCAAGAATAGTATTTATGATGTATATTGAGGACTTGCATGATTTGGATGTTTATGTTGGTGAATAGTGTAAGCTTACCTAGGATAATGTTACCCTATGTGATTATGTAACATGCCATGTTAGCACATAGCCTTTTATGTGGTTGGTTTATGCATTGGGGCAGGATTTAGTAGCTATGTGCGGATTTGTACTCTAAGGAGTTATTATGATCGAGGATTATGGTCAGGTGTAGGCATGTGGATTACTTTGTTGTATCTTTCTTGAGGACAAATGCATGCTTGTATAGACATATAGTTAGGCCACCCTTTATTGCTACACTACTTATTGGAACTTGACTTAGGAGAAACCATGTGATGACCCAGATCTTTATTGAAGGTTTTTGGCTTAGTCAGTGGTGGATTCTGCGGTTGTTGTTCGAGGCGAGGGAGTCGCGTGCTAGATCCCTACCCGTCGTCGGAGAGTAGCGGTACCCCTCCAGAGGAGATCTTCAGTAGATTAGTTGTTTTATTTTCCTCGTTTGAGAGACTGATGTAGTGAGGATATATTATGTATTGTGAGACTGTACACTGATGTATTCATTGGAGTTACCTCCTGGTTTGGTTCAGAACTTGTATTTGAGGATATTGTATTATTATTAGTTTCGGGAGACGGACATTGTTGTATTATTTCCAGTTGTACAGTGATTGATTTTAGTTATACAGCAGGTTTTTATTTATAGCTCTGATATCTGTTTAGCTGTAGTACTTTTCTTGCAGGTAGGACGCTTCGCTTATGCAGGTTGGCATAGGTGGCGGATCTGTTGGCGAGCCCGGGTCGCAGTTTCGACCCCGGGGCGTGACAGGCGAGCTCCACGTGGCCACGCGGGGTCCACGGTGCGCCTCGCCCGACGCCCGGTCGCACGTGCGTTGACCCACCAATCACAGCGCGCCGCGTGGCACCACGAACACTCGCTGGGCCTGGTGCACACTACTGATGCACCCGCCAAACCCGAAGCCGCCACGTATCCTATCCTCCGGTCCACCGTACACCTGCGCCTTCCCGTGGACCGCGCCTGCTGCGCCGGCCTACCGGGAGCCGCCACGCATCCAGCACCCTGGTGCACGCCTCCGCGGTGGACCGAGCAGCTGCGCCTCCGCCCGCCGCCGCACTCCGCTGCCGCCAGCGCCTCTCCGGCCGCCGGAACTGTGCCCACACACCTCGAAATCCATGTTTTCTCCTCCGAGCTTCGAAAAATACAAGTAAGTAGTCCATTTTCATCGTTTTCGCGCGCTGAATCCAAATCCGAAGTCCGTTTGGCCCAATTCCACTTCTAAAATTTTCCAAAGGCCTCCGGTTAAGCAAACTTGCTCCCATTTTACACCAGAAATCTATTTCTTGGGCCCGACACGCACACAAACACTCCCAGAAGCCAATAAACCCTTAAGCGGGGATTCGGGTCCTCACAGGTTCAGAAAAATACAAGCAAATAACCGTTTTCAAGCGTTTTTCCGTGCTGAATCCAAATCCATCCTCTGTTTGGCCCAAAACCCTTTCTAAAATTCGACAAAAGCAGCCGAAAGCCAATCCAGCTCTGGATACCTCACTGGGTCCATCTGTGGCACCCCTTTGATGCATTATGGGCCAGACACACCAATGATAGGTGTTTCACATAGTGGATTCACGAAAAAAAGCTACATGGGGTTCTGGGGCTCTACATCCTCCCCTACTGAAAAAAAGTTTCGTCCACGAAACTAAGAAACAAGATAAACGTACCTCAGCTAGAAGCCTCAAACAAGAAAGGATAGGTATCCCGCATCACTTCCTCTAGCTCCTAAGTGGCCTCCCGCTCCTCGTGGTTGCTCCATAAAATCTTCACATACGGTATCACCTGATTGCGCAATTCTCTCACCTCGCGAGCTAGAAATCGTAACGGGCGCTCCTCGTACCCAAGGTCCTCCCCGATCTCTAGTGGGGTGAAGTCAATAACGTGCGCAGGATCAAATACATACTTCCTCATAGCAGAGACGTGAAACATATCATGAACTCCAGCCAGGCGTGGAGGAAGAGCAACTCGATAAGCAACAGAGCCAACTCTCTCCAGTACCTCAAATGGTCCAATAAACCGGGGATTAAGCTTCCCGCGAACTCCAAATCTTCGGACCCCCTTCGAAGGCGAGACTTTCAAGGAGACATGATCACCAACTTGAAACTCTAAGTCTCGCCGTCGGGTATCAGCATCACTCCTCTGTTGACTCTGGGCGGTCTCAAGATGTCGTCGTATCAATCCGCCCTTTTTCTCTGCCTCTAACAGTAGATCAGGACCCAAAGTCTTCCTCTCACCCACGTCACTCCAATATAGGGGGGACCGACACTTGCATCCATACAACGCTTCAAACGGAGCCATCTGAATGCTCACTTGATAGCTGTTGTTGTACGCAAACTCAACCAATCCCAAGTGTCGGTACCACCCTCCTCCAAAATCCAGGACGCACGCTCTCAACATATCCTCGAGGGTCTATATGGTGCCCTCAGACTGTCCATCGGTCTGTGGGTGGAATGCTGTGCTAAATCGGAGCTGCGTCCCCAAGGCTGTCTGTAAACTCCTCCAGAAATGCGAGATAAACCTTGGGTCTCTATCTGATACAATCGAGATGGGTACATCGTGCAACCTCACCACCTCAGCTAAGTACAACTGTGCCAGTAGCTCCAAAGGCCAAGTCACCTGCACCGGTAGAAACTGAGCGGACTTGGTGAGTCTATCCACGACTACCCAGATCGCATCAGCTCCACTCTATGCTCTAGGCAGTCCAGTGACAAAATCCATGGTGATATGATCCCATTTTCATTCCGGGATTGGGAGACTCTGCAACTTGCCAGCGGGTATACAATGTTCAGCCTTTACTTGCTAACAAGTTAAGCAGTGAGCCACGAATCTCCCAATGTCTCTCTTCATACCACTCCACCAAAAATGTGCCTTGAGGTCCTTATACATCTTAGTCCCACCAGGATGAATGGTATAAGGTGTATAATGGGCCTCTCTCAAGACCTACTCCCGAATCTCTGAATCCATAGGCACACAAGCTTGGTCCCTGTACCGCTGTACTCCCGAAGCATCAACTGAAAAATCCCCTGTCAACTCAGTTTGAATCTGCCCTCGGATCCTCATCAAGTGGGGGTCCTTACTCTGTTTCTCTCTAATCCTGTCCAACAGAGTGGGCTGCACACGACCAAAGACATAAGTCTAGCAGAGACCCTAGGGGATACAACCTCAATCTGCAACCGTCTCATCTGCTCAACCAATGGTGCCTGCTGCGAAATCATCATACTCAGACTCGTCCTCCTACTCAAAGCATCTGCCACGACATTGGCCTTGCCGGGATGATAAAGGATACTCACGTCATAATCCTTTAACAACTCTAACCACCGGCGTTGCCTCAAGTTCAACTCCTTCTGAGTGAACAGATACTTCAAGCTTTTATGATCAGTGTAAATCTCGCAGTGCTCTCCATACAAATAGTGCCGCCACAGCTTCAGAGCAAACACGACCTCTGCCAACTCAAGATCATGAGTAGGGTAATTTTTCTCATAGTCCTTCAATTGCCGTGAAGCATAGGCAATTACCCTACCATGCTGCATCAGTACTCAACCCAAACCACTGTGAGAGGCGTCGCTGTAGATCACAAATCCCTCTCCCATGACCGGGAGAGCAAGGATCGGAGCTGTCATCAACCTCTATTTCAGCTCCTCAAAACTACTCCGACAAGTCTCACTCCAAATAAACTTAACCCCTTTCCTGGTCAGACGTGTGAGGGGAGTGGAAAGCTTCGCAAAGCCCTCCACAAATCGACGATAATAGCCAGCCAAACCTAGAAAACTCTGCACCTCAGTGATAGTCGTCGGCCTCAGCCAATCTCGAATAGCATCCACCTTGGCTGGATCAACCGCCACTCCAGTAGCTGAAACTACGTGGCCCAAAAAGGCGACCTCCCGGAGCCAAAATTCGCACTTCTTAAGCTTGGCATACAGCTTCTTCTCTCGCAGAAGCTGTAGCACTGTCCTCAAGTGCTCCTCATGCTCCACATCGCTCCGGGAATAAATCGATATATCATCAATAAATACAACAACAAACCGGTCCAAATACGGCTGAAATATCCTGTTCATCAAATCCATAAATGCGGCAGGGGCATTCGTCAAACCAAATGGCATCATCGTGAACTCATAATGCCCGTACCGAGATCTGAAAGTCGTCTTGGAGATATCCTCGGCCCTCACCCTCAGCTAGTGGTAACCGGACTGAAGATCAATCTTCGAAAACACTGAAGCTCCCTGCAGCTGATCAAACAAATCGTCGATCCGCGGTAATGGATACTTGTTTTGGATGGTCACTTTGTTCAGCTCTCTATAATCCACACACAATCGAAGCGAACCATCCTTCTTCTTCATAAATAGAACAGGCGCTCCCCACTGTGAAACACTTTGTCTAACAAAACCCTTGTCCATAAGATCCTGCAGTTGCGCCTTCAGCTCAACTCGGCAGGCGCCATCCGATAAGGTGCCTTCGAGATTAGCGTGGTTCCCGGAACCACGTCAATCACAAACTCTATCTCCCTCTCCGGCGGCATAGTCGTCAACTTAAGGGGAAACACATCTGGAAACTCGCGGACGATGGGGATATCCTCGAGTCCCAGTGCCACCGTAGGCACCTCCACGATAGTAGCCAGAAAGGCAGTGCAATCTCTGCTCATCATCCGCCTAGCCCTCGCCGAAGAAATAGTCGCTGCGAACAGCATGCTCTGGCAACCTCTGAAGATAAACTCCTCCTGTCCTGGCTCGCGGAGAGTCACCGTCCTCTCTCTGCAGTCAATAGTGGCAAAGTACCGCGACAACCAATCCATACCTAGTACCACGGTAAAATCCTAGAGCTGCTGCAAGACAAGCAGGTCTGCCGGCAAGATCCAAGGTCCCAACTGTACTGGGCAAGCCACACAATACTCCTCGACATGCAAAACGTGATCAGGAATCCGAACCTCTAATGCATGAGACAAGGACTCTATCTCTATACCATAGAGGGATGCGAAAGCTCGACTAATAAATGAATGCGATGCTCCAGTGTCAAACAAGGTACGAGTCCTAATACTAGAAAATAAAGTAATACCTGCCACCACATGGTCAGCTGCTGAGGAGTCCTCTAACTGGGCGGCATAAACTCGCCTGCTCTGTGTTGGAGGCCGATAGTCGGTGGGATAGGAAGAAGATGGCCTGCTCGCTGAAGCATAGGGCGGCTGAGCTGGTGGCCGCTGCTGAGGTGAAATAGGAGCCGATGCTGAAGAAGGTGCCGCTGCTGTCGAAAGAGGGCATGACGCTCACAGATGTCCAGACTGCCCACAAATATAGCAGCGTCCCCACCGCTGATTACAAGTATTAGAGGAATGCTGATCACAAGTCGAACCGGGTCTGTCTCGACTGCTGCTGTGGCCTCTGAGACTGCCGCTAAGACCTGTGCTGCCTCGACTGCGACCTCTGCTGCTGCTGATGCTGATGCTGCTGCTGCGATGGCCTCTGGGATCCACCAGGCCCTCGCCGCTCCGAACGCCCATGGCCAGAAAATTGAGGCCGCGGCAGTCATGGCGGTCTCCATGAACTGGCCTGTCCCCCGTCATCTGGTGCTGGTCGCTTTCTGTCGGAGCTCTGCGCGACCATACCACCAAGCCTGGCAACCACGTGATCCCCTCTCTCAACCCACTGAGCATGCTTCGCGGCATCCTCAAGAGTCTGGAGCCTCTGAGCATGTACTAAAGTGTATATCTCGGTATGGAGACCTGCCTCGAATAACTCTACCTGATGGGGACCATGACGAGCGACGAATGGCACGCAGTTGAGCAACTGCATAAACTCCTGATAATATGCCTGAACCGGTCGGTCGCCCTGCTGAAGGTTCTTCAAATCATTCTCCAGTTTTCTCTTCACGGTGGTCGAAAAGTAAGTATCCAATATCATACGTCGAAACTCGGCCCACGGTAGCTGTCGGGAAATCTGAAACTCTAGTGGCTCTACCCGATGCCACCAAGCATCGACATCACCATCCAAACAGTGCACCGCCATATGCACTCGGTACCTTGGATCTATGAAGAAGTCCCTGAATAGCTTCTCCATCGCTGATAGTCACATCCCAATCTCCCAGGGCTGTGCATCCCGCCCCGAAAATCTTGGCGGTCCTCGCTGACAGAACTTGGTGAGTTTGTCAGCGATATCCTGCTCCTCCTCCGATGTCAAAGGCTGGATCGCTCCCGGAGCCCCGCTACTAGACGATGGTGCCGTCGGCACAGATGGTACAATAGGTGGTGCAGGGGCCTCAGAAACAGCCGGGGGCGGTGCCTCTCTCTGGGCAAGAAACTGATCCATCCTCTGCTCCTGTCGGCGAGTACTCTCAGCCAACTGGGCCACCAAGGCCCTCAGCTCACTAAGCTCAGAAGGTATGGACTGCTCCGGCTCATTCGGGGGTATAGGAGTACCCCGGGTAGGGATCTGGCGTCGGGGAGGCATCCTGCCACAAGAAACCATACGTCAGTAACAAAATCGCGCTCGACCCAATCTAGCGAAAGTCAAAGGCATCTCCCTATTCCTATAACTTTATGTTGTCTGCAGCCAACATAATTGTCTACCAGGAGTAGGATATGCCAATCCCTCTTCACTCACAGGAAGAGTCAACAAAATAAATCGCCAACTTTCGCGAAATATCACGCCACTCACGCCCTATCATCCTAGGGTCTGCCCAAAAAGCCTAGGGTTTCCTAAGTCCCAACTGACCTATAAGCTGGCTCTGATACCACCTAATCTGTCACGCCCCGGGTGTAAACCAGAACCCGGGCTCGTCTACAGATCCGCAGTGGACACGGTATTTCCCGCGTACACGAAGCGTCGGTAACCTGCTCAGATATAAGAGATAATAATAAAAGAGCATAAAATCAGAGCTGAACTAAAACTACTACATCTCAGACTATAGCTGGAAATAAAGTAAAGAACAACTGTAAATAATACAAGTATCACTCCCAGCTCACCACAAATATACAAACTGCTGGCTAACGCCAGACCCAAAATAAAGCACAATAAAACAGTCTGAGAAGATAGGGGTACATCAAAAGTCTAGCTAGCAACTGTCGGGTGGACACTCTATCTAGTCCGCTATCCTCTTACCTCGATCTGATGCTGACGGCCCAGCAACTCCTGCAGAGGACTTTGCAAAACAAAAGGGGAAACAAGGAAAAAGACGATGGGGGTGAGAACTACTATAAAAATAGTAGCCTCCCCTAGTGGGTTAAGCCTCAACTCAGATGTGCCCACTAGGTCTACCAGAGGCAAAAAGGAAAGGAGAGATGGTAAGCTATAAACAGTACTGCTAATAAGAAAATGAAGCTACCACTACTATGCCTCTAAATGCAGAGTCAGAAAGGTGTAACTAAAAGAATGCATCAGTGTATGTGCCTGACCGAATAAACCCAATCTAACCACCAGTAAAAACTAGCATTGCCTGCTCTGTCGTCGAACTCAATAACTCAGTAGCGGAATCTGCACAGATGGCTCGAATCCGCGGGATCGGCACACATGGCTCGCATCCCAAAATAAGTATCAGACCGGCACACATGGCTCGGTCATAGGCCTACCTCCGGAGTGGCACTTGAGGGGAGCGACCCACACGAGTAAAGTACCTCTATCACAAGTATCAAAATATAGCAGGACTGGATCACGACTATGATCGAAGTAGGAAACCCATCCGCTAAAGAAAACCCGATCCCCCAATCTAATGCAATAATACTCAATAAGTGGGAAATTCCATCCACTAGAGGAATCCTATCCCCAATCTGATGCACAAGTAAACATCCTGTTAACCGCCCAATGTCCGCGTTCGCCGCAGAACCACAATCTGGTGTGACAAATCCACTCAATATACCCGGCTACACTATCCTACAACCCTGCTCAACCCGAGCAATACCACATGTACCTCAATAAAAGGAGAAAAGGTGCCAACATGGCTTCTCCTAAGTCAAATTCCAATGATAGTGTAGCGGAAAAAGGTGGCCTAACTAGATGTCCATACAAGCATGCAAGTGTCCTCATGCTGATAAAAGAAAGATAAATATCATTGTTCATTCATTGCTTAGAGCATGCTAGTCCCAGATAATAAAGATCTCATAAGTATACTACGTACTAGCATATCACAAGTCCGACTATACAAGCAAGTATAATAACCACGATATACTAATCGGCATTCAACAATGGGGATCATTCTAGTATTCCTAGTGAGTAAATCAAAGATGAGGTCCACAACAACCACCCACCTCGAAAAGCGTGAACTACAACAATACGAGATCCCTCACTGTCCAAGATCCTCAATCTCCTCAAACCTTCAAAATGCGAGAACTGCAGCAACATAGATCGCACACGGCATAAATGAACAACTTCCACAACAGTAATTAGTATTTACAAAACAGCGCGAAAAACGAGGAAATTCACCTCAGTACAGTCCTCAGAAAAATCTGGAAAAAATCACCGTTGCGATCCTCACGACGAGTAAATGAAAAACGAGTACTTACTCGTCCCATTCCGACACCTGTAGGCCAAGATACAAATTAATCATCGCGGTACACGCGAAACTTCCAATGATCAAAAGTCAGCAGTACTCTGTCCAGAAAAAGTATAATTTTCACCTTCGAAGCAACCTAAAAAAAATCCAGAAAAAATACGATGATGTTTCTTGCGACGTGTAGATATAAATCTAGTATTATATTCCTCGTTCCGACTCTTGGTTGCTGAGAAAACCCACCAAAACTCCGGTGCTGTCCATATTCCATCACAGAAAAAGAGGTCACAGAAATGATCCGAAAAGTCCAAGAAAACCTCGAAATACGGAGAAGCTGAAAGTACATAAGTCGTAGCCCTACCTGTCATGAAAACGTGGGCGCATGAATCACCCGAAAATTCCTTCGGGGTAGCCCTGGGGAGTCCTCGGACCAAAACATGACGAAGGGGGCAAATAAGGAAGGTGCGTCGCAGTGTGCCGAATCGCAGAAGACATTGAAGTAGCGTCCTCCAAAAAATCTGGAACTTCTCCACAAGATGCACAACTGAACACAGAAGAAATTCTCTGTAGAACTCTCCATGCGAAACAACCCAAAAAGCTCACAAAAGAAGGCCCAAGGGGCCTATTTATAGGCCCAAGTCAAAAGAGAGCTACTGTGCGGATTCGGGCGCACTTTTTCGAGCGCCCAAATCCCACAGTTGCACCAGAGCAGTCGTCCGACCAGCGCCCGAAACCACCTGCGAGCGACACGTGTCCCCCGAACACGAAATAGCAGTGCAAGCGCGCCCGGGTGACGACACGTGTCCCGCGCCCGGTCAACCGGGTAAGTGGCGCCCGCCAATGGCTGGGCGCCACGTGGCCAGCCTGCGCGACCCGCCGACCGGTCTCGCGCCTCGCTAGTCGCGCCGCCTGCCCCCCACGCATGCACGTGCCCCGAGGCGCCGGCGTGCACCTTCGTGGACCGCGCCGCAAGAGCCCACCAATCACCTGCTGCCACATGTCCCCGCGCCCGGTCTATGCACCCGCGCGGGGTTCCGTGGACCGCGCATCGCGCGTCGGCCACTCCTGTTGCGCCACGTGTCCCCGCGCAGGGTCCATGCGCCACCCGGTGCTGCTCTGTGGACCGCGCTTAGTAAACCGGCCAATAACAGGCCGCCACGTGGCACACAGCCGGTCTACGGCCTCCCCCATGCACCCGAATCCACTGAAAACTTCCGGGAGCCCGTTTTTGAGCATCCGGACTCAGAAAAATACAAGCAAATAGCCGTTTTCAAGTGTTTTTCCGTGCTAAATCCAAATCCATCCTCTGTTTGGCACAAATCCTTTCTAAAATTCGGCAATAACAACCGAAACCCAATCCAGCTCTGGATACCTCACTGGGTCCATCTGTGGCACCCATTTGATGCACTATGGGCCAGACACACTAATGATAGGTGTTTCACATAGTGGATTCATGAAAAAAAGCTACATGGGGTTCTAGGGCTCTACAAATATAATATGACTATATCTCTTAACCCGGCTATAGCATTTTGGGTGGTAGTTAGACCCAACAGGTTAAGAGAGTTAAGCGTGCTAGAGCTGGCGTAGTTCTAGAATGGGTGACCCCCTAGGAAGTTGGGGCGTCATAGTTGGTATCAGAGAAAATCACCGGCCAGAAATGTGAGATGAGTCTCAGCTGAGCCAGGGATTATATAGTGGGCGAGTTCGGCTGATGACCGTTGTGGGTTGAGCGTGGCTTATCACAAGGTCTGTTAAGGCTAGTGAGACGAGTCTTACATCATCTCGTACTTGTGAATTCGCCTTTTCCTGACCTGGACATCAGGGCTTAAAGGGGGGGAGAATGTGACACACCCGGAATTTGAACTAGTCCTATATATAAGTGATATAATAGGATTAAATCTCTTAACCCAGCTATAGCATTTTGGGTGGTAGTTAGGCCCAAGAGGTTAAGAGAGTTAAGCGTACTAGAGCTAGAGTAGTTCTAGTATGGGTGACCCCCTAGAAAGTTGGAGCGTCATAGTGATACCAACTCATCTGTCACGCCTCAAGCCCGCCTACTTGGTCAGTGCGGGCACACGCACAGACCGTAACGGACAGAGTCTCCCCTATACCGTCCAAGGCGTACACGAAGCTAGTGTATGACAATGAACGAGAAGACATTCATACAACATCTCAGAGAGGGTATCGAAAAGCGAGAAATGTAAACCTAACTATTACAACATTCGAACAATCACATTTCATCTTTACATACATTCCACAACTTTAAATATTTACATTTTCATCTCCCAAAATAAAACCTCTATAAGTTCTCTCTCAAAATAAAAAGCAACTCTCTCGCTATTCAAGGTGACCTATACTCTAGACCACTATCTAGGGCACGATGCCCATGCCACGATCCTGCGCCGCTGCGCATAGTGAGGGCTTTGCGACAACATGGGGTGAGAACTAAAAAAAGTTCCCAGTGGGTTCGGCTCCGATTTGAGTGCCTCTCCCACTAGGACTAAGTAAGGCATCAGTAAATAATAAGGGAAAGAAGTAAACTACTGTACTATACAATATAAAGGCGACTCTACTCTATGCCTTGTTACAATGAATCAAACTCAAATCTATATGAACGACTCAATGGATCATCGACCCAATCATCCTGCTCGACAATTGCCGGGTCCGACTCACAACTAAACTAGGAGGGAAGATACGCCCTTGACCCAGCCTGGCTGTCTGCGGGGAGATACGCCCTCAACCCATGGGGAGATACGCCCTCGACCCACATAATGACACTCCGGAGTATGCTACTTGTGGAGGAACGACCTCCACAAGCCGTACAGACTATATGAGTATGATATCGCCCTCTAATCTTGATGACGCACCAAATTACGACGACGCTAACATGAGGATACTATCAACCCTTGCGTCCAATCTCATCTATGTCTCTATGCAATGCTAATGCAGCCAATCAATAGGACTCATCCTATCACAATGACACTGTCACGCCCTGGGGTTGAAACTGCGACCCGGACTCGCCAACAGATCTGCCACCCATACGGGAAATCCCGCATAGGCGAAGTGTCTAACCTGCAAAAGAGATCTATCACATCTATACAAATATTAGAGCCGAAAAGTAAACTAATAATAACTCATAACACTGTACAATTGTCATCACATATACAAAATCATCTCTCAAATACACAGCTATCTCAAATACATAACCACCTCTCCACAGAGATCAAAGAAATAAATACAGACTGTACAATACTATCAACTCCAAACTGAAACAGGTTCGTTTACTCTTCTCAAGCCTGAGTAGGGATCTAGCTCGCGACTCCCTATCCTCGATCAGAAGGAACTGCTGGTGCAGGAACAGGAAAAGGGACCTCCGTAAAAATAGTCACCATGGAGGGTGTGAGAACTATATCAAATAGTAGTTCTCAGTGGGTACCGTCTCCAAGACCAACGGTCTGCCCGCTAAGTCTACTAGAGACATAAGATAACAAAACTATAGTAAGTGAAAAAGGGATAAGCTAGAATAAAATCTACAGCTATCATGCCTCTATCTACGAAGCTCAAAGGGTGATACAGATGATATATAGTATACAACTACTCGATCTCGAGGTGCTCAATCGACCCAATCGTACTGACTGCCACACCGGGTACAGTCAAACCTGTGCCTACCTACTACCACACATCCACTAAGGGCGTGATTTATATAGGGGGTCCCACAAGGACTACATCGACGTCGCGCGAATACAAAGTAACAAGCCCAGCTCCGAAGCAGCACTCGAGGGGAGCGATCCCACCGAGGAAAATTAGTGCATCACAGTCGAGCTCAATATGGCTTAGTAGGCTATAGTCCACACTCAGGATCAATCAGATGCACACTCGGCTCAAATACAAGCTTATAGTATAAGGAGATCAGCTCAACTACAACTCTCAGTTTAGAGAAAACAAGCTGATAACAGCGGAGGGTCCGAGAATTCTGAAAGGCTGGTGCCTACAACCCCAATCAAACAAGAACAGGTTTCAAGCACAGCCTCCCGAAGTTCTCGACCAATCCAGTCGAAGAAATAGGCTCCTCTACGGGTAAAAACATCCAGAGGCAACCACTCAGAGTCGACTAACCATAATGGTCGAAAAACACTCAACGATCCGGGACTACCATCTACCCTAACGGCTCCCAACAAAACTGGCCGGAAAACACTCAACGGTCCGGGACCACTGTCTACCCCAACGACTCCCGACAACACTAGAACAAGATCTAGCCTCAACTATCAGACTCCACTCGGCCCCCAGGCACGAGCGCAACATGCTTCCTACACTACCCCGACCACTCAGTCCAGTACCAGGGCGAGGATAAACTCTAAGTCAGGAAAAAAAATATGCAGTAGTGTAGAAGGTCCAAATACGGATAAAAATACCCAAGTTAAGAGTTTTCTAGAGTATAGTCAGATATCATGCAGCATATGACATGGGTGCTAATCAGAGTTCCACAACTCTAAAACTATTATAAACATCAATAGCAAGCACTACCACTAGCACGCTGATAACTACGCAATAGACGTAATAAGAAGTCCGCTGATTTTGGAGAAAATCCAACCCACCTAGAACGTGTCGATCCGTAATTCGATCGGGCTGAAACTTGGTATGCACGTTCCCCGGGCTCCTACGGTCTCAACAAACCAAAAATCTCCCAAAAACTCTTGTCGGATTGAGTGCACATGCAAAAACATCGTCCTCAATGCAGAAATTTCAGCAATCGATACAAGTGATAAAAGACATAATATCCGCTATTTATACCTCAACAAGAAGATCCCAAACTTGATTCCTAAGTTCTCCTTTAACTTAGGAACATCCAAGAATCTTTAACTGATTCCTAAGTTCTCCTTCAACTTAGGAACATGCAAGGATCTTTAAAACACAATCCTTAAGTCCAAACATCCAAGAAAAGGCTTGCTTAATAGGGTGTTGTCCAGAATCTGCCCCAAAAATCAGCATCAAGTTCATCTCAGTATAGATGCTAAACCAAACATGATCACAAACTAAAGCCAAAAGGAAAGTTGCTAACCATAATCATAAGGATGTGATCAAGCTCTTACATCTCCATAAAATCACCAAAATCACCACGAAATAGCTCCCCAAAGCTAAACATCACAAAGAGGTTCATAAGGAAAACTGTATGCTGTATTCTACATATAGACCCACAAAGAGAGGAGATAACTTGTATAAAAATACCTTCAAAATTCCAAAACAAGGTGTCCACTTGTTCGTCTTGAAGTCTAGAACAATGTCAAGCCTTTAAATCCTCAGTTTCATAAGAAGAAGACAAAAAAAATCCATAAATATTCATTACTGGCCAAGAAACCATACTGTGCACAAGGGGTCCAAAGATGCTGTAATTTACCTCAGTAGAAGCTGAAATAAGGGGTTGCCACCAATACCAAACTTGTAGATCATCCTGAGAAGAAGCTCCCATCCTAAAAAATAGCTCGAAACTTCACTCCTAGAGTTTAGGGGAAGCCAAGGAAGATTTGTCGACGAAACTGTCAGCAAATGCACGGAGCTTGGAGCTTGCTAATAGAGGAAGAGGACGAAGAAGAAGCTCTCAATTC
>CM055068.1:7680122-7686806 GCA_029204045.2 Tillandsia leiboldiana | reverse complement strand
TATATATGTATATATATATATACATATATATATATACACATACATATTTATATATATATATATATATATATATATATATATATATATATATATATATATATATATGTATATATATAGATACATATATATATATATATATGTATATATATATATACATATATATATATTGTAGAAACTCGAAATATTTTATTTTACTAAATAGATTAAAAGTGAATTTTGAGCTGGTTTTGAAAATAAAAGACCTTTGTTGACCTATATGGTCAATCGCCAGGGTGCAAGTCGCACTATGCACAAGACAAAAAGGCTATTTTTCAATCCGGACGTGATCTTGGAAATCCGAGTTGACCGTTGTGATCGTCTCGTCGAACTGAGCGAGATTGATATTCAGCACTTTTCGATCTGACGGTCGGATCTTCCAGAAATCGATGAAGAAGCGGGCGAAATAGCCGCCAATGTAACAGTGCTCTGTGCACAGTGCACTTAAGTGAATTACTGTATATGAACAGTAATCTTAATTTTCGGGACTCCGACGAATGTAATGCTGACCAAATTACTATCCGGAATCTGAACATAGTGATCCAGGTAGTCATTTTGAACGGTTTCGTTGTTCTGAACGCAATGGCACTGACGAAATTTGCATTTGACGAGCCTAAAGCATCGTAAAGCATGTCGAACGGTATAAATTATAGTATAAGATGGAATTTAAAAATTATGGAGCAAAATTTTAGCGAACCAAAATCGCTACCTGATAGGTTGCGTCGAGCCGGACGTCGTGGCGGTGTCAGATTTTCAGTTTGATGGTCCGATTGTCTCGAAAAGCGTGAAATAGGAGAAAAATCACAGTATTTTGCATAAAGGTGCTATATTTTATGTGTCGATTTGCACCAAACTTGTAGAGGAGGGTCCTTATAGCAAATGTGTTCTACAGCAATGGACTTAAGTAAAATACAAAGTGTTGGAAGGGCAAATTGCAATGTTGCCTAATACTATATATAGGTGTATACTAGAGCTCGGGTGCCACGAACCCTAAACCCCGAGGTGTATGCCCTAGCCGCACCCCTCAACCATCTCTACACCTTCTCTGCCGCACTCCACGGGAGCCCCGCACCGGCCGCCGCTTCATCGCCGGAGAAGGAAAAAGATCAAGACACCCTCTTGATCTCGGGTGTTGTTGGAGAGGGAAGCATCCAGAGGAGTTAGTGCACCAGACCTCTTCTGAGGGTGCCCCTGTGAGGTTGAAACCCGAGCCGAGACCCAGCGCCGCCGAGCGCCGCCGCGGCCACCACCCTTCTTCTCCAATTACTCCGGCGAGGTAAGAGGATGGAATTAATTTATTTTAAATGGTCTTTGGACATGTGTATGGTGTTGCTGACATCAAGTGGGCCTTACCTGTGAAGCCTGAGCCGTTGCCGTCGTCCCGGCCGCCGGCGGGAGCAAGTTTTGCCGGGATTTCTTGGTTCGGCCGGGAAACACCACGAGCTTAGTCCGACCGACCAAGTCAAGATCAGAACCGTTGATCTTGTTTCTCTTGGTGACTGCAAGCAGCTACCGAGTATTTGAATGGATCGGATGAAGATCGGCGGAGATCCAACATGCCCTAGAACCGGCTAAATTGCACTCTCGCCGGAACTCCTTCAACCGGCGCCGCCGTGCACCCGATCCGCCGGCCAACCACCAAGAAAGCACCGGGGCAACCAGAAGAACCTTTTTGTCCATGTTGCGCCGGCCCAAGCCTTGCCAGCCGGAATCCGCCATTAGTGCCTTCCATCTTCACCGAGCTTGGGTTAATCTTGGCTGCCGGCGATCGCCGCCGCACCCAGCTGCCGGATTGTGACCCAGGTAAGCTTATTTAGTGGTTTGGAGGTTGTCCATGAGGTTGCATGCAATTATTTACGTAGGGAGTTTATGTCCTGTAGTTGCACCGTGAGGCAACCCGAGTCCCCCACCGCCGGTCGCCGTCGCCGCCACCCTGTCGCGCCGCCGGCCGTGGGTCCAGAAAGCTTCCTTGAGTCAAGTGGCATCTACTGGTGCCTGTGCTTGAGATCCAGAGCCCTGTGTAGAGTTCCACCATTAGTGTCTTCAATGTTTAAGTGTTAATGTGTTGCACACCATGTGTTCGAAGGAATGCTTGAGAGAACCAAATGGGTTCTGTTCATCCAGCAAGGGAGCATCCAACTCCTGCAAGCCTCCTGAGCACAATGCTCACCCTACTTCAGCAAATGGCTGAGTAGTTGGTGAGGGCTTGCAAATAGAGCTCTTTAAGTTTAGGTTTTGGAGTCGTTTTGCTCCGGCGATGTTTCTGGTCTCCCCACAGCACCTGGCTGGTGAGCCTCTGAGTTCTTTTAGTCTGCTGAACATGATGCTCACCCAAAAATTTGGGTTTGGTCGAGTCTAGGTATTAAATGTAGCATTGTGAGCCTTTAAATACAAGAATTGTTGGCCCGAAGTTTTATTCGAGTTTCGCATTGCTTCCAAAAGGTGAGCACGGTGTCCAGCAAGTCGAGAGCCACCTGTTGGTGGTGTCGGTACGTTAAAATAGCATTCCGAAATTAAATACAAGCGAAAATAGCATGAAAATGCATGCTTTTATGCAAATTGGTAGAATCCCGAGGGCCAAAATGCAATTGTGACCATACTAGCTGCTTTGTACAGTGTACACATGATCTCTAAAACTTTTGTTGGAGGTCCGATGCTTTTCGTTGAGCGGGAATTTGATCCCGAACCGTAAATAGGCAAAATCGCCGGTTTAACGGCAATTCGGCGTGAATCATGCAATTCAGGAAATTACGGTGATTAATTGGTGATGTCAAGTATCAGTGGCTGTTCCCAGTGCTATTCTAAAGAGCCCGGTGATTTTAGTTTCTGGTCTGCAACTCCCGGTGCCAAAATGGGCTTCCCGGGAGTGTTTCAGTGGTTATGGCTTTGCCAGTGCACAAGTGTACCCAGAGTCTGATGTTAGGGCCTAAATGTCTTAAATTAGACATTCTTGGGCAGCACGTGAAGTTTCACGAGTTTTGGTTATTGTTCAGCACAGATTGGGTCATAGTGGATCTATCGGCGGTTTCCGGAAATTTCGAAAAATTCCGGGACTTCAGCGAAGTTCCCTGTTTAGTTAGCTGCACTCAGTGTGTCGTCGGGATGGGTATGTGTGAGTCCATTACTGATTATAGCTTCTGATTCAGGGCCCAGCTATTCAGCACCAGCCTCCCAGTAGCTGTGCGGGAGTTCGAGGATCTGCCTCCATCCAGGTGGGTTATCTTCGGTCCGGGTTCGATCTATTCGGCCCTCTGGTTGCTTTAGTCCAGTCGGACACCTGTTTTTGATCGCCCTGCTGATTATATATATGACCTATCTTGACATATCATGATTTCACCGATTGACACTGACTTGATTAGACTCATCATATATACCTGCTGATTTTATCTAGATTAGCCTTGATGATGGTATTGACATGCCCTATGATTAGTCCTGATAGATCTTGATCTACGTGAGACATATCTTACGTACCTGTTTATCAGTTTTTATATTTCTGATAGACCTTGATCTTCATGAGACATACCATATACATGTCTGTTCATCAGCTTTTTCAGTATATAGATCTACATGATTTGATGGCACTTGTTGATTCCTGTCAGCCGATTTATTGTTGATATTCCGATATGCATGATTGATTGATCCTGATTATTGGATACTATTCGATATTCCGATATGCATGATTGATAGATACTACTTGATGTTCCGATATGCATGATAGATTCTGATCGATATGATAGATGATTTCCCTGTTGGGATCCCGGCTTGTTGCCGATTACTCGGTCAGTGGACCGAGAGCTTGAGCATTTGCATTATGATCGCCCGCACCGTTGTACTTCACGAACATATCCGAGGTCGCTCCTCGTGCGCTTTGTTCTTTACCGGTAAAGTGGTTAGCAGTTGCAACCCGTGACCCTCAGTGGAGGGAATGTCAACCAGGTGGTGCCAGGTGGGCAGTTTTGCCTGAGGTCTTGTGGGACCAATATGGTGGCTTTTGATTGGATGATTGATAGTTTCCTTATTGACGCATTTCTTTTACCTTATACTGTTGCTCAGTTTATGTCACGCCCCAGGGTCGAAACTGCGACCCGGGCCCGCCAACAGATCCGCCACCTATGCCAACCTGCATAGGCGAAGCGTTCTACCTGCAAGAAAAGTGCTACAGCTAACAGATATCAGAGCTGTAAATAAAAATCTGCTGTAACTAAAATCAATCACTGTACAACTGGAAATAAACAACACTGTCTGCCTCCCAAAATAATAATAATACAAATCCTCGAGTACAAGCTCTAAACCCAACCGGGAGGTAACTCCAATATATATACAACAGTGTACAGTCTCTCAATACAAAATATCCTCACTACAATAGTCTCTCAAAAGAGGAAAAAATAACAGCTAATCTACTGATGATCTCCACAGAAGGGTACCGCTACTCTCCAACGCCGGGTAGGGATCTAGCTCGCGACTCCCTCGCCACGATCAACAACCACAGAGTCGGCAACACCTGCTAAGACTCTGCAAAACAAAGGAGAGGAGAGGAAAAGAGGGGGAAAACCCCCAAAGGGTGTGAGAACTACACCAAAAAGGGAGTTCTCAGTGGGTACCACCGCCAGACCCGACGGTCTGCCCACCAAGTCCTCAAGAGACAAAAACTAACCAAAGCCGTAAAGACTGATAAAAAGAAGTTGGACCCTCTCAACAGCTATCAAGCCACTAAGCTTGCTATGACTGCCATGCCTGCTACGCCTGCCATGCCTGCCTATGCCTGCCATGCCTGCTATGCCTGCTAAAGAAGCTGGACCCTCTCAACAGCTATCAAGCCACTAAGCTTGCTATGACTGCCATGCCTGCTACGCCTGCCATGCCTGCCTATGCCTGCCATGCCTGCTATGCCTGCCCTGCCTGCCTATGCCTGCTATGCCTGCTATGCCTGCCCTGCCTGCCTATGCCTGCTATGCCTGCCATGCCTGCCTGCCTACTATGCCCGCTATGCCTGCCTATACCTGCTATGCCTGCCTGCCTGCCATGCCTGCCTATGCCTGCTCTGCCTGCCTGCCTACTATGCCTGCCTTACAACGGTCAACAACTCACAATGACCTTGGGACCACCGTACCCCAAAACGGTTCCCAACAACACTAGCACTGGTCCAAACACCGCCACTAGACTCCACTCGGTCCCCCTGACACGAGCGCAACTAAAAGCAAAAGTCTGTAATAAGCCCAATCTAATGCCACCAGTAGACACTGGTACTGCCTGCTCTGCCTGCCGCGACGGGTATGCCAGCCTACGCATAACACCGAAGCAAGGGAGTCTCAAGGACTCAAAGTCTGTCTGCCGCGCACTCCGGAGTGGCACTCGAGGGGAGCGACCCACACGAGTAAAGTATCTCAATCAGCAGGACTGGATCATGACTCTGATCAAAGTGGGAAAACCCATCCACTAGAGAAATCGGATACCCAATCTGGTGCATAAATAAATATCCGGTCAACCGCCCAATATCCGCGGTTGCCGCAAAGCCCCACAACTAATCCAACCTGTCCCAGACACCAAGTCCCGACTACACTACCCAGAACCCCTGCTCGAACCTGAGCAACACAGACCACCTGACTAACAAAGAAGGAGAAAAGGATAACATGGTTTCTCCTAAGTCAAGTTCCAAAAGTAGTGCAGCGGTAAAAGATGGCCTAACTACATGTCCATGCACGCATGCTTTGTTCTCAGAAATAATAAAAGTGGGTGAAGCATAAAATAGTAAAGCATGCTAAAACATTCCTACTATGGTATACCAATCTCACCCAAGTGGGCCATTCCTTGCTTACCTCTCGCTCATATCGGTTGCACATCAAATACGCCTGTTATCAATCATAGAGGGATGATAACCCCACATGTGCACTTACATTCACCATGATATAAAAACCTTATACAGTTACTAAATTAAGCTTACCCACCTGAAGTGCTCAATCCAAGGCAAACCTGGAGTCGGTGAAGAGGGTAGACGCCCGCGGTCCAAAATCTGCCAACATAACACCCACGGTACAAGTCGCGAAAGCCTCGGCTTCAAACAGCTGAAAACACCCCTGAGCACAACAATATCGCTCAACATTACACTCTTATTCCAAAATCAACCAAACATACACAATCTGAAAATCAGTCCCAAAGTCGCGCATATTTCACCTGCTGCAAGTGCCCAGAAAAATCCAATAAAAATACCACAGTAATCCTCGCGTCGATACCTTCGAAACGAGTACCTGCACGTCCAATTCCGAGCTTCCTACACTGAGAAACAATTCGGACAAGGGAACCACCCCGAATCAAACTACACTCAAAAACTGTAGCAACAATTACTGTTCACAGATAATCTTCACCTTCGAGAATTATTCAGAAAATTCCAAGAAAATTTGGGCATATTCCTCGTGATGTGTAGATGCAAAACGCCTCTTGAATCGCCCCAATCCGAGGCCTGTGCGCGAAGATATCGCCAAAATACCGCACCGCTGTCCCAAAACTCCGCCCAGAAAAAGGGGTTACAAGATGATCCGAAAGACCCATGAAAAGCTCGGAATGGGAAAAACCAGTAAACATGGGAAACATAGCCCTACCTGTCGTGAAGCCAACGGCGCAAGAATCGCCTCATTCGGAGGTCGGAGTAAG
>CM055068.1:7497622-7675122 GCA_029204045.2 Tillandsia leiboldiana | reverse complement strand
TTTTGGCACGCTTTTTGATGTTTTCAACTCGTTGAACATAAAAACGAACGACTCCACGTCGTTCAGCTCAACGAGACCAATCAAGTGGTAATTTTATTTCACTATGTTCAAATCTCGTTAGATTAGGTTAGCAGCTTTCACACGAATACTCCAAAAATTCAAAATTTCAAATTTTTAAAAAACTACTGAAATTAAATTCAAATTTTAAATTTTAATAATTTAAATTTAACGAGTCACTACAATAAAATTATGCTATAGCGATATTTTTAAGTATTTTTAAAATCTAAAAAAAGTGTCGCTGGCAAAAATAGCGACACTTATTGTAAGTGTTGCTATATGTGCCGTTGCTAGGGTGTATAACGACATATTTTTGTAATGTGTCCCTATAACCTAATTTTGAATATAGATGAAATATAGATAGGACACTTATAAAAAATGTCACAAACATGTATCCCTATAACCTAATTTTGTTGTAGTGAGTATTACATCTAGACTAGAGTTTATTTCACCATTCCAAATATAAAGTGAGAGAGGGTTTATTTCACCATTCCAAATATAAAGTGAGAGAATTACGTAGCTTAATGTGTAATCCTACAAAAAAAAAAAAAAAAAGTTGTAATTACAATTAATTAATACTCCCTGAGGTGCACAATGAAATAAAATAGTTGCAACTATCAAATTATCTGGATGAGATAAAATCAATGATTCAAGTGCCGTAGTAATAATAGTGCCGAAAATTTATCAGTACAGTACGATACTATACGTGTCGGATTGTGTCGATACGTATCGGTCACAAAAAATATGTGTGCAGACATAATGATACGAAATATTTTTTTTTTAGCAACATAATATTCTAATTGCTTAATATGTATTTTATCAAATTTTTAAAAAATTTATTAAAAAATTTATTTACTAATTTAATAAAAAAATAATTTTGAGTTGTGCCATTGGTACAGTAGTTGTATTGTGTTGATATCTTACCGATATGATACGATAGATACGGTTCGATGAATACTTAAATTATTGAATTTTTTTAAAAAAATGTTAGTATAGATAAAATGCTTTTATGTAGTTCGGATTGAAACTTGAAGGTGGAAAAAGAGAGAGAGTATGAGAGAGAGAATTAACTTTTCTCTCAATATGAGAAAGTAGTTTTCTTTTTCTTTCCCATTCATACACAACAATTGAGAGAAAAGTTAATTCTCTCTCTCTCATACTCTCTCTCTCTCTCTCTCTCTCTCTCTCTCTCTCTCTTCGTATTTAAATGTGTCTATATATGTTTTGTTTATGGTATATTTTCGACTGCATGCGACCAAATTTCCTCAAAATTTGTCATTGGTTGGTCACTTCGGGTCCACTAAACTGGGTTAGCGACAAAAAAGAAAGAAGCTTAGGAGAAAGTTCTTAAGAACTTCCCACTAAAAGTCACCAAACAACCTGTACACACTTTTCCCTTCATTTTAAAATTTACTGTACTTAAAAGCGCTTTTCCAAAAGCTGCTTTTTCTCCGAATCCTCCCTTTGAAATTGGAGCACCTATATTCAAAATTAATGAGACTGGTCTTTAAGGCCACAGTTGGCATCTTTAGGTGTAATTGTTTCTTGTCATTTGTTTCTTCAATAAGCATGTACAAATTAAAACTTAATTCTTAGAGGTAATTAAGGACATTTAGTGGTTTATTTTTTTTAATTGATTTGTAATTAATTTACTGGCAAATTGATTGCAAGTGTGAGTGGTAGAAATAAAAAACAAACACCTACAGCTAGAAATTAACAACATCCCTTAATTTCCATGTTAATTCTCATTCTTAAAACTAACAGGTGGAGAAGGCCATATATATATATAGTTATAATATTTCTTAAATAATAGCAAAAATAGAATAAGTACATTGTTAGATGTGATTTCGAAATTAAAAATCGTTTCGATTTTGTATTTTCGGTTTGTCGATAGGTTCACGGTGCGATGACAAAATTTGATAAATATTTGAAAAAAGAAGTGGTGGAAGCGGAGGGCTCGGGCTGAGGGTGTGGAGGTACGGATCAGATCCGCTAAGAAAAACTTCTTTTCTTTTGCCCTAAAGAGATCGAGCGATTGTACGATCATCAAGAACTTTGTATTCTCTTTTTCGATATAGTGAAACTCTCCTTTTTCGCCCGTAATTTTTTTTTCTATAAAATTTTTCTTTTACGTAAATCTGTGTGTTATATTTTATTATACTTCTTTTAAAATTACTTTTGTGTGCTGATCATTTATTGATTTCGTGTTTAATTTGTGCGCTCGTTTCTAACATACATCATGCTAAATTTTTTGTTTGAGAATGAAATATATATCATACCAGCTATTGTTAGGATACAAAAATCACAATATGAATTTTATTAAGAGGCGTCTTAATGACCAAGACCTATTCCCTTTGAAGAATAACTAATGTGGCGTCTTAATGTTCAAAAATCAGTGATAATGCTAAAAAATATTAAAATTAAATATATATTTTTTTGTCAACTTAAACTCTTAAAAGTAATTAATTATACAATAAATAAAAGAATATCTTAAAAGAGTTAAGATTTTCTTGACATAGAAATGAGCGCTAAGATGACTACTTAAATTTTAAGACACAAGCAACAAAAAATATTTAATACAACACTTTCAGTCATCATTATTTTTGTGACTATATTTGATCCCTAAATTACTCTGCCAATAATTGTGTATCCAATCATCTTTATTAATATCTTCAAATGTTAGACTATATATTAATTAAGATATGACAAATTTATATATGGCTCTTACACTAGATGATATTATAAAATAAAACTCACTTTGTAGTTTCTCTATTTTCTCTTTGTGCTAGGCGGGTCCATGCATTTTGTGAAAATAAGGTACAAGAAGAGACCTAGCTAAAGCAACAAACATGTTGCCGCAACCACCAATTATGATAAATATATAATAAATAACATAAAGATAGAGAATATCCAAGTCACACAAAGCAAAAGAGAGATAGAGATAGAGAAAAAGTGGTGTCTTAAGAGGAGGAGGATGCGAACTAGGATTTTGGCCTAAAAATTTAGATTCGGCAGCGTGATCACTAGGAATATATGATTGCCACCGACTTTAATTAATTAATTTCCCTTTTTAAGAGGTTGCATGTGTTGAAATCCCTTTCCCCAGTCATGCACCCATTTCTCCATCCTAATTATGTAACACAAACAAGTAACCCATTTATGTTTCGAATATTGGATCAGTAACTCAAGAAAAGGAAGTGGAGTTTCGGTGTAAGTAATGACTTCGTTGTTCATTTCAACGTAATTAAGTGCCACAAAGTACCGTAGCGAAGTCAACTAAGTCCATTCCATGCACTTTCTATAAAAACTACTAAAATTTAAGTTATCTACCTTAAATTCTTTGTTTAAGATTTATCTTAAGTATTTAAAAATAAGGCTAGATGAGTTATAATATACGCTACAACAAAATTAGCTTATAAGAACACATTTTTGTGACACTTTTGTACAAGTGTCTTGGTATTTGGATAGTGGTTGCTCACGGCACATGACCGGAAATAAAAACTATTTTAATTTTTTTTGAAAAAACCTTCAGAGGACTTGTTATTTTCGGAGATGGTTGATCTTCAAAAATAGTTGGCAAAGAAACGATCACTATTCCAAACGCACTACAACAAAACTATGCTATAGCAACACTTTTAAGTATTGTTAAAAATTTTTAAAAAATACTGCTGAAAAAAATACCGACACTTGTTATTAATGTCGCTATATGTGCCGTCGCTAGGGTGTATAGTGACACATTACTATAATATGTCCCAAAAATATGTCCATATAATCTAATTTTGGATATAGATTGACTATAAATGGGACACTCGTAAAAAAGTGTCACAAACATGTGTCCCTATAACCTAATTTTGCTGTAGTGACGGCCCGGTTTTGATCGATATTTTATACATTGAAAGCCTAAAGACTAATCTCATAAGCATTAGTCAATTGTGTGATGATGGTTTCTCAATTAAATTTTCAGCTATTGAATGTGGTGTAACTGATGTAAATCATTGAATCTTTTTTAAAAGAACGATCACAGAATAATTGCTATATATTTTCTAGTAAACCCATTGAACAATGTAATCTAGTTTCATTTGACACCAAAATACTTTGGTATGAAAGACTAGATCACATGAGCTTTAAGGAACTATCTAGGATTACACACAAGGATGCTATTAGAGGTGTTCCTAAACTTAGCTTCAAAGAGAATATTGTGGGTGGTGGATGCCAAAAGAAAAAACAAACTAGTCCACTCACAAGAACTTGAACCTTGTAGGAACAAAATGGCCACTAGAATCACTGCATATGGACTTAGTGGGGCCAACTCGACTACCTAGCTTGGGTGGTAAATGGTATGTATTTCTCATGATTAATGATTTCTCTAGATTTTAATGGGTAGTATTTTTTAAAGAGAAAATGGATACTTTCGACTCTTTTCATGAGATTTGTCATCGTATTATGATTGAGAAGAATGAAAAGATTATTCGTGTTCCAGTGATAGAGATGGAGAATTTATAAATTCTAAATTCATTGATTTTTACTCTTCAAACAACATAAAACATGAATTCTCCGCACCTTATACACCGCAACAGAATGGTGTAGTCGAGCGCAAAAATAGAGTTGTACAGGAGATGGCGTGTGTTATGCTTCATAACCGAAAATTTCTCTTATATTTTTGGGCTGAAGCAGTTAACACTGCGGTCTATGTGATCAATCGAGTCTATTTGCGCCCGGATACTTTAAATACTCCATATGAACTATAGTTCAGTAGAAAACCGAATATCAAGTATTTTCGTATATTTGGGAGTCGTTGTTATATTTTACGTGACCGTAAAAGTTTTGGAAAATTCGACTCTCGTAGTGACGAATGAATCTTTCTTGATTATTTTACCAACAGTAGAGCATATCGAGTATGCAATCTTGAATCTAAAACGATGATAGAATCAATAAATGTTAAAGTAGATGAAAATTCTCATTTTTCTTCTAATAAATCTACTCTTGATATGTCTCTTGATGATGAATTACTTGTTGATAATGTTGCATCTGTGCATGATAAATCTTCTAATAATCTTGATGCATCTCATGGTACTTCAAGTCCATCTACTTTACATGATTCATCACATGTCTCCCCGAGTACTCCTATACCTCAAAATTTTCGAATCTCCAAGGACCATCCCGAATTGAACATCATTGGAGATCCTCAAGAAGGAGTCCTAACTCGGAGACAATTGGAATGTGGAGTTGCATGTTATGTCTCCATGATTGAACCCAAGAACATTGATGAAGTCTTCAAGATAAATATTGGATTGAAGCTATGCAAGAATAGCTAAATCAATTCGAACGGAACAAGGTTTGAGAATTGACTAAGCCCCCTAAGCAACAAAATATCATTGGTACAAAATGAATTTTCAAGAACAAAAAAACTGAGGATGGTACCATTGTGAGGAACAAAGCGCGATTAGTTGCTCAGGGATACTCACAGATTGAGGGCATAGATTTTGATGAGACTTTCGCCCCGGTTGCCCGTCTCAAGTCCATTCATATATTCTTTGTGATTGCTTGTCATTTTAAAATCAAACCTTTTCAAATGGACGTAAAGAGCGCATTTTTAAATGGTTATTTAAATGAAGAAGTTTATGTAGCTCAACCGAAAGGTTTCATTGATCATAAACTTCCCAACCATATTTTTCGATTGAAAAAGACTCTTTACGGACTAAAACAAGCACCGCGAGCATGGTATGAAAGATTAACGAAATATTTTTTGGAAAAGGGCTATACTCGAGGAGGAGCCGATCGTACACTTTTTGTGAAGCATTTTCAGGATAACTTCATAGTAGCACAAATATATGTGGACGACATTGTGTTTGGTGTTACAACTAACAAGGATGCTTCCAAGTTTGCGGAAACAATGGAAAGTGAATTTGAGATGTCCATGATGCGCGAGCTTACTTATTTTCTTAGATTACAGGTTAAACAATGCAATGATGGAATTCATTTATGTCAATCCAAGTATGCAAATGAGTTGGTCAAGAAATTTGGTTTGGAAGATTCTAAAGACTATCCGACTCCTATGGGAACTAGCAATAAGGGATTAGGAAGTGAATCTCACGGAGAAAGTATACACGAGAAATTATATAGAAGTATGATTGGAAGTCTCCTCTACCTTACGGCTAGTGTGGGGACCCAAAAATTCCCACGTTTGGATTACTGTTGGATCTGTGACTTCTGGAGACCCAGGTGGAGTGTTGGAGGTGTTTGCGCGCATATTGGACCCAAGGATTGGACCCGGCATGAAAAACGGATCAAGATTGCTTTTCCGGGAATTTTTGGTAAAATTTAGAAGTGAAATTTGGCAAATCGGATATCGGATTTGGATTCAGCGCGCGAAAACGCTCAAAATGGACTATTTACTTGTATTTTTCGAAGACCGCATGCCAAAACACGATTTTCGAGGCTAGGGTTTACTGTTCCGGCAACCGGAGTTGCGCCGGCGGCGGCGGCAGGCGGCGGAGCGCGGCGGCGGGCTGAGGCACAGCTGCTCGGTCCACCGCGGAAGCGTGCACCCAGGCGCGGGACACGTGGCGGCTCTCAGTTGGCCGGCGCAGCAGGCGCGGTCCACGGAAGAGGCGCGGGTGTACGGTGGACCGAAGGGTGGACACGTGGCATCTCCGGATTGGCTGGCTCTTGTGCGCGCGGTCCACGTAGCGTGATGGGCTAGTGACCGTACGGCCGGCGACGTGCAGGGAAGGTGGCCGTACGCGCGGGGCAGGCGCGCGTCGTGCGCGGGACAGGCGCGCGTCGTGCGCGGGGCAGGCGCGGTCGGCGCCGCTGTGCGCTGTGCGGCGTGCCACGTGGCACGCGGGGATTGGCTCTGTTGGCTGTTTGCTGTTCGGGGACACGTGGCGCTCCAGGGTCGATTTGGGCGCTGATGGTTTGGGGTGCATTTTGGGTACACTGTAGCAGCCCGAATGTTTTGGGCGCCCGAAAGTTGGGACACAATGGGTATTTCTGGATTTGTTGAGTTGGGGCTATAAATAGCCAAGTTTGGCCTGCGATTTGAAGCTTTTCCCAAGCTCTTCTCCGGCAGAGGTCTTAAGAAAAAATGTACATCATCTTGTGCTCCACCTTGTGATGGATTTACAGAATTTTTGGAGGCCTCGAGATCCGCGCTTTCTGCGACGCGGCGCACTGCGACGTTTCTTGGATTTTGGCTTCTACCGTCGCCTTTCAGTGTGGGAGACCCCCTGAGCTACCCTGATGGAATTTTGAGACGATTTTTGCTGCAGCGCATTCACGAGAGGTACGCCTTCGATTTCTATGCTGATCACATTGCTTGATTCTGAGTTCGTGGCACGGTTTATGAAACATTTCTAAGCCACTGTTTTGTTGGTGGATTTCTGGACAGCGGAGGCTTGTCGGATTTTTATCTCTGCACTCGATTATTGGAATTCGACGTTTGAGGACTCGATTGATATCTACGCTTCGCGAGGATCGCCGTCGTAGTTTTATTGGGATTTTTGGAATTTACCTTGAAGGTGATAATATTGCTTCTTTGGGACAGATATTTCAGCAGATTCTGTACTTGGTTTAATTGTGTTGTTGTAATGTTTGGGCTATAACTTTGTAACCAGGAGGAGTTTTTGGGCGTTTCTGGACCCGTTGGAATCATGGAATTCGAGGATGATCCCCGTGCAGTTTCAGACTGTTTTTGGACATTGGATTAATTGCTCTTTCTGGTGGGTTGCTTCGCCTCCAAGATCAATGATCTATTTACTAATTCTATGTTATAGGGAACATTCATGCTAGAGAGAGAGAGATGGATTAGAATGCATGCTAGAGAGAGATGTTATATTTCCTGTGTTACTATTTGTTCCCTGATCCTGCTTAGTTAGATTAACTGCTATGATTGGAACTTGACCTAGCACCCTGTCATATGTTTGCATGTGTAAACCAGACTAGTAGAAAATCCTCACTTGGGCTAGGGTTATTTATGCTTTAGACATCCACACTTTGTACTCTATTCCTGGACATAGTGTTCTTCCTCGCCAGGGTAGTGGGCCGAGTGGTCAGGATTTATCTTTTAGTGTGGGATGCATGTTACACTCGTGCTTGGGAGCAGAGTGGAGTCTGGTAGATGTTGTTAGTCGTTTATCTGTGTCGGGAGCCGTTTGGGTAAACGGTGGTCCCGGGATGCTGTGTTCCTCTACTGTATCTGTCGTCACTGTGTTAGTGACAGTGTTATACCTATGATAGTAGGACCTAGAACCCAGACTGTTTTTAGACACACATGATTTTTGTAAACTAAGGTTTTCCTTCCGAATTTCGAGGGGTCGCCAGAGCCTGTTCTTGTTTGATTTGGGTGAAGGCAATAGCCCCTCGGGGTTTGAAAAATAAAACTTATTTGAACTGATTTCTATTAAAGAACTAAAATATATTGAATTGGGTTCCTCAGATTAAAATGGTTTTCAGTAATAACTGTCATCTTTTATTACAACTTCATCACCCGAGAGAGTTTGGGTGATCTGGGTTCTTGGGGCTGTTCCTTTTTTGGGGCGAAAGCTACGGGGGCCGTGCCTGGAACCTGTTCTTGTTTGATAGGGTTGTAGGTGTCGGTCTCCTGAAACTTTCGGACCCTGGTTGGTGTCTTCCGCATGTTGTACCGAGGTTGTTGTTCTCCCGAACTGTAAGGGGGTCGGGAACTTCTATAGGCGGAGCCTGGAGTCTGTTCTTGTTTGATTGGGGTTCTAGGCACCCACCTATAGGGATTTTCGAACCCTTATGGTGTCGGTTCTTCCTGTGTGATCTGTGAGCTTAGTGTTCTGTGGTGGGAGCCGTCGGGTGGACGGTGGTCCCAGCTGTGAGTATTTCCAGCCAGTGAGTTAGAGATGTGTTGTTGGTTATTGTCGATCTTGTTGATCGTGGATTTGGACTATAGCCTGCATGTGCCGCTTTTGAGACAGTTGAGACTGATGAGATACTTGAGTTCGGTGGGGTCGCTCCCCTCGAGCTACGCCCCGGATGCGTGTTGTTGATGCGACTAGTTGATACACTAGAGTTCGCTTTGAGATTGAGATAGTCTGATTGGACACCCTAATTGATACACTAGGGGGCGCAGGTTTGACTGGACCCGAGGAGGCAGTCAGTGTAGATTGGGTTGATTGAGTATACTGGGTTTGAGTCGATGCATCATTTCCATCTGTATCACCCTTTGAGCATAGTAGATAGAGGCATGGTAGCTGTAGAGTTATTTCTAGCTTTTCTTTCTTCAGTTTTCTGTTATCTTATGCCTCTAGTAGACTTAGTGGGCAGACCGTTGGGTTTGGTTGCGGTACCCACTGAGAACTACTGTGGGATGTAGTTCTCACACCCACTGCGGTGTATTTTTTCCTAGGGACCCCTTCTCCAGTTCCTGTTGCTGATCTTCCAGTTGCTGATCCTTCAGACCGAGGCGAGGGAGTCGCGAGCTAGTTCCCTACCCGTCTTTGGAGTATAGCGGTGCCCCTTCTTTTTGGAGATTTGATGTACAGTTAGTAGATTAGTTTTTATTTCTACTTTTGAGTGATCATTGTAGTGAGGATATGACATGTACTGAGAGACTGTACACTGATGCATTATTTTTGGTTTACCTCCATTTTTAGTATGAGTTATGGTATATTGAGGACATTGTATGATGATCGTATTGGGAGATGGATTTTGTATCTTTATTTTCAGTTGTACAGTGTTTGGACTTTGCTTTTCCAGCAGTTTATTTTTTTTTTAGCTCTGATATCTGTTTAGCTGTAGTAGCTTTTCTTGCAGGTTAGACGCTTCGCTTATACGGGGTTCGTATAGGCGGCGGATCTGTTGGCGAGCCCGGGTCACAGTTTCGACCCCGGGGCGTGACAGCTAGTCGCCCGGATATTTCTTTCAGTTTTGGTTTTTGTACGCATAATCAATCTGCACCGAAAGAAATTCACCCGAAAGTGGTAAAAAGGATCATCTGGTACGTGAAAAGAACGGTTAATTTCGGAATTTGGTATCCTATGGGCACATCTCTTGACATTATAGGATATTCGGATGCCGATTAGGCTGGATCAGTGGATGATCGGAAAAATACTAGTGGAGCATACTTTTATCTTGGCCATTGTCTTGTTGCATGGCATAGTAAAAAGCAAAACTGCATTGCTCTATCTACTGCCGAGGCGGAATATATCTCTGTAGGAAGTTTCTCTAATCAATTGCTTTGGAATATAAGTGTAATGAGTGACTTTCGGATTCCTATATCCTCGGTGACCATTTTGTGTGACAACACCAGTGCCATCAATATTTCTAAAAATTTTGTGTTGCATTCGAGAACAAAATACATTGAATTAAGATATCACTTTTTAAGAGATCTAGTTGAATCAAACACTCTTCAAATTTCCTATGTTTCTATTGATGATCAACTAGCCGATATTTTAACAAAATCTTTGGATCAAAAACGTTTTATTCATTTGAGAAAAGCAATTGGTATGCTTCCTTTTTCATAAATGATTTTTGAACCATTGCTCAATTAGGTTTTGTTTTGTGTTTTTGTTCTTTTTGTTTGTAGATATGCATTTTAGAACATTAACGGAGCATTAGCAATATTGACTTTAATTGCATCGTTTCATATCTTGAGAATTTTATTATGATTTGGATATCATTATAACTCATTTGATCCAATGATCATTTATATCAATTATTTCATCTTAAATTGATCAAAGTTATTACCTTACTCAATGATCTCTTAGTATTGTTTTTTATCTTATTTGATGATTGAAATAAGTATGAACACGAGATCAATTTTTGGTTGAATATTTAATATCTTACATAATTAATAGCCAATTGAGGGGGAGTTTTTAGTTTTTCATTCTCATAAAATGTCGAAAGAGTTACATTCATTAGTGGAATGTGAAAACTATCACCATATGGAGGAAAGAGCTACCATCTCGGTCGTCCGAGTAGTGTGTGCAGCTACCACATATTTTGAAAAGCATGGTGTTAATGATTATCTTTGTTAATAAATGCTAAATAGAATATTTGATTCATTCGATAATTTCAAGGTTGGTATAAGGTGGGGTTTTAAAAGATACTCAAAGAGCCACTCCCTAAATCTTGTTGACTAAATTTAATTATCTAACTTATTAGGGATTTCAAATATCTTTCGATCTTGGTGCTTCATTTTCTTTACTCAATTGATAATTTGATAAATTCTTTACTCATTAGATCGTGATTGATGTTTTGAACTTGCTCAACTTTAGAAGCTTTAATTTTTATAAATGTTTGTTTCACAATTTGGAATATTTTGATAGATTTTTTATAATCTAATTCTTTTCTTGTGAAATGATAATTTTTGTTTAAAGTTGATATGCAAAAATGCTTACATACTTTTTCTGGATTTTCTAAAATTTTTCTAAATTTTTCTGGAGAAAAAGTTGCATGCAGTCCGGATTGGGGTGGTCAGTTAGTTCGGATCCTGAACGATGGGATTTTCTGCACAAATCCAGTCCGGACTGACTTCCCGATGATCCGGACTGGGCACTAGGTTTTAATAAGAAACGAAAGGTTGCGATTTATTTTTTCTACGTTGCAAATCGGTTTTTGCTCCCATATTTTCTCTCTCTAGAACCCAAAAACACTTGGATCTCTTCTATACTTGATTTTGCATCCATTCAAGTAAGTTTTTAGACCTCAAATCTCAGTTTTGCACTGTTCTTACTATTTTCTTCCAAACCGAGGTGAAATCCATGCCTTGCACTCATTGTTTCATATTTTTCTCTGAAATTTCTTGCATGATTAGTCTTATGAATACCTAGAAAGCCTCTCTATAATTGTTCTTTACGATTTAAACAGATTTTTGGGCTTCGATTTCTGAAATTTTGGATTTTAGAGCATTTTTTGGATTTTTTGAAAATCGTGGATTTGATCTTTTTTTGTAAATCTTTTTGCAAATTCTTCTTGATTTTTATCTTCTACATGACATAAGGATTGTTTGGGTATAATGTTTCAAATTTTTGGAATTAAACATCTTTTTCATGTGTTTTTGAGCTCGTTCTCACATGACATTTTTTAGAAACCTTCTGTCACAATGGTGTTTGGTTGGATTATTGTCTTCATCTCGGACTTAGTTAGCATAAGAGTGACCAACAAATTAAAAAGGGCCAGGAAAGATAAGGATAAAGAGGAATTTGTTTCGTTGGACGATTCTAGTCTCGAAGGCACCTTATAGGATGGCGCCAGCGGAGCTGAGGGAGCTAAAGGTGCAGCTGCAGGATCTGATGGATTGAGGGTTTTTCAGACCCAGTATGTCACCTTGGGGAGCACTTGTGCTGTTCGTGAAGAAGAAAGATGGGTTACGGAGGCTTTGTGTTGACTATAGGTGTCACGCCCTGGGGTCGAAACTGCGACCCGGGCTCGCCAACAGATTCGCCACCTATACAGAACCCCGCATAGGCGAAGCGTCCAACCTGCAAGGAAAAACTACTATAGCTAAACAGATATCAGAGCTGTAAAATAAAGGCTGAAAAGAACTCAAATCCAACACTGCACAACTGAAAATAAAGATACAATATCCACCTCCCAAACATGATCAAATACAAAAATCCTTAGATACAAAAAAAATCCAAAACTAAACAGGGAGGGTAACCTGAAATAATACATCAGTGTATAGGCTCTCAGTACAAGTCATATCCTCACTACAATAATCTCTCAAAAACAGAAATACAACTAAGTCTACTGACTGTACTGCAAGTCTCCAATGGGGGTACAGCTACTCTCCAAAGACAAGTAGGGATCTAGCTCGCGACTCCCTCGCCTCGAACAGCAACAGCAGAATCAGCATCTCCCACGGATGACTCTGCAAAATAAAGGAGAGGAAAGAAAAAGGAGGGGGAGAACCCCCAATGGGTGTGAGAACTACATCAACACGTAGTTCTCAGTGGGTACTGCCCCCAAGACCGATGGTCTGCCCACTAAGTCTACTAGAGGCATAAGATAACAATGCAGTAAAAACTAAACAAGAAAAGCTGGAGGTACTCTACAGCTACCATGCCTCTATCTAAATGCTCAATGGGTGGTACAGATGGAAATATATGCAACTACTCGCACCCAAGGTGCTCAATCGACCCAATCGAACTGACTGCATCATAGGGTCCAGTCAAGCCTGCGCCTACCTACTGCCACATATCCACAAGAGGACGGGACTTACGTAGGGCGTCCGTGACTGTCAAAACTGGCCCAGCCAGAGGGACAACAACCGTGACTGCCTAAAAAAGGCCCAGCCAGAGGGACAGCTTCGACAAGCCGCGATACAAAAGTAACAGGCCCACTCCGGACGGGGCACTCGAGGGGCGCGACCCCACCGAGGAAAAAGGTATCCGCGCATCTCTGTCGAGCTCAAAGTGGCTCATGCAGGCTATAGTCAAAATCCACGCTCACTCTCAGAACGGAAGGACTCAGGATCCTCAAACATCTCGCACAACGGTCGGAGTACTCTCGATGACTCAGCTGATCAGCTCTCTTGAATCTCGAGACACTAGCAAACTCCACCAACTCGTGGCACAAAACACACTGGCTGGAGATACTCCACAGCCGGGATCGACCCACAACTCAGGGCTAATAAAACTGGTCGGACAACACTCAACGACCCGGGACCACCGTCAACCCCAACGGTTCCCAACAACATTGACCGGAAGATACTCGACGACCCGGGACCACCGTCTACCCAAACGGCTCCCCACAACACTAGCACAATCTAAACTCAGCTACCAGACTCCACTCAGCCCCCAGGCACGAGTGCAATAATGTCCCACAGAAACCTGACCCCTCGGCCCACTACCCGGGCGAGGCAACACTATGTCCAAGAAAGATGCAAAGTGTGGGATGTCTAAAGTATAAAAGAACCTAGCCCAAGTGAAGGTTCTCTACTGGTCTGGTTAAACATGTAGCATATGATGGGGGTGTTGATCTATTTTTAATTTTTTTTTTTGCAAAACTAACTTGATTACTAGTCTCTCTACACGATAATGATTGTTTGGGTACAATTTTTTAAATATTTGAAAATAAACAATCTTTTCGTGTTCTTGAGTTTTTGCTCACAGGTTCTTCAATTACTTAAGCACTTGCAACAATGGTGTTTGCTTGGATCATTGTGCTTCTGGTTGCCATGGTGCACACACGAGCAACGAACTAGCCTAAGAGGGCTAAGAAGACTAAGGAGAACTCGGATTCAGGATCCGAGACGGATTCCATTGACTGGGATGAGCTCTTGGAAGAAGGCGTAGCATGTGCTGCAGTGACTGCCTCAAAGGGGAAAGCCCCTGCAGTGACTTCGAAGGCAAAGACACCGCCTACAGCCGCAGAAAAAGGAAATGCCCCCATGGAGTCAACATCCATAAAAATAAGGAAAAAGAGCGTTGCACGCAAAAGAGGGAGTGCTCGAGGAATATCAATCGAAGAGCTACTTGCAAGCAAGCCTCCTCCACAAGAGTTTGTAAGCTCTGAGAGGATTAAAGACCTTGAGAAAAGAGAATGCATTGGCGAGCGACATGTGAACATCAAAGCTCTAAAAGAGCGCTCTGCATTATTTGGAACACTTTTTGAACAAGCGGGACTTGCACCCATTTGCAACTTCCCAGAATCTACAGGCTACTGTCTTCACCTTGTCAGGATGTTCTACCAAAATGAATCAAGATTGGTAAATCTTGAAGACGGGCCAAGAGAATTTAAAACATCTGTCCACAATGTTAAGATTAAGGTCACACCTCAGTTGATTGGAGAGGTATTAGAAATGAAGGACCGGGTTGATGGAGCTCATTATCTAAAGGGTCATGTTTTTACCAATACAACCTGGAGGGTGGTTGTCAATGGGATTTGTCTTCCTGATACTCAGTCGACCGGGAATTCAATCTTTTCAAAAGAACTTCGACCGGAGTATCGCTTCTTGAACTTTATTGTTTGCTACAACATCCTACCTAACATGCAAACAAAAGTTCTAAGATGGGATAGAATGTTGTTTCTTTATCTTCTTGGAAACCCCACAGCGGCTTTGGGATCCAACTTCAACATTCCATATCTCATTTGGTCAAGGATGGCGCGATATGTGGAGAATGCCCATCCTACTGAGCGACTTCCATTCCCAATGATCATAATGCACATTCTTCGCAAGTTCAAGATCGACACGAGTGCGAGCTCATACATGCATAGTTTGGGAACAATTAATGATACAACTATTGTGAAGTCCCTCTCCACAAGACAAGATGAGCCTCCAACACCTCCTCGCAGAAAAAGACTAGCAGCACCGGCACCAGCAACAACAGCAGCAACAGCTTCAGCACCACCAGCAACAGCTTCAACATCAGAGGATGATGCCTCTGTTACATCTATTTACCGGGAGCAACAACGACTTTCTTCAGAACAAGAACGAATGTCTAACGAATTCGTTACGATGAAGGCCAACATAGGAGATTTAAAAAAGGAGCAGCTGTCTATGGCCAAGATACTTAAAAAGATATTTCAAAAACTTGGCTGCAGCAGTTCTGAAGATTCAGAATGATCTTCCTTTTGTTGTTCTAACAATTTTTTTGTTTTTTTTTTTTTTGCAGGTTTTAATCTTAGTTCTTACATTTTCTGAACTTTTAACCCCCTTAATTTTGTAATTTTGGCTATGTTTAGTGACAAAAAGGGGGAGAGAATTATGAACTGGAACTGGTTTGACAATACTTGTGAGAACTTTGAACTTGGAACACTAAAACTTGGAGGTAAGTATGCTACAACTTTGGTTTTGTACTGTGAATGAATGCATGCCTCGACTAACTATTTGACTAACTATTTGGGCATGTATTATTACTAACAAGTTGTTTGTTGACTAACATACTTATGACATTTGGAATTTATTGCTTAGAAGATATGTCTATCTCTGATTTGTATTTTAATACATATCTGATTTTGCAAATGTCATGGTGAGTATAAACTTCATCTCTCTGGTTGGTTTTTGAATATTAAATTCTTGAGGTATCTAACGATTTCTTTTGTCAAGAATTATTTCTTTTGCAGAGAGTACAAACGTCTAAGTCTAGAGTTTGTTTTAGGAGTTTATCTCAAGTATTCATTTTTATTTTGGATCTCAAATGTAAATTTTTGTTGTATGGTGATAGCAACAAAAATATCTTTTTGAATTTTCTTAAGTGGATTTATGTTTTGTCACGAAACCGCCAAAGGGGGAGATTGTTAAGGAATTTGTCTTGGCGTATTTCGTGAAAGTGGTTAAGTCTTGAAGATTGAAGATGAAGATGGTTGGATCATATACCTCAATTTCAAGAAAGAAGAATTCAAAAGGATCAGGTATGTTTAACTAAATTATCTTAGTGATCCGAATACTTCTTATAGTATAGAAACACTTGGATGGGTTTTTAATCACATAAAAATAAAAAACTGGACATGTTATATGCTCAGGATCCGGATCAGGGTACTACAGTCCGGACCCCGAACGTAGGTTGGTTCATGCGCAAATCCAGTCCGGAACTCCCCTGTTTCAGTCCGGACCCCGAACGTGGATTTTGCTGAAATCGCATGAACAGTCCGGACCGTAGGTATTTTGTTCCGGACCCCGAACCTTGTTTTCTCAGGAGTTCTCTGAAAAGCAACGACAGTCCGGATCGAGCCTAATCCAGTCCGGACCGTCATGCGGGAAAAATTCTGTTTTAGTCAGTTTTTTATTCTTATCCACTTCCAATGGTTTCTAACCTATAAGTAAACCATAATTCTATCTTTTAGGTGAATCCAAAATAATCCAAAAAATAAGTTTTGTACTCCGGGTAATGACAGAAAAATATTAACGGAGAAAAACTTATAAATCCACATATAGAGAAGAAAGAAAATAACTAGATTTAATTCTATGTTTCTTCATCTATATTAATTAATTTGATTATAGGTTTTCTTACTCAGATTTTGAGTAGAATCAAATTAATGAATACTTAGATGGTATTTCCTATCTATCTTTGATCTAAGTATTCGGCGGATTATCACCACCAACAAAACAACGATTTTCCCCAGAATCGGCGCGTAGATTCGCGTGGCCTTGTGGATTCAAGGTGTTACCGCTCTCGTGGATTTGGAGCGAGGTACGTTCGTGTGATCTAGACGTACTACTTGGTGGAGACCGTGGATTCGGTCAGATATCGTGGATTCGACGTTGGACGCCGTGGATTCGACGTTGGACGCAAATCGTGGATTCGAGGCGCGTTGCGGAGCGAGCGGAGAAGATCAACTCGGAGCGTATGGAAAAAGGTTGAGTCGTGTGTGAGTACGGTATATCACCTTTGTACGTGTTTAATCTTAGTTGATTTCACCGTGTTATCGGTCCCGTGGTTTTTTACTCATGTGATGGAGTTTTCCACGTAAAAATCTTGCGTGTTATTTTTCATTTCCGCATTGGGTTTTGTTACGCAAAGATTTTTGAGTGTTTATTGTTTACACTTATTCACCCCCCTCTAGGTATTTTTTCTCCTATTTAGATCCATATTAGATATAACCCAACACCACTGGCCTGGACGTCTGTCCACGGGTAACGGGTGCAATAGGGGCTGCCGGTGCCGCTGGTACAACTGGGGGTGCCACAATTGGCGAAGAAGGTGCAGGGGAATTCTCAGGAGGTGCTGCAACCGCCTGCACCGTCTGCTCAAGCAGGCGCATCATCCAGTCCACGGTCTCCTCCTGACGTCGAACGACCTCCGACATCTGTGCCATCTGAGCCTGTAGCTCCTGGACCTCTCTCTGCTGGTCCTACCCTAACTCCTCAAGCTCATAGGAGGAAGAAGGCTGAGAACGCATCAACATTCTGCGTCGCGGAGGAATCGCTCTCACCTGTGACAAAAAGAAGAAGATCAGAACCAAAACAAAACTCAACCCAATCTAGCGAAAGTCTATGGAATGCCCCCCCCCCCCCCCTTCCTGTAGTGCTATGTTGTGTGCAGCCAACATAGCCGCTTATCGGGAGAAGACATGTCAGTCATTCATCCCATTCCTTGGGAGAGTTAAGAAACTCAATCAGGACTCTCGCTAACAATCATGCTCTCACGTGAGTCATCCTAGGGTCCGACCACAAGCCTAGGGTTTCTATGTCCAAATGACCAACATCCTAGGCTCTGAAACCACTCTAATCTGTCACGTCCCGGGATTCAAACTACGACCCGGGTCCGCCAACAGATCCGCCGCCCATACGGGAAGCCCCGTATAGACGAAGTGACCAACCTGCAAAAGATAATACTAACCACTATACAGATATCAGAGCGAAAAAGTAAACTGCTAAAATAAATAAATACAATCCTCAAATAGTACAAGTCAGATCCTCACAATACATATGTCTCTCCAAAAATAAAACTCTCAAAATAAAATACGAGCATGAAACATCCCAACCACTGACTATACTAAAACAAATCAAAATGGTCCATCTACTCTCTCACAAGGAAAAGGTAGGGATCTAGCTCGCGACTCCCTTACCTCGGTCAGATGATGCAGCAGCAGCAGGAGTAGCAGGAACTGGAGAAGAAATCCCAGGAAATGGTCACCAACATAGGGTGTGAGAACTACAACCAACAGTAGTTCTCAGTGGGTACCGCCACCGAAACCGACGGTCTGCCCACTAAGTCTACTAGAGGCATAAAGTAACAAATGCGGTACTATAAAGGAAAGGCTGGAAATAACTCTACATCTACTATGCCTCTATCTAGATGCCAAAAGGGTGATACAGATGAAAAATGATGCATCTACTACCTCTCGATAAAACAATCATCCAATCTACAATGACTACCACAAAGGGTCCAGTCAAACCCGTGCCCGCCTACTACCATTACATCCACGGAGGACTGGAATTACGTAGGGCGTCCGTGACTGTCTAAAAAGGGCCTAGCCAGAAGGACTGCGTCGACAAGTCGCGATAGCAAAGTAATAGGCCCAGCTCCTGAGCGGCACTCGAGGGGAGCGACCCCACCGAGGAAAGTATCAGCGCATCTTTGTCGAGCTCAAATGGCTCATGTAGGCTATAATCCAAATCCACGATCAATCATATCGGCAAAGACCAACTCACATCTCTAACACACTGGTTGGAAATACTCGACAGCCGGGACCCACTGTCAAATCAGACGGCTCCCAGAACAAGCACTAGTCTAACCACAGCTACCAGACTCCACTCGGCCCCCAGGCGTGAGTGTAACATGCATCCCACAATATCCCGACTACTCGGTCCACTACCTAGACGAGGAACACTCTAAGTCCAGAAAAAACGAACAAATATGTGGGAGTGCCTAAAGCATAAATAAACTAGCCCAAGTTTGGATTTTCTACTAGTCTAGTTGAAACATGCAACATATGACAGGATGCTAAGTCAAAGTTTCAATAATAGCATTTAGTTTAATTTAAACATAAATAGGGAACATTGACAAACATGATCTCAAAATCAACCAAAATGAACATCATCTCCCTCAAACATGCTCTCAACTAGCATAGGTAACCATAACCGCCAGATAGCTCTCCACCTCATTTAATAATCAGATAACATGCAAGTTCTCAAATTCACTAGAATATACTCCATAAATTCAGTAAGCATTAATTTCCCATGGCTTAGAACAATTCCCATGCTTATCCCTCGAACACGTAAGTTGTACATTAACATGCATGCTTACTATCATAAATAATTAGAGAATCGTCCGCCAGTTTTGGAGACGAAAGCAACCCACCTGGATGCGTGCGTCGGCCCGAAATCCAAATGAGCCGAAACTGAACGTGGGTAATCCTCAGGTTCCCACGGTTCCAACGAGCCCGAAAACACCAGGAAACTTTTCCCGGTCACTTAGATACAAGCCAAACACCGTGGTAAGCAAAAATCCCCAAAACTACAACTCTGCGGAATTTCAGTCCAAGAAATGCCATAATATCACCTTTGAGATGCCCTCCAAAAATTCCAAGAAAAATACGACTGCCATCCTCGCGGAGTGTAGATAGAAATCAAATCCTTAAACACCAAATACCGCCACCCGTATGTCGAGAAAAAGCAAGATCACTTCTCCACTATCTAGAAAATGTCGCAGAAAAAGGGGGTCTAAAGAGGCTCCAAAAAACCCACCAAAAACCCAAAATGAAGAATAATGGTAAACACGGAAATTGAAGGCCTACCTGTCGTGGAAATTCTTCCACAAAAATCGGCAAAAGAGTCCAAGAACTCAGCTCGGGGAAGTCCACGGACGAAGAGTCGACGGAAAAGACCTGTGTCGAAGAAACGTCAAAGCTCGCGAGATCGGGGAGGAAAAATATGAAATGATCTCCAAAAATCCTCCAAAAGCCCAGGAAGTGAAGTATCCTCGTAGATCTAGCACTCTGCCAAGGGGGGCTGCAAGAACACTTCAAAAAAATGGCCTATTTATAGTAGAAAAACCCCAAAATCATCCTTATCGGATTCGGGCCTAAGTTCCGGGCATCCGAAATCCACAGTGCCCCGCCCGGGAAACGTGGCGCCCATCCGACGGCTCCCGCCCAGTGCCCGAATCCACTGGATCGTGCCACGTGTGTAATATCACGAACTGTCTTGTGTTTCTTTTAACCCCCTTTTGAATAAATTAGTTGTTTAAGGGACAAATTAGCGAAATTTCTTGGGCACAGCGTCAGTGCGTGCGAGTATCTTTTCGGTGTTAGAGCTCGAAAAATGAGGCACGACAAAACGATTGGATCTGAAATCCGATTTGCGAATCTCCCGGAGTGAGTCTTTTGGGTTAACGGGTACGAAGGGATAAGTCGAACTCGTTAAGGCTTTGGTGCATTAATATCCATGCCGACTGGTTTAGAATGTGGCTTAGGTGGTGCTCTTATCTAGAGGTTTGTTAGAGAACCCCTTTATCGCTTTTAGGGATTTTCGGTACGTATGAGGGAGAAATTTAATTGTTATTATTTTTTGAAGAAAGCGGAAACCCTAATCTGAGAGAAAAGAGAGAAAAAAGGAAACCCTATATCTCGGAGAAGAAAAAGAGATCGGATCTTCCATCTTCTTCGATCAACGTGCCGGAAGTCGGGATCGGAGCGTTATCGCCAATGGTGGGCGGATCCGGATTCTCAATACCGTGAGGAACGAGATCGGGTTGTCTTCTCCGTTTGAGCGAGGTTAGCGGCGTTTACCCCTCTCGCGTTTTCGTCGTTCTGAGTTTCGTGTTTTTGGTTGTGGGTTTTGCATTCTTGGTTTTGTCGTTTGGGTGATCTAGGATGCCCTAGCCGCCACCGCGTAGCCGCCGCGCCGCCGCCGCCGCACCTCTTGCCGCGCGGGGCCGCACCACCTACGGTGCGGCGCACCGCGCACGGGCCGCCGCCGCGCGGGGCCGCACCACCTACCGTGCGGCACGCCGTGCGGGGCCGCACCGGGCAAGGCGCGGAGCCGCGCAGGCGCTGCCCGCAGGCAGCGCGCGCCCGCGCGGGGCGCTGCCCGCTGGCAGCGCTTGTCCGCAGGGGCTGGGGCTGCGCGGGCGCTGCCCGCAGGCAGCGCGCGCTGGTGCCGTGCGGGGTGCTGCCCGCAGGCAGCGCGTGTCCGCGCGGGGCTGCTCCGTAGCGCGCACCGCGCGGGGCTGGTGCCCGCGCAGGGTTGCTCCGTAACGCGCGCCGCACGGGGAAATCGCCCTCACAGGGTTGTTAAGCTCCGCCGCCCGGTCTCTGTGTCCATCCGTGCGTCCTTTAGTTGGTTTTTCTACTCGGGTGGTCTGGGTTTTATGTTAAGTGTTACTGATGTTTTGGTTGGGGACATATAGGGTCCGGGAATCGTGCAAAGGCGCGGGACGATTTCAGGTGTTTCGGTTGACGCGATTCGATATGGGTACACCCTTATAACCCTTTTTATGCATAATCCGTTATTGTCATGTTTATCACCTTAAGGGATATCGTGGGAGACGTGGATCTCCGGATGGAGGAATGTCGCGGTTGTAGACTGGATGGGCAGTTTGCCCTCCCCGAACAACGGTAAGGTTGTTTGAGGCATCTTTGCGATCGGGACACTGATCGGTGTGACTATTCGAAAGACGGAATGTGGGTACCCTTATCGTGCGTCCCTTTTAAAGTGAGGTCTCATCATGTTCTATGTAAGAGTAAAGTAGATGTGTTAATGGTTTTCAACTAACCCCTTTTCGCATGAGTATCCCTTTAATTACTATCTGTAGTGACTGGTGTCGCGGAACTCTATAGCACACATGGACTTCGGTCATTATGCTCATGGTTGCTTACATGCACACCAGCGGTCGGGCCACCGCAATGGTGTACTTTTCCGGAACTGTGGTACGATTTACCCGTGTACCCCGCAAGGTGACGTGGTGGGGACCCCTCGCGGTTACTTTAGGGGCTTCACAAGTGCCGTGGAGGGGTTGGTGGTAACAAGGTGAAGGTGAGAGTAAGGTGTTTCGTTTCGCTGGGGGTCCTTAGACCTTCTGACAGGTGTTCCGTTTTGACTTACAGGGGTATTGTGGATTCATGAGGGGGAGTTTTGGATGCTCTGGTTTATCGGTTTGCTTTCCTTGCAGTACTTTTAGCATCTTTTATGTTTTACGTCTACCTCTTACTCTTTGGTCACTGACTTCCCACACTGTGACAGGTTCGGTCAAGGGTGGGGTCTGGGACGACAGTGAGGTCGCGACTCGAGGATCTTATCCTGATTAGGGGCTGGTGACTTTCCTTTTGCTTACGTTTTGATTACTTTTGGTTAGTTAGCTCTTTTGCGTGTGATACTTTGTTGTGTGGATGTTGGATTCGAACTGTGCTTGATCGTGGATGAATGCTTCCCTTACTAGTTGTTGTTTCGGCCACTCTTTTCAAATCAAGTAAAAGATTGCAAAAATATTTGATAAAATTAGGGTGTCGTGTGGGCACCATTTTACAACCCGTGGATTTATCCTTTCAAAAACGTGGGTGGCCGGCTTGGTTATGGCGATTGATGACATATTTTCCCTCAATGTAACTTTGTGGCTAGTATGGTTAAAGTGCGATTTATGCTTGCGACGTCGTGCATACACAAAGGAGACTCCGTCCGTTTGCGGGGTGAATTTGTATATGTGGCGGATCTGCGCACGTGCCCGGCAGGGTACTTATAAAATATATATATATATATATATGTACACGTTTTCCGCTTATTCTAAACCCCCGGGGCGTGACAACGTGTCCCACGGGGTCTACGGCGGGGCGCACGCAATGTGGTCCGCGCCAGGGCAGCCGAGTCCATACGCCCACCAATGGGCGCGCGCCACGCGTCCTGGTGCGGTCTACGGGGCGATGCACGCGGCGCAATTGGCACCTTGACTCCCGCGCCGCCGCCCGACCAACTAGGGAGCGCCATGCGTCCCTCCCATCGCATTCGCTGGTCCCGGTGCACGCGCAAGCGGGCCGTGGGCCGGCCCACTCCAAAAATCGGCTCGTTAGCCCGTTTTGCCCGAAAATAGCTGATTTTGACCGTTTTCGCGCGCTGAGTCCGTTTTTGGCGTCCGTTTGACACACAACGCACTCGATACACCAGAAATAGGTGTTTTCTTACCGCCGACCACACAGCCAAGTCACACGGGCCTCGGGACACCACAATACTAATATCTATCACTCTACAAAATGCATACAAATCCACCTCACAAAAAATAAAATACAAGTAAAGGGCTCTGGTCTGGCCAGTCCCGAGTATAGTGTTACTATACAAAACTACTAACAGGGTGGTCTAGCTCTATAAAAAATAACTGGAAAAGGGCTGCTATCTACGGTACAATCCTCTTACCTTGATCCGAAGTTGGTTCGGAAGGCCCTAAAAAGTAGACCACAAGTGGGCTTGAAAACTACAAAATAGTAATTCCTAGTGGGTACGGTCGGCGACAATCACAGTCTACCCACTAGATCTACCAGAGGCAAGATAAAGAAACTATAAAATAAGCGAACAACAAAATGTAATAAAATAAATAAGATAAATCACCACACTGCGCTATCACGCCTCTACACCAAAACCAAAACAACTCTACCCAAGCCCGATCGCAAAAGAAAACCCAACTTGCATAACACACCCAACAACTAGCCGACTCAACAGTACACTGGACTTAATTCTGAACTGACTGCCTCAAAAGCCTAGTCAAGCTTGTGCCATCTATAAATAGATCACTGTCAATCTCTCCCTACTGTCCGAATTGCACCCTCGATGGTGGCCCGTCAACAGTAGACACCAACCTACCTCCTATCTCCAATCATCCGACCCCTGTGCCGATAAACCCCTAGTAAATCTCGAAGTGGTATGCAGGCTTTGATCAACATTGATCCCACAGATCACAAACAACACAATACATAAATCCCAAGGTCAATTCACAAGTTCCTAATACAAAAGTACCACACATCTCGAACACAGTGCCCCAGGCACACACACTGGCCACGACCCACGAAATCTCAAGCCAATGTAACAATAATAATAGCATGGCGTAGCACAAATATCAAAACCCATGCATCACCTATCTCTAATAATCAGACTAACCCAATCATGTTATAAAAAAATACCTATCCCGATATCCGTGCAACCAACTGACCCACATAAGCCCCCCAGTAATAAAATAAAAATATCACTAGCTCCAGCCCGAACAGTCTAAACACAGATAAAATAGCAACCAAACACTAGCATGCATTTTCTACAATAAAAAAAAAAAAAGTAACAAAAGATGTAAAAATTCCTACATCTAAGAAATAGACATAAAAATGTAATCCACCACTCTCGGTGGCATGGAACCCACCTGGATCGCAAATCCAGCCAAACCACGGTCGGCGGACAGACGGCATGCTCAATGGTGATCACCACACGTGAACAGCTTCACCCCGTAAAATCCAACAACACCCCGCTTCAACAACGCGACACCGAAAACCCTGATCCTAACAATCCAATGTTTAAATACGGAAACACTAAAAAGCTACACCTATAACAACAAAAAACCAACTCAAAAAGCCCAAACAAACAAGATAAAACAAAAGAAACCTACCCCAAAGTCGATGCGCCGTCAAATCTCACGCACACGCGCTCGTACTCGAGTGCTCGGATCGAACCACGCACTCCCTACGCGCTCACGACCTTCTTCTCCCTTTCCCTCGCTCTCTATTTCTCTCACTAGAGTGCTCAGATGCGAGAAAAAGAAACAAAATAGAGAAAAGACAGAGATCCCACGCTTAAATAGCCAAAATAGGCAATTCGGGCGACCTAAGCAACAAAAGGGCGGCCCAAAAGATTCGGGCCGCTACAGGCTGCATTTCGGGCGCCCGAAAGGCGCGCTCGAAACCACCGCCTCACCACGTGCGCATCACGTGGCACGTATCATGTGTGTCACGTCGTGTGCTTCGCTTCCCTGCGCACCCTCTAAAAACTCCTCCGGGCTGTATTTTTTGTGCCGATTTGAGCTAAAATGGTCTTGACTTGGCCCAGCAACCCCACAACGTGCTAACTGACCAACCATACTACAACTTTGCCATTTGTAAAAGTCCAATATCTTATATGTATGTGTGAGTGTAGGTGAGAAAGGGGCCAACAAACCCTTTAAATGGGTCCTTGATAAATTCCTGAACTGGCCTGTCGATGGGCAGACCTGGTTCAAGAGGATCGGTCTGTGAAAGAAAGGCCGGTCCCCGACGGATCCTCCCACGGGATGCATAGAGGCGGACCGATCCGAACCTTAAGGCTCGGTCCCCAAAGGTTTTAAGCCATTTTGACTCATGGGGAGGGTTTTTGCCTCGTGGGGAGGTTATGGTCCTTCCCTTTGAAGTCTAGACCCAACAACTACGGACCGGTCCGTGCAAGACGGATATGTCCCCGAGAGCAACTTGGCCACTTTCAATTTTTTTCAAATTTTTATATTTTTTATTTTTAGATTCCAAACTCTCTTCTAATTATTTTGAAACTCTCGGAATACCCCTTGAACCCTGCTAAGACCATTCTTCATTGTGCTTTGCCCAATTTGGCCAAAATTTAATATAATCATCTCTAAAATTCTCGAGTATTACAATATTGTTGAGACCAAAATTTTTGCCACTTGAGGAAGTGACACATGGCGTCTACCATAGGCCGAAGACATCAACCGACGAGAGAATGAGTCAACAAAGAAGGACTCGCGTCTCGATTATGATCGGCCTCAGTCGCATAGGAGTGCAGCATACGACATGCGTCATTCGGCCAAAGGCATCAGCCGATAGAAAAAATGGCCGAAGCGAGAAGGTTTTCGCCTCATCCAAGATCGACTTCGACTGAAGACGAACATCAGACCGCCCCAGTCGAGCAACGAAGAAGGCGAAGTCAGAGATAATTCTCGGTCGTTCAATACAAAGAAGGAAAGACTCTGAAAGAAAGGAGTGCGAGATTTGAACGCAAATCTCGTAACCAAACATGAAACGGCAAGCGACGCCCAGTGTTGGTAAGCGCCGAAGATCACACTTCGACGCGTTGATAAGGGGATGAATTTAGATCGATGTTGGGGCCAAAATGTAGCTTGCGCGCGATCGGCCCCTTTGGGTGACCCCTTCAGAGGTGTCGATGTGCGCCGTGTGCCAACAATCAAGCGATCGGGCCGAGGAGGGATATGCTCAGTGGGGTTCTCCTCTGGTAACTTCTCACGACTGCTTCGACTAAGGACAGCCGAAGCGGGTTTACGAAGGTACAGAGGGATCGCTGGTTTCGATTTAGGATAGCCGAACCGGGTGTAGATAAATGTATGACTGATGAGTCGATTGCAACGTTTAAAGCACAAAAATCACCAATAAAGACACTGCTAATTGGCCTGTTTACACTCTAAAGCGAAAACAAGATAAAGACACGACTGAGCCGGTTTACACTTTAAATTGATAAATAAATATATGACCGAATGGCCGATTTACACTTTATATTGATAAAGAAGAGGATACAAGTGCAAAAAAGAGATAGAAGGACTACAATTAAGGCTACTCCTCGAAAAGCAGTGAAAAAGAAGAAAAAAGAGTTAAGTTAACCTATTCCTAGATAAATGAAGAAGCTGGGGTGGTACTGGGCTTACGAGGTTGTCGTACCCCTTTTCGTTCGATGGTTTGGATATTTATACACTTTCCGAACCAAGATACGTAACCGCCAATTTTGGAAATCGGCGCAATCTAAGAGGAATCATCGTAAATTCCTTAACTATTTCCTTTTGAGTTGACTCCCCTAAAAAGGATATTAGTTGTCTTTCTGTCCAGATTCATTCCCCAATTATTGCACCGAAGCGTGATCTTCGGTACTTTCCGATACTGGAATCCGCTTGTTGTTTTGGAATTCGTTGCAGGATACACGCCCTGAATCTCGTACCCTTTGTTTTCAGAGCTTTCCTTTTCTGGCTTGATCAGTTGAAGGTTGACTTTGACTCCACCTTCTTCGTCATTTGACCAGGGCGGTTTTATCCTTCTTTGATCGAAATCGCTCCTAGATGAGATGATAATCTTCTCATCGGCTACTTCTCCTGTCGGCTGATACCTTCAGCCAATAGCATGCATCGTGTGCTGCATTCTCACGCGACTGAGATCGGTCCAGACCGGGACGCGGATCCTTCTTCAGTTGACTCATTCTTCCGTCGGCTGATCTCTTTAACCGAAGGCGTACGCCACATGTCACTTTCCAAGGTGGCAAAAATTTTGGTCTCAACAATGTGATGACCCGGATCTCCGCAGAGCTTTTGTAGTGTGATCAGCGACTTCTCGAGACTTATTCGGTGTGATGGAGGTGCTTGTGCGCAAATCGGACCTCAGGATTGGACCCAGCGCGAAATTTGGATTAAGATTACTTATTTGGATGCCTTCGACAAATTTTAGAAGTGGAATTGGGTAAAACGGACATCGGATTTGGATTCAGCGTGCGAAAACGATGAAAATAGGCTATTTACTCTATTTTTCGGAGCCCGGATGCCAAAACACGGATTTCAAGGCTTGGTGTACTGTTCCGGCGGCCGGGGGCAGCGCCGGCGGCCACGGGCAAGCGTCGGAGCGTGGCAGCGCCGCCGCGGGCAGGCGCGGGCAGCAGCGCGGGTTGGCGGGTCCACGGGGCTTGGGCGTGCACCGGGCGCAGCCAACGCGGAGGCTGCCACGTGGCGAGCTCCCATTGGCTAGGCGGCGGCACGAGAGCCGAGGCGCCAATCGCGCCGGGCGCGGCGCATGGTGGACCACGCCAGGACGCGTGGCGCGCGCCCATTGGCGGGAGCAGCGACCCGGCAGTCCCGGCGTGGACCGCGGCCCGTGCGCCCCTCCATGAACCCCGCTGCCACGCGTCGCGCCGTGATTCGCGAGGGCGCGTGCGCTGGGCGCGCGGGGCGCGGAAAAGGCCACATGGCGCGCCCAGGGGATTCCGGGCACGCACAGTAGCGGGTCTGGGCCGGATTCGGGCTCCCGAATCCGGCGCCCGAATCCGGATCCTCTTGTGTGTGAACTTTGGGCTATAAATAGCCCCTTTCGCTGTTCTTTGGGCCTTTTCCCGAGCTTCTCTTGGGTTGAGGCCTTAAGGAAGGTTGTTCCTCACCTTGTCCTCTACTTCTTGATGGATTCTCAGAATTTTTGGAGGCCACGGCATCGGCATTTTCTGCGACGCGGCGCACTACGACGCTCCTTCGATTGTGGCTTTTACCGTCGCATTTCAGTGCGCGAGGCCCCCTGAGCTACCTCGATGAAGTTTTGAGCCAATTTTTGTGGCAACGCGTTCATGAGAGGTGCGCCTTCGATTTCCATGTTGATCACTTCGCTTTGTTTTGAGGTTTTGGTGGTGTTCCCGAGATTCCTTTTAACCCCTTGTACTGCTGCGATGTTTGGGACAGCGGTGGAGTATTGTTAGGATTTCTCGGCCAACGGGCATCGGATCAGGGCGTGTGAGGACTCGATCGGCATCTACGTTTCGAGAGGAACGCGACAGTATTTTTTTTGGAATTTTCGAAGGTCATTTAAGGTGATATTTAAGCTTCTTCATGATTGATTTCTGTAGATTTGCGAGTTGTGGATAGTTTGGCATACCGCGATGTTTTATTTGTATCTTCGCCTACAGGTGTCGGAACGAGGAGTATAAATACTCGATTTGCATCTACTGGTCGTGAGGATCGCAGCTGTGATTTTTCTGGATTTTTTGGACGACTGCACACAGGTGAAAAATCCCCTTCTCTGTGTTGTTTTGGCAAAACAGCAAGTGTTGTTTGGGGTGTTTAGTGGTGTTGATTAATTGTTGGCTTTGATGTTAGTTGGAGCAGAGACTTGCGCGACCGAGTACCGAGGTGCGGTTTCGGTGGATTTTTGGATAGTGAGTGACTACGCACTTCACCGACTTCAGCTTTGCCTGCGGAAAACGATTCAAGTGGGTTACTTCGTCTCCAGAATCGGTGGACGGTTCTCTAATTCTATTTGTTAGAATACATGCATGTTTAGTGTATCGATATATAGTTGAGAGGTAAGCTTAGTAAAGGTATTGTATGAGAATTGCAGGAGAAAAATTCATGATTATGATTGATAGAAGCTTACCTAAGGGAAGCATTACACTATGTGATTGATAGCATGCATAATTTATTGTACAACCTATAGGATTGAGATGTAAGCATAAGAAATGATCTAGTTCATGTGGATTGAGGCTTACATGATTTATTGTACATGTTGGGTACCTTCGAGATCCTTTATATATATATTGAAATGGTTGTATCACCTTATGCTAGTTGAGAGCATGTTGAGGGAGATGAGGGTTATTTTGATGTATTTTGTGATCATGTCCGTTAATGTTCCCTATGTTAGGATTCAGTTTATTTACATGCTATTGTTGGAACTTGACCTAGCACCCTGTCATATGATGCATGTTGAAACCAGACTAGTAGAGAACCTTCACTTGGGCTAGGTTCTTTTATGCTTTAGACATCCCACACCTTGCATATTTCCTGGACATAGTGTTTCCTCGCCCAGGTAGTGGGCCGAGTGGTCAGGTTATTGTGGGATATTGTTGCACTTGTGCCTGGGTGCTGAGTGGAGTCTGATAGCTGAGTTTAGACTAGTGTTGGTGTTGTTGGGAGCCGTTGGGTGATCCCAGACCGTTGAGTATCTTCCGGTCAGTGTTGTCGGGAACCATTTGGGTAGACGGTGGTTCCGGGTCGTTGAGTGTTGTCCGACCAGTATTGTTAGCCTAGAGTTGTGGCTCGATCCCGGCTATGGAGTACCTCCAGCCTGTGTGTTTAGCGTGGCGAGTTGAGTGTTTCGTTTTGGGAGCCGTTTGGGTCGACGATGGTCCCGGCTGTGGAGTATCTCCAGCCAGTGAGTGTAGTGCCACCAGTCGGTTGAGTTCGCTCGTGTCTCGAGATTCGTGAGAGCTTGTTAGCGGGGTCGTTGAGAGTACTCCGACCGTTGTGCGAGATGTTTGGGGATCTTGAGTCCTTCCATTTTGAGAGTGAGCGTGGATTTTGACTATAGCCTGCATGTGCCAATGTTCGATACTCTATGCCGCGTCGTTTTCCTCAGTTGGTGTCGCGCCCCCTGAGATACCGCAGTGGATGCGATGGTTGGCCTGTTGAGGCAGTTTTTCACAGTGGATGTGCTGTTTGGCCTGTTGAGGCAGTTTTCGCAGTGGATGCGATGTTTGGCCTGTTTGGCCTGTTGAGGCAGTTTTTCGCAGTGTATGCAATGTTTGGCATGTTGAGGCAGTTTTCCGCAGTGGATGCGATGTTGGGCCTGTTGAGGCAGTTTTGCGCGAGGGGTGAGTTAGTCCGTGTGGGACGCCCTACGTAAGTCCCGTCCTTTTGTGGATGTGTGGCAGTAGGTGAGCGCAGGCTTGACTGGACCCTATGAGGCAGTTAGTTCGATTGGGTCGATTGAGCACCTCTTGTGCGAGTGGTTGCATATCTCTTCATCTGTATCACCCATTGAGCATTTAGATAGAGGCATGGTAGCTGTAGAGCATTTAGATAGAGGCATGGCATTTAGATAGAGGCATGTTCGATCTTGAGTCCTTCCGTTCTGAGAGTGAGCGTGGATTTTGACTATAGCCTGCATGTGCCAATGTTCGATACTCTATGCCGCGTCGTTTTCCTCAGTTGGGGTCGCGCCCCCTGAGATACCGCAGTGGATGCGATGGTTGGCATGTTGAGGCAGTTTTTCACAGTGGATGTGATGTTTGGCCTGTTGAGGCAGTTTTCGCAGTGGATGCGATGTTTGGCCTGTTTGGCCTGTTGAGGCAGTTTTTCGCAGTGTATGCAATGTTTGGCATGTTGAGGCAGTTTTCCGCAGTGGATGCGATGTTGGGCCTGTTGAGGCAGTTTTGCGCGAGGGGTGAGTTAGTCCGTGTGGGACGCCCTACGTAAGTCCCGTCCTTTTGTGGATGTGTGGCAGTAGGTGAGCGCAGGCTTGACTGGACCCTATGAGGCAGTTAGTTCGATTGGGTCGATTGAGCACCTCTTGTGCGAGTGGTTGCATATCTCTTCATCTATATCACCCATTGAGCATTTAGATAGAGGCATGGTAGCTGTAGAGTATCTCCAGCTTTTCTTGTTCAGTTTTTACTACATTGTTATCTTATGCCTCTAGTAGACTTAGTGGGCAGACCGTCGGGCTTGGTGGCGGTACCCACTGAGAAATACCTGTTGGTGTAGTTCTCACACCCGTTGGGGGTTCTCCCCCTCCTTTTCTTTCCTCTCCTTGGTTTTGTAGAGTCACTTACGGGGGTTGCTGATTCTGCTGTTGCTGTTCGAGGCAAGGGAGTCGCGAGCTAGATCCCTACCCGTATTTGGAGAGTAGCTGTACACCCATATTGGAGATTTGTAGTACAGTCAGTAGATTAGTTTTTTTTTTCACTTTTGAGAGACTATTGTATTGTGAGGATCTGACTTGTACTGAGAGCCTGTACACTGATGTATTATTTAGTTACCTCCCTGTTTGAACTATTGGTTATTGTATCAGAGGATATTGTATGAGGATTATTTTTGGGAGATGGAGATTGTATCATTAATTCTAGTTGTACAGTGGTTGGATTTTAGTTTTACAACAGTTTTCTTTACAGCTCTGATATCTATTTAGCTGTAGTACCTTTTCTTGTAGGTTGGACGCTTCGCCTATGCGGGGTTTTGTATAGGCGGCGGATCTGTTGGCGAGTCCGGGTCGCAGTTTCGATCTTAGGGCGTGACAGATTAGAGTGGTATCAGAGCCTAGGATGTAGGTCATTGTGGACTTTGGAAACCCTAGGCTTGCGGTTGGACCATAGGATGACTTCGTGAGAGTCATGATTTATAGCGAGAGTCCTGATTGAGTTTTTATACCTCTCCCAGGGGACGGGATGAGTGATTGACATGTTTATTCTCCTAAGTAATTATGTTGCCTGCAGACAACATAATGCTGTGGAATGGGTGACATGCTCTAGACTTTCGCTGGATTGGGTCAAGTGTTTGTTGTGTGTTGTGTTGTGGTTTTGTCGTGGTGAGCGGTTTGATTTGGGCCGGATACCCAGATTGAGGTCAGAGAGCTCCGAACCTAGAGGACAGGATTGTCAGAGGCATATCAGCGACGGAGTGAGCAGCTGGTTTCGGCGTTACAGTTGTCGGAGCACTGAGTAGCCCCCTCCGTGCCGACGTTTAGTGCTGAGGCACCGAGGCAGGGTGGACAGTTGACAGCAGATGAGCTGTGGGACATCACCGATCGATTGTGCTAGTTTCGGCAGATGAACCACCCCGATTCGTAGGATTGAGTTTGGAGCCTTTGGAGGCAGAATCGTGGCTGGTTGTGATGGAGAGACTATCTGAGAGCCTCCTTGCGCCAGAGAGTTTACGCAGTTGCCAAACTGCGTGGTCCATGTTAGAGGGATGAGGCGCATAGGATATGTGTGTCTGGGAGTGGATTGTGCCACGATACCTTCCAACATATTCGGTCCCTCCGTTACAGATTTTGGATGCCTCGATGGTGTAGGCGTTGTGTATGAAGCGTGGCGCTGCAGTTCCTTTGGATAGGGATCTGCCGCTAGAGGTGAGTTCTGGATAGAGGCGTTTGGCGCTAGGAGATGGAGGACAGATCGACCGGCAGAGGCATTCCAGATTTCTTCTCCAGGGTAGTGGATTTCTGAGACGCCAGGGGTCGGGTGGACCCCAATGGCAACATCAACATTAGTATCAGCAGCGGCGGTAGCATGAATGTGTTATCTGCGGAGGGCCGCATTCGTCACCCTAGTGTGAGCAGCGGTAGAGGTCGTGCTCCCTATGTGGTTAGTCAAAATATTTTCAGGCAAACTGGGCGACGACCACTTGCATCAAGCGGTTGAGTCTGTGCCGCCTGGTTGGAGGGCGCCACGGCAGTGGATCGAGTTGTCGCAGGTGTGATTTCATCACAGCAGGCTGAGCTAGAGCAGTTTGCATTCCTGCATGGACTAAAGGCACACAAGAGGAGTTGGTTTGTAGAGGCTGTTAGAGCACACAGGATACAACGACAGTGTGAGAGGTGCTTATGGCGGCACCGGGACTTAAGGATATCCCTGTTGCCTGTGAGATTCCGGGTGTGAGTCCACTTGAGCTGATGATGATGCTGCCAGTCAGGAAGATTGAGATTACGATTGACGTGGTTCTAGGAACCGCGCCAACCTCGACAATACCTCATTAGATATCACCTGTAGAGCCGAGAGAGCTGATGGCGCAGTCGCAGGATCTGATGGATCGAGGGGTCTGTTTGACCTAGTGCCACGCCATTGATACACGGTGGTGATGCCACGTCGTTGATACACGACTGTGAGGGTTCTTTTGTGGTTTGAGCGCTGGCAGGTCCGGGTTTTATTCAGGACCATTTGATTGAGTTATACTCCGGCAGTTGTTCTTCTATGATGCAAGTATCTATTTGGGATCATACAGCTGAGTACTTTGCCAAGACAGAGTTCAGGACACGGTAGGGGCATTGTGAGCTCACTGTGAGACCAAGTGGATTGACTATTGCCCTGCTGCCTTTATGATTTGAGGAATTGTGTGTTCCAGCTGTAGTTGGATGGATTGGTAGCGGTATTTTCCTGGGATATTTTGATTTACTCCCTGAATGACTTGGAGCATGAGGAGCACTTGTGGATAGTGCTACAGTGTCTGTGAGGAGGAAGCTGTATGCCAAGTGGTTGAGGTACAAGTTTTAGCTTCGGGAACATACCTTCTTGGGCCACCTTACTCTAGCCGTAGGAGCAGCGGTGGAAATCCGACCAAAATGGCTGCTATTCGAGAATTGGCCGAGACTGACATTGATTATTGAAGTGAAGAACTTCTTGGACTAGGCAGTGCCAGCAGAGTTTGACGAATAGATGTTGAGACTGATACCAGTGCCGATTTTAGCATTGATAGTGATGCGTGATGGATTTGCGAGTTATAGTGATGCGTCCCATAGTGGCTGTGGAGTTACTGTTGGATTATTGTTGAGCACCCTGTATCACCCCGACAAGCCATGGTAGTGGCGGATACCTTGAGTGGGAGAGTTGTTTCGGGGTTGAGATTGATGATTCCACAGCTGGTGCTGTGTGGGACCGTTGAGGCAAACAGGGCTTGAGGTTGTGTCCCTGGGGTCCCTTTTTTATTGTAGCCTGCGGTTGAGCAGTCCACTCGGATGGACAGGATCTGAGGGTGACGAGTGAGGACCCCGGTTTGTTGGGCTCCTTTCCTTCTTGGATAATCGTGTAGGGGGGGGTTTCGGGTCGCCCTGGTTGAGTTGACACTAGGGTATGGTGTTGGTGCGTGTTGTACTGGTTGTTCTTTCCTTTTTCCCCCCAATCTTTTGTTGGAGTCTCGGAGGTTTTTCCACGTCTTAACTCAGGAGTGTTATGTTTTTGGATCCCTCGCCCGTGATTGACTCGCTCCATTTGAGTTTTGTGAGTGCTTGGAGTACGAGGGATGGCCGTTGCGAATTATGGCTCGTGAGATAAGAGGATTACGCAACCGGGCCATGCCGTACTGGTTATTGTTGTTGTTGTTGAGGAGTAATCACGGGAGTGAGTGACGACTAGGGAGCTGGAGACGATGATGATGAGTACCCACCCTTCTGTTTGAGTCTCCCGTTGAGTTGTGTTAATTTCGAGGACGAAACTTTCTTTTAGTGGGGGAGGATGTGATAACTCGGATCTCCGCAGAGATTTTACAATGTAATCAACGACTTCTGGAGACTTATTCAGTGTGATGGAGGTGCTTGTGCGCAAATTGGACCTCAGGATTGTACCCAGCGTGAAATTTGGATTAAGATTACTTATCTGGATGCCTTCGATAAATTTTAGAAGTGGAATTGGATAAAACGGACATCGAATTTGGATTCAGCGCGCGAAAACGATGAAAATAGGCTATTTACTTGTATTTTTCGGAGCCCGAATGCCAAAACACGGATTTCGTAGCTTGGTGTACTGTTCCGACGGCCGGAGGCAGCGCCGGTGGCCACGGGCAGGCGGCGGAACGTGGCAGTGTCGCCACGGGCAGGCGCCGGCAGCGGCGTGGGTTGGCGCGTCCACGGGGCTTGGGCGTGCACCGGGCGCAGCCAACATGGAGGCTGCCATGTGGCGAGCTCCCATTGGCTGGGTGGCGGTGCAAGAGTGGAGGCGCCAATCGCGCCGGGCGCGGCGCACGGTGGACCGCGCCAGGACGCGTGGAGACCCGGCAGCCCCGGCGTGGATCGGGCCCGTGCGCCCCGCCATGAACCCCGCGGCCACGCGTCGCGCCGTGATTTGCGGGGGCGCGTGCGCTGGGCGCGCGGGGCACGGAGAAGTCCACGTGGCGCGCCCACGGGATTCCGGGCGCGCACAGTAGCGGGTCGGCGCCGGATTCGGGCACCCGAATCCGGCGCCCGAATCCGGATCCTCTTGTGTGCGGACTTTGGGCTATAAATAGCCCATTTTGCTATTCTTTGGGCCTTTTCCCGAGCTCCTCTGGGTTTGAGGCCTTAAGAAAGGTTGTTCCTCACCTTGTCCTCTACTTCTTAATCGGCTACCAGAATTTTTGGAGGCCGCAGCATTGGCGTTTACTGCGACGCGGCGCACTTCGACACTCCGTCGATTGTGGCTTATACCGTCGCATTTCAGTGCTCGAGGCCCCCTGAGCTACCCCGATGGAGTTTTTAGCCTATTTTTATGGCAGCGCGTTTGTGAGAGGTACGCCTTCGATTTCCGTGTTGATCACTTCACTCTATTTCGAGTTTTTGGTGGTGTTCCTAAGGTACCTTTTGACCCCTTGTACTACTGTGATGTTTGGTACAGCGGTGGAGTATTGTTGGGATTTCTCGGCCTACGGGCATCGGATCAGGGCGTGTGAGGACTCGATCGGCGTCTATGCTTTGAGGGGAACGAGACAGTATTTTTTCGAAATTTTTGGAGGTCATTTCGAAGTTGATATTTAAGCTTCTTCGTGACTGATTTCCGCAGATTTGCGAGTTGTGGATAGTTTGGCTTACCGTGATAAACACCTAGAGGGGGGGTGAATAGGTGTAAACGATAAACACTCAAAAATCTTTGCGCAATAAAAACCCAATGCGGAAATGAAAATAGCACGCAAGATTTTTACGTGGAAAACTCCAAAACCAGGAGTAAAAAACCACGGGACCGATAACACGGTGAAATCAACTAAGATTATAACACGTACAAAGGTGATATAACGCACTCACAGACGACTCATCCTTTTTCCATACGCTCCGAGTTGATCTTCTCCGCTCGCTCCGCAACGCGCCTCGAATCCACGATTTGCGTCCAACGCCGAATCCACGGCGTCCAACGTCGAGTCCACGACGTCTGACCGAATCCACGGTCATCGCCCAGTAGCACGTCTCGAATCCACGAACATACCTCGCTCCGAATCCACGAGAGCGGTAGCACCTTGAATCCACAAGGCCACGCGAGTCCACGCGCCGATTTGGGAAAATCGTTATTTTTGGGTGGTGATGATCCGCCGAATACTTAGATCAAAGATAGATCGAAAATGGCATCTAAGTATTCATTAATTTGATTCTACTCAAAATCTGAGTATGAAAATCTAGAATCAAATTAATAAATATAGATGAAGAAACATAAAATCAGATCTAGTTATTTCCTTTCTTTTCTATATGTAGATCTCTAAGTTTTTCTCCGTTAATTTTTATTCGTCATTTCCCAGAGATAAAACTTAGTGTGGATTATTTTTGGATTACCCTAAAATGAATTGTAGGGTTTACTTATAGGTTAGAAACCATTGGAAGAGGATAAGAATCAAAAAACTGATTGTAATAGAATTTTTCCCGCACGACGGTCCGGACCGTATTAGCTCGTTCAGGACTGTCGTTGTTTTTCAGAGAATTCCTGAAAAATCAAGATTCGGGGTCCGGAACGAAATCCACGGTCCGGACTGTTCATGCAGTTTCAGTAAACTCCACGTTCGGGGTCCGGAACAAAATCCTATGGTCCGGACTGTTCATGCAGTTTCAGTAAACTTCACGTTCGGGGTCCGAAACAAAATCCTATGGTCCGGACTGGATTTGTGCATGAACTACCAACGTTCGGGGTCCGGACTGTAGTTCCCTGTTCCGGATCCTGAACATGTAACTTGTCCAGTTTTTGATTTTTATGCGATTTAAATTCCATCCAAGTGTTTCTACATTATAAGAAGTATTCCGATCACCAAAAATGTTTAGTTAAACTTACCTGATCATTTGAATTCTTCTTTCTTGAGATTGAGGTATATGATCCAAGTTTCTTTATTTTCAATCTTCAAGACTTAAAAACTTTCACGAAATACGCCAAAACTAAAATCCTTAACAATCTTCCCCTTTGGCGGTTTCGTGACAAAACAGAGATCCACTTAAGAAAATTCAAAAAGATATTTTTGTTGCTATCACCATACAACAAAAATTTACATTTGAGAACCAATAAATAAAAACATGAGATAAACTCGTAAAACAGACTCTAAACTTAGACATCTGTACTCTCTGCAAAAGAATTAATTCTTGAGAAAACAAAATCGTTAGATACCTCAAGAATGTTCATCATTCAAAAACCAAACAGAGATAGAGTTTATACTCACCATGACATTTATAAACTCAGATTTGTATTAAGATCATCATCAGAAATAGACATATCTTTTAAGCAATAAAAACCAAATGTCATAGATTTGTTAGTAATCAAACAACTTGTTAGTAATAATACATGCCCAAATAGTTAGTCAAATAGTTAGTCGAGGCATGCATGCAATCACAATACAAAACCAAAAGTTGCTTTGATACTTACCTTCACAGTTCAAAGTTCACAGTTCTCACAAACCATTGTAACCATTGTTCTTGTTCCAATTGTTCATATCTCTCTCCCCCTTTTTGTCACTAAAGTAGCCAAAATTACAAAATTAAGGAGAGGTTAAAAGTTGAAAACAAGAAAATGTAAGAACTAAACGAAAAACCTGCAAAAGAAAGTTAATTAGAAAGAAAATAAAGATTACTCAGAATCCTCCGAACTAATGCATCCAAGTTTTTGGAAAATTTTCTTTATGCGCTTGTTCATGGATGCTTGTTCCTTTTTGACTTCTCGTATCTCGTCCTTCATTTCAACAAATTCATTCGACATGCGTTCATGTTCAGAGGAAAGTCGTTGTTGCTCTCTATAAATAGAGGTAACTGAGGCATCATCCTCTGAAGTTGAAGGAGGTACAGGTTGTGCTGTTGGTGCTGGTGGTACTGAAGCTGTTGCTGCTATTGGTGGTGGTGTTGGTCTTCTTCTGCGAGGAGGTGATGGAGGCTCATCTTGTTTTGTGGAGAGGGACTTCACAATAGTTGTATCATTAATTGTTCCCAAGCTATGCATATAAGCCGATGATCAAATATCGACTTTGAATTTCTTCAAAATGCGCATAATTATAACTAGGTAGGGAAGTCGCTCTGTGGGATGTGCATGTTCTACATACCGCGTCATCCTTGACCAAATGAGAAAAGGAATGTTTAAGTTTGATCCCATAGCCGCTGTGGGATTTCCAAGAAGATAAAGAAATAACATCCTATCCCATCTAAGAATTTTTGTTTGCATGTTAGGAAGAATGTTGTAGCAAACAATAAAATTCAAAAAGCGATACTCCGGTCGAAGTTCTTTTGAAAAGACTGAGTTCCCCGTCGACCGAGTATCTGGAAGACAGATTCCATCCACAACCACTCTCCATGAGGTGGGGGAAAAGGATTGACTTTTCATGTAATGAGCCCCTTCAACCCGTGCCTTCATCCCTAACACCTCTCTAATCAATTGAGGTGTGACCTTAATCTTAACATTTCTAACCATTGTTAGAAATTCTGGATGTCCGTCCTCTTGATCAACTAACCTTGATGTATTTTGATAAAACATCCTCACCGAGTGAAGACAATGTCCAGTAGGTTCAGGGAAATGACAAATGGGGGCAAGTCCCGCATAGTCAAAAAGGGTGCCAAAAAGTGCAGATCGCTCCTTCAGAGCTTTGACATTGACATGTCTTTCACCAATGCATTCCCTCTTTTCAAAGTCCTTAATTCTTTCTGAGCTTATAAAGTTTTGTGGAGGAGGCTGGCTGGCTAGTGGCTCTTCAATTGAAATTCCTCGAGCACTCCCTCTTTTACGTGCAACGCTCTTTCTTTTTGTTTTGAGAGGAGTTTCTTCCATTTGAGCTTTGCCTTTGAAGATGCAGCAGGGGCTTTCCCCTTTGAAGCAGTAGGAGCAGTTGCTTCTACCAATAGCTCATCCCAATCAATAGATTCAGTCTCAGATTCCGTCTCGGAATCATCCATAGTTTTCTTCATCTTCTTAGCCCTCTTAGGCTTGTTTGTAGCTCTAGTGTGTACCATAGTAGCCAGAAGAAAGATTACCCAAGTGATCACCATCTCTGCTATTTCTTGTGAACGAGAAGGTCCTGCGAGCAACAACTCAAGAACACGAAAAATTGTTTATTTTCAAAAATTTGAAAAATTATACCTAAACAATCATTATCATGTAGAGAGACTAGGAATCAAATTAGTTTTGCAAAAGAAATTTTAAAAATAGATCAATCCCATGATTTTCAAAAATTCCTATTATATGCCCTAAAACCGAATTTTCAGAAATCGAAGCCTAAAAATCCGTTAATCAAGAGAATACCTAGCATATAATCAAAACTAATCTACTCAGAGTTCTTATTTCAAAAGAAATTTGATCAAAAACCAATCTCAAACGAGAAAGATACATGATTTCATCCACGTTTTGAGGAAAATAGTGAAAAACTGTGAAAAACCGAAGTTTTGATCATGAAAACTCACTTTGATTCGAAGAACTCTTGATGGAAAGGCTCCAAATTAGATGAATTCTAGAGAGAGAAGCTCTGGAGACTTGGAAACAAAAGATTGAGATGAAATAAAATCAAAAACCCTTTCGTTTCATATAAACCCTAGCCGCGGTCCGGAACGCCCTATGAATGCAGTCCGGAACGGCTACCCGCAGAAAATTCCTGTGTTCGGGATCCGGAACGGATGTTCCGGTCCAGATCGGCTCCAAACTTTTTCTTCAGAAAAATTTAGGAAAATTCTAGAAAATCTAGAAAAAGATTGTAAGCACTTTTTGCATGTCAACTTTAAACAAAAATCATCATTTCACATCAAAAGAAATAGATTATGCAAAATCTATCAATAATATCTAAATAATGAAATAAAAATTTATAAAAATTAAAATCTTTAAAGTTGAACAAGTTCAATCACATCTAACTTGATCTTATGAGTAATGCGTTTATCAAATCATTAATCTTGCAAAGAAAATGAAGTACCAAGATCAATAGATGTTTGAAATTCCAAATATGTTAGATAATGTATCTAATCAATTTATTGTAAGGAGTGGCGCTTTGAGCATCTTTCAATAAAATCCCCACCTTATACCAACCTTGGAATTTGACAGGGTCAAGTATTCCAAAAAGCATTTTATCTATTCAATCACGAAAAACCATGCTTGGTATACATGTGGTAGCTACACACAGTACTCGGACGACCGAGGTGGTAGCTCTTTCCTCCATGTGGTGGTAGTTTTCACACTTCTCATTGGGATGTAACTCTTTCCACATCTTATGAGCATAAATATTTTAACAAACTCCCCCTCAATTGGTTATCAATTATTTAAGACATAAGGTATTCAACCAAAAATTGATCTCGAGTTTCATACTTAACTCAATTTTCAAATATGATAAAAACTATACCAAGAGATCATATAAGAGAGAAATTGACTTTGATCAATTAAAGATAACTTAATTGACATAAATGATCATTGCATCAAATGAATTATTATGATATCCAAAGCATAATAAATTTCAAAATATATGAAAGGATGCAAGTAAAGTCAATTACATATGCTCAATTAATGTTCTATGTACAAACATAGATAAGGAACAAAAACACAAAACAAAACCTAACCTAAGCAATGGTTTCAAAAAGAAGTTATTTCAAGGAAAGCATTCCTATTGCCTTACGCAAATGAATAAATCGTTTTTGATCCAAAGGTTTTGTTAAAATGTCAGCTAATTGATCCTCAGTTGAAATATAGGAAATTTGAAGTAAATTTGATTCAACTAGCTCTCTTAGAAAATGATATCTAAGTTCAATGTGTTTTGTTCTCGAGTGCAACACAGGATTTTTAGAAATATTTATAGCACTTGTGTTGTCACAAAGAATAGTTACCGAAGTTGCTGAAATTCGGAAGTCGCTCAACATGCTTTTCATCCAAATGAGTTGAGTTGAACAACTACCCGCTGAAATATATTCCGCTTCGGCAGTCGAGAGTGCTATGCAGTTTTGCTTTTTACTATGCCATGCAACAAGGCAATGGCCAAGAAAAAAACATGCACCACTCGTACTTTTCCGATCATCCACAGATCCTGCCCAATCGGCATCTGAATATCCTATAATATCAAGCGTTGTTCCCATAGGATACCAAATTCCGAAGTTTAGTGTTCCTTTAACATACCGAATGATCCTTTTCACCGCTTCCAGGTGAACCTCCTTTGGTGCTGATTGATATCTCGTGCAGATCCCAACACTAAAGGATATGTCCGGGCGACTAGCCGTGAGATAGAGTAGACTTCCAATCATGCTGCGATAAAGCTTCTCGTCTACACTTTCACTAAGAGATTCACTTCCTAATCCCTTATTGCTAGTTCCCATAGGAGTCGGAAAATCTTTAGAGTTTTCTAAATCGAATTTCTTCACCAACTCCCTTGCATACTTGGATTGACACAAATGGATGCCTTCATCATTTTGTTTCACTTGCAATCCAAGAAAGTATGTCAGTTCGCCCATCATAGACATCTCAAATTCGCTTTCCATGGTTTCCGCGAATTTAGAATCATCATTGTCTCTTGTTGCCCCAAATACAATGTCATCGACATAGATTTGTGCCACAATGAAGTTATCCTGATAATGCTTCACAAAGAGAGTCCGGTCTGCTCCCCCTCGAGTGTAGCCCTTTTCCAATAGGTGCTTTGTTAGCCTTTCGTACCATGCTCGCGGTGCTTGTTTTAGACCGTAAAGAGCCTTTTTCAAACGAAAAACATGGTTAGGGTGTTTATAGTCTACAAAACCTTTCGGTTGAGCCACATAAACTTCCTCGTTTAAAAACCCATTTAAAAACGCGCTCTTAACGTCCATTTGAAAGAGTTTGATTTTAAAATGACAAGCAATCGCTAACAGTATACGAATCGACTCGAGTCGAGCAACTGGGGCGAACGTCTCATCAAAGTCTATTCATTCTATTTGTGAGTAGTCCTGAGCAACTAGGCGTGCTTTATTCCTGATGATGGTACCATCCTCATTTTTCTTATTCTTGAAAATCCATTTAGTACCAATCACATTGTGTTGCTTTGGTGGCTTCGTTAGTTCCCAGACTTTGTTTCTTTCGAACTGATGGAGCTCTTCCTGCATTGCTTCAATCCAGTAGTCATCCTGAAGAGCTTCATCGATGTTCTTTGGTTCTACCATGGAGACGTAACATGCGACTCCACAAACCAATTGTCTCCGAGTCCTGACTCCTTCTTGTGGGTCTCCAATAATGTTCGATTCCGGATGATCCTTGGAGATCCGTAGCGTTTGAGGTAACGGAGTACTCGGAGGTACGTGAGATGATTCCTGCATTTCAGATAAACTAGAAGAACCATTAGATGCATCAACTTTATCAAAAGAGTTATTATGGGAAGATGCATTTACAGGAGTATCATCATCTAGAGACATATCAGGGGTAGATTTATCATATGCAAAGTGAAAAGCTTCATCTACTTTAACATTTATGGATTCTACCATCGTTTTAGATTCCAAGTTAAATACCCGATATGCTCTGCTATTTGTAGAATAACCCATGAAAATCCCTTCGTCACTTCGAGAGTCGAATTTTCCAAGATTCTCGCGGTCACGTAAAATGTAACAACGACTCCCAAAGATACAAAAATATTTGATATTCGGTTTTCTACAGAACCACAGCTCATATGGTGTATTTAAAGTTCCCGGGCGCAAATACACTCGATTAATTACATAGACAGCGGTGTTCACAGCTTCAGCCCAAAAATGTAACGGGAGTTTTCGGCTATGAAGCATCACACGCGCCATCTCTTGAACAACCCTGTTTTTGCGCTCGACTACACCATTCTGCTGAGGTGTATAGGGTGCTGAGAATTCATGTTTTATGCCATTGGAAGTGCAAAAATCAATGAATTTAGAATTAATGAATTCTCCACCTCTATCACTTCGAACACGGACGATCTTTTCATTTCTTTCAATCATAATATGATGACAAACCTCATGAAAAGAATCGAAAGTATCCGCTTTCTCTTTTAAAAATGTTACCCATGAATATCTAGAGAAATCATCAACCAAAAGAAAAATATACCATTTACCTCCGAAAGATGGTTGACGAGTTGGCCCCATTAAGTCCATGTGCAGTAATTCCAAGGGCCGATTGGTACCAACGTGGTTTAAGTTCTTGTGTGCAACCCTTGATTATTTTCCCTTTTCACAACCTCCACACACAATGTTATCTTTAAAAGAAAGTTTAGGAACCCCCTTAACCACGTCTTTATTTGAAATCCTTACTAGTTCTTTAAAATTTATGTGACCTAGTCTTTCATGCCAAAGAGTTTCATTATCTAAAGAAACTAGGTTACACTTTTCAGAAATTTTGTTTGAAACAACATAGCAATTATTTTATGACCTAACCCCTTTCAAAAAGAATACATGGTCCTTATCAGTTACAATACATTCTACAGAAGAAAAATTAACTGAGAAACCATTGTCACAAAGTTGACTTATACTAATGAGGTTAGTCTTTAGGCCTTCAACAAATAAGACATTGTTCAAAACCGGGCCTTCTGGAATAGCGATTGTTCCTTTTCCAACAATTTTGGAAGAACGACCATCTCCGAAAACAACATGTCCTCCAGAGATTTTCTCTAAAGTTTGAAATCTGTTTTTGTCACCGGTCATGTGACGGGAACATCCACTATCCAGATACCAAGACAAGTTGTCATAAGCGTGTAAAGAAGTATGAACAACAAGACAAGGGAAGATTTCACCTTTGCGTACCCAAACCTTTTGAGTTTTGGAGTACGTCGGTAATGATTGTGAAGTTATTCTCCTAGGTGAAAGCGTCTTGATTGATTTATCGCTTTTTCTTGACGTCGTCGTCTTGTTTGATGTACTACAAATGTTCTTTCCTTTCGAAAGATCCTTCTTTGATTTTCGGGGTGTGAACTCATTGGTAGTAGTTGCAAGCGGTGCTTGATTTGTTCGTTTTGCTCCAATCTTGCAATTTCTTCTTATGTACCCTGCATAACCACAACGAAAACATACCTTAGTACTTGACGATCCCGAAGAAGATGAGGTAAGGTTGTTGTCGTTGATTGCAGTGAATTCCGTTGTCGGAGGAGGAGTTACCGACTGGGGCACAAAAACTGTCCCAACCAAACTAGAATTGTCTTCAGTTCGATTGTATCCAAGGCCGAAATGGTTTGTTTGACCAAGACCAAGCATCTTATCCAACTTGCTCATTCCAGAAGAAAATCTCTGTAAATCATCTTTAAGTTGGAAAATGGTCTTCGTCATCTCCATTTTTTCCTGTTGAGCCTCGGAGTAGAGCTTCAAGAAGTAACTAGCTTTATCAACCATTTTTACATGTTCCTTCTCGAAATGCTCATTTTTCTCTTGAAGTGAAGCATTTGCTTTTATCAGGTTATCCCTTTCCACTTCAAGACCGGTCGAGAGAGAAGTTGCCCTTTTTACTTCTTCTACGAGATCCTGCAAAATCCCTCTCAACCCTTTGTTTTGCTTTGCCAATTTCTTTGAATCCCTTAAAAGTTTATGATAGGCAAGAGCAAAATCTTCACCTTCAGAGTTACTCGATTCGTCGTCCGTTGCATTCTTTTCAACTTGGGAGGAGTTGGACAATGAATCGGATGTACTTGCCTTTAAGCACATGAAGGGTGCACATGAAGGGTGAAGATGTGGACGCGTGGAACGCCGTTGCGTTATTCTCTTCATCACTGGAAGATGACTCATTTGACGTTGAGGTGTCATCCCAAGTGACGGCTTGCATCGCTTTCTTCTTTGACGGATTCTTATTGGGACACTCCGTTGAGATATGGCCGTACCCTCGGCACTTGAAGCATTGGACTTGTCCCTCTGAGCTTTTCTTATCCTTTGAAAAACTCTCTTGCTTTCTTGACTTGTGGCTTGAAAAACCTTTGCCTTTCTTCGACTTTACGAAGGATGAAGTTTTACTTGAATTACCCCTTCGAAAGTTTCGGCGAAATTTTCTTGTCAAGAGAGCAAGTTGCTTCTCAAAGTCCTCCATAGATAGGTTCTCGTCATCGTCTGAGGAGGAAGAATCCGCGTCTTTTTCTTTTGTTGTTTTCAACGCAAAACCTGAAGACTTAGAAGTATATGCTTTTCCAGAAGAATAGTTAGTATGAAATGTCATTTCATATGTTTGTAATGAACCAACTAATTCTTCTACACGGATTTCGTCCGGGTGTTTAATAGTTTCAATGGCTGTAACCTTAGAACGAAATCTTTCAGGAAGAGTCCTTAAAATCTTTCTTACAATTTTAAATTCTGGAATTTTCTCTCCCAAGTTAGCACATGTGTTCACGATGTCTTGCAATCGCGTATAGTAATCTGTGAAAGATTCATTTTCTGCCATGAAAATAGAGTCAAACTTGCTCGTAAGCATTTGCAGTTTCTGAATCTTCACAAGGTTAGTTCCCTCATGTGTAACTTGAAGAACATCCCAGATTTCTTTCGCAGTCTCACATACCGAGACGCGAGAGAATTCATTTTGAGACAAAGCATTAAATAAGGCGTTAATTCCTTTGCCATTGTAAGAAGATGAGTCAATCTCTTCCTTGGTCCATTTCGACCTAGGTTTGATGGTGTGAATATCAACAATAACTTCAGTTGGATTTGACCATCCTAACTCGATAGATTGCCACACCCGTTCGTCGATGGAAATTAAAAAGGCTTTCATCCGTACTTTCCAGTAGGCATAGTTTGTTCCATCGAAGAATGGGGGTCTGTTGATGTTTCCACCTTCAACCATTGTTTACAACCCTATTCCCTCTCTGATACCAATTGTTGGGTCACCTCTATTAATAAGGATCTAAATAGGGGAAAAAACACCTAGAGTGGGGGTGAATAGGTGTAAACGATAAACACTCAAAAATCTTTGCGCAATAAAAACCCAATGCGGAAATGAAAATAACACGCAAGAATTTTACGTGGAAAACTCCAAAACCAGGAGTAAAAAACCACGGGACCGATAACACGGTGAAATCAACTAAGATTATAACACGTACAAAGGTGATATAACGCACTCATAGACGACTCATCCTTTTTCCATACGCTCCGAGTTGATCTTCTCCGCTCGCTCCGCAACGCGCCTCGAATCCACGATTTGCGTCCAACGCCGAATCCACGGCGTCCAACGTCGAGTCCACGACGTCTGACCGAATCCACGGTCTTCACCCAGTAGCACGTCTCGAATCCACGAACGTACCTCGCTCCGAATCCACGAGAGCGGTAGCACCTTGAATCCACAAGGCCACGCGAGTCCACGCGCCGATTTGGGAAAATCGTTGTTTTTGGGTGGTGATGATCCGCCGAATACTTAGATCAAAGATAGATCGGAAATGCCATCTAAGTATTCATTAATTTGATTATACTTAAAATCTGAGTATGAAAATCTAGAATCAAATTAATAAATATAGATGAAGAAATATAGAATCAGTTCTAGTTATTTCCTTTCTTCTCTATATGTAGATCTCTAAGTTTTTCTCCGTTAATTTTATCCGTCATTTCCCAGAGATAAAACTTAGTGTGGATTATTTTTGGATTACCCTAAAAATGAATTGTAGGGTTTACTTATAGGTTAGAAACCATTGGAAGAGGATAAGAATCAAAAAACTGATTGTAACAGAATTTTTCCCGCACGACGGTCCGGACCGGATTAGCTCGTTCAGGACTGTCATTGTTTTTCAGAGAATTCCTGAAAAATCAAGGTTCGGGGTCCGGAACGAAATCCACGGTCCGGACTGTTCATGCAGTTTCAGTAAACTCCACGTTCGGGGTCCGGAACAAAATCCTATGGTCCGGACTGTTCATGCAGTTTCAGTAAACTTCACGTTCGGGGTCCGGAACAAAATCCTATGGTCCGGACTGGATTTGTGCATGAACTACCAACGTTCGGGGTCCGGACTGTAGTTCCTTGTTCCGAATCCTGAACACGTAACTTTTCCAGTTTTTGATTTTTATGCGATTTAAATCCCATCCAAGTGTTTCTACATTATAAGAAGTATTCAGATCACCAAAAATGTTTAGTTAAACTTACCTGATCATTTGAATTCTTCTTTCTTGAGATTGAGGTATATGATCCAAGTTTCTTTATCTTTAATCTTCAAGACTTAAAAACTTTCACGAAATACGCCAAAACTAAAATCCTTAACACGGATCAGGGCGTGTGAGGACTCGATCGGCATTTATGCTTCGAGGGGAACGCGACAGTATTTTTTCAGAATTTTTGAAGGTCATTTCGAAGTTGATATTTAAGCTTCTTCGTGACTGATTTCCGCAGATTTGCGAGTTGTGGATAGTTTGGCTTACCGCGATGTTCTATTTGTATCCTGACCTACAGGTGTCAGAACGAGGAGTATAAATACTCGATTTGCATCTACTCGTTGCGAGGATCGCATACGTTATTTTTCTGGATTTTTCGGAGGACTCCACGGAGGTGAAAAATTCCCTTCTCTGTGCTGTTTTGGCAAAACAGCAAGTGTAGTTTGGGGTGTTTAGTGGTGTTGATTGATTGTTGGCTGTGATGTTAGTTGGTGCAGAGGCTTGCGCGACCGAGTATCGAGGGTGCGGTTTCGGTGGATTTTTCGAATGACTAGGCCGGGTCTCTCCTGTATCCTCGGCCGATATAGGCGTTGAAGTTGTCCCTTCACTTTCTCGGACCGAGCCTCCTATGTGGCCTGACCCGACATGAGCGCTGTTGTGGCTTGTACACTTCTTTTCCTTCAGCTCGATGGCCGAAGGGTCTTCGGAGTGCCCCGTGGACCCGGCTTTCTTCGTAGCCGTGGTGGGGGCTCCGCTGCCTTGGTGGGGGCCCATGGACCCTAATGGTTGGTTAGTGTCACGCCCCGGGGTCGAAACTGGGACCCGGGCACGCCAACAGATCCGCCGCCTATACAAAACCCCGCATAGGCGAAGCGTCTAACCTGCAAGAAAAGGTACTACAACTAACAGATATCAGAGCTATAAGATAAAACTGCTGTAAAATTAAAACCAATCATCTGTACAACTGGAAATGAAGATACAAAGTCCATCTCCCATAAATGATAATCATACAATATCCTCAAATACAAAAACTCAAAACTCAACAGGGAGGTAATCCTGAAATAAAATAATACATCATTGTATAGGCTCTCAGTACAAGTCAGATCCTCACTACAAAAATCTCTCAAAAGCAAAAGTAAAATAACTAATCTACTGACTATACTATAGATCTCCACTGAAGGGAAAACAGCTACTCTCCAAAGACAGGTAGGGATCTAGCTCGCGACTCCCTAGCCTCGAACAGCAACCGCAAAATCAGCAACACCCGCTAAGACTCTGCAAAATAAAGGAGAGAAAAGACCTGGGAGGGAGGAAACCCTCAATGGGTGTGAGAACTACACCAAAAGGGAGTTCTCAGTGGGTACCACCGCCAGGCCCGACGGTCTGCCCACTAAGTCCACTAGAGGCATAAGATAACCAATGCAGTAAAAACTGAATAAGAAGCTGGAGATACTTTACAGCTACCATGCCTCTATCTAAATGCTCAAATAGGGAAACTCTGATAAAGATAAGCAACACTCGCACACGAGGTGCTCAATCGACCCAATCGAGCTGACTGCCACATCGGGTCCAGTCAAACCTGCGCCCACCTACAACCACCTCCCGTTACCGGGCAGGAATTACGTAGGGTGTCCATACGGACTAACTCGCTATCGAATAGTGGCACATGCAGGCTATAGTCGAAATCCACACTCTCTCTCACAACGGAAAGACTCAAGATCCTCAAACATCTCGCACAATGGTCGAAGTACTCTCAACGACACGGGATCACCGTCAACCCAAACGGCTCCCAACAACACTAGCACTGGTCTAATCACAGCTACTAGACTCCACTCGGCCCCCAGGCACAAGTGTAACAATAAGAGTACCTGCCTAAATAAATCCAATCAAACGAACCGGTATAAAACCCGGTACTGCCTGCTCTGTCATCAATCTCACGAACTCAGTATCTCAAGAACTCAATCGCGGGATACAGACCGACTTCTGACCGGTATGGTCGCATCCCAAAGTAAGTAACAGATCGGCCTCTGTCTGTCCGATCGCACACTAAAGTAAGTAACAGACCGGCCTCGATCCGTCCGGTCGCACACTCCGAAGTGGCACTCGAGGAGAGCGACCCACACGAGTAAAGTATCACTGTAACAAGTATCACTGTAACAAGTATCACCATATAACAGGACTGGATCACGACTCTGATCAAAGTGGAAAAACTCATCTACTAAAGGGAAACTCGATCCCCAAACTGAAACAACAGTAAACAATAAGTGGAAAACTCCATCCACTAGAGGGAATCTGATGCCCAATCTGATGCACAAGTACATATTCGGTCAACCGCCCAATATCCGCTATCGCCGTAAAACCCCACAAGTCCACAATCTAATCCAACCTGTCCCGGACACACAATCCCGACTACACTATCCCAAACCCCTGCTCGAACCCGAGCAACAAGAACCACATGACTAACCAATAAGGAGAAAAGAAGCAAAACATGGTTTCTCCTAAGTCAAGTTCCAATATGATAGTGTAGCAGTAAAAGATGGCCTATCTAGATGTCCATACAAGCATGCAAATGTCCTTAAGTAAGAATAAAGATAAGATAACGAATAGTAGCATCAACTAGAAGTAACCACATGCCCGAAAATCAAGGATGAACTACCCCTGTCCATAATCCATAAAAACTCCTCAGAGTCATTCCCGCAGATAGATAAGTCATCCTACTCCATCGAGTAAATCCAATCCCATGAAAGTCTATGTGCTAACCTGGCATGCTAGTAACTTGCTACTATAATGAATCGATCTCGCATAAAGATATCAATAATAATCAAGCATGATCTCCATCTCCTCAAGTATATAATAAATGTGATCACCTACCATATGCTAGATCTCAAATCCTTTAAGCATGTACAATAATCAAGTAAGCTCAATCAAATAATTAAGGCCATTTTCCATGCTTACATATCAAATCTATTAATTGTACATTTAATCATGCATGCTCTCTAACATATAGAATTAGAGAACCGTCCACCGGTTCTGGGGACAAGGCAACCCACCTGAAACACATTCCGTAGGCAAAGCCGAAGTCGGTGAAGTGCACAAACACACACTATCCAAAATCTGCCAAAACCGCACCCTCGGTATTCAGTCGCACAAGCCTCTGTTCCAATCAACAACATCACCAACAATCAATAACCAACACCACAACACTCCCCAAAAACAGCACATTCTGTTTTTACAACCAACACAGAAAATAGGGGATTTTCACCTGCGTGCAGTCCTCTAAGAATTCCAGAAAAATCACGGTCGCGATCCTCGCGATGAGTAGCCCCAAAACGAGTATTTATACACCTCAATCCGACACCTGTAGGCCAAGAAACAATTAGAACAACACTGGAAGTCCACATCCTCAAGAACAAAAGCCTGCAGAAATACAGTCCCAAAGATGCCCAATTATCACCTTCGAAGAGCCCTCAGAAAAAATCCAATAAAAATACGGGTGCGTTCCTCTCGAAGCGTAGATATCAATCAAGTCCTTAAAAGCCTCATTCCGATACTCGTAGATCAAGATAGAAAATTGACAAGCCTCCACTGTCCAAAATCTTGCAGCAGTACAAAGGGTCAAAGTTTGCCTCGGAAACCGTGCCAAAAACCCAAAATGAGATGAAGTAGTCAACACAAAAACCGAAGGCGTACCTCTTTTGAACGCGCTGCTGCAAAAATCAGCTCAAAATACCATCGGGGTGATCCTGGGTGCCTCGCAGACTAAAAAGTGACGGTGAAAGCCAAAATCCAAGAAACGTCGCAGTGCGCCACGTCGCAGAAAGCGCGGATGTCGAGGCCTCCAAAAAATTTGGGAATCCATCACGAGATGCACCACAAAAACATGAACTATCTTTTTTAAGGCCTCATAGGGAGGGAAGCCCAGGAAGAAGCCCAAAACGCACAGCAAAGAAGGCCTCTTATAGTCAAAACCCAACAATTCCCAAAATTCCACTTGGGTCCCTGGTTTCGGGCGCCCGAAAATTTTGGGCTACTACAGTGCACCCGAAATCTAGACCGTCCATTAGCACCCGAATCAACCGGATGCTGCCACGTCACCCCAAAACAGCAAACAGCAACCACCGCCACTCGCGCTGCGCCACGTCGCCCGCGCCCGAACAGCAAACAGCGGCGCCGTCCACCCCGGCCGCGCCGCGTGGCACCCCCGCGCCTGCCCCGCGCACGTCGCCCGGCTGACCCGCGCGTACGGCCACCTACCCGCCGGTACGGCCACCTGCCCCGACCACCTGCTCCGCTCCTCGTGTGGACCGCATGCACTACACCGCTCCAACCACCAGCTGCCATGTGTCCCCCGCCGGTCCATGCACCAAACCGCACGTCCCATGGACCCCGCACGCGTGCGCCTGCCACTCCCGGGCCGCCACGCGTCCTGCCCCCGGTGCACGCCGGCCCCGTGGACCGAGCGACCCGCGCCTCAGCCCGTCGCCGTGCTCCACCGCCAGCCGTCACCGCTGGCGCTACTCCGGCCGCCGGAACAGTGCTCCAAAGCCTCGAAATCCATGTTTTGGCCTCCGGCTCCGAAAAATACAAGTAAATAGTCCATTTTGATCGTTTTCGCGCGCTGAATCCAAATCCGCTGTCCGTTTAGCCAAATTCCATTTCTAAAAATTGCCGAAGGCATCCGGTAAGGTGTTCTTAACCCAATTTTTTTTTAAGTCTAATTTTAATATCTGTTTCACGCGATGTCCTTGGCCAGTATGTCCGACCGTATCTTCGGTCACTTTCCCTGAGAATTTATCAAACATCGGCCTTTTCCAATTGGCCGAGTATGAGTACCCCATGTCCACATCCCCGTTCGGGATATGGGGACGAAAAAATTGGCTGTATCTTCGGCCTGGCCTTTGCGCTGTATGAATTACGGATGATTTCGTCCACATGGGCGTGGATGTCGGCAAGCCCTACTTGAGGTGCTAGGGCCGCCGGTTGCTCTAGTGGAGGTGGCGGCCCGTATTGGCGAGCCTGAAGTTGAAGCGGTCCCTATGGAAGGACCTTCCTGACATATCTTCCCCCAACCATTTCGGCATGCCAGGCTTGAGGTACCAGAGCCGCCAGCTATGCTGTTGGAGGTGGTGTCCCGTAAAGGCCAGCCTGCTGCTGAAGCGGACCCTATGTAGGGACTTGCCCGATGTTCCTGCCCTCAGCAATTTTGGCATGCCCGGCTTGAGGTACTGGAGCCACTGGCGACGCTGGTGGACATGGCGGCCCTTGTTGGCCGGCCTGATTCTGAGGTGGTCCCTGCGGAGGGACCTGCCTATCATTCTCATCCCCAGCCATCACGGCGAGCCCAGCCTGAGATACCAGAGCCGCCGGTTGAATTGGCGAAGGTGGCGGCCCATATGGGCGAGCCTATTGCTAGAACGGTCTCTGTAAAGGAACGTGTGTTAAGGAATTTGTCTTGGCGTATTTCGTGAAATGGTTAAGTCTTGAAGATTGAAGATGAAGATGGTTGGATCATATACCTCAATCAAAAGAAAGAAGAATTCAAAAGGATCAGGTACGTTTAACTAAATAAGTTTGGTGATCCGAATACTTCTTATAGTGTAGAAACACTTGGATGGATTTTTAATCGCATAAAAATCAAAAACTGGATATGTTATATGTTCAGGATCCGGATCAGGGTACTACAGTCCGGACCCCGAACATAGGTTAGTTCATGCGCAAATCCAGTCCGGAACACACCTGATTCAGTTCGAACCCCGAACGTGGAATTCGCAGAAATTGCATGAACAGTCCGGACCGTGGTAACTTCAGTCCGGACCCCGAACGTGGTTTTCTGGAAAAGTTCTGTCTATTGACGACAGTCCGGATCGCACTTATTCCAGTCCGGACTGTCGACCCGAAAACTTCCAAATAAGGTTGGTTTTTGATTTTTATCCTCTTCCAATGGTTTCTAACCTATAAATAGACCCTATGATTCATCTTTTAGGGTAATCCAAAATACGGTCGAAAAAGAGAAAAATCCACCTATAGAGAAGAAAGGAAATAACTAGATTTAATTCTATGTTTCTTCATCTATATTAATTTGATTCTAGGTTTTCATACTCAGATTTTGAGTATAATCAAATTAATGAATACTTAGATGGTATTTCCGATGTATCTTTGATCTAAGTATTCGGCGGATCATCACCACCAACAAAACAATGATTTTCTCCAAAATCGGCGCGTGGATTCGCGTGGCCTTGTGGATTCAAGGTGCTACCGCTCTCGTGGATTCAGAGCGAGGTACGATCATGTGATCGAGGCGTACTACTTGGTGGAGACCGTTGATTAGGTCAGACGTCGTGGATTCGACGTTGGACGCCGTGGATTCGGCGTTGGACGCACATCGTGGATTCAAGGCGCGTTGCGGAGCGGGCGGAGAAGATCAACTCGGAGCGTATGGAAAAAGGTTGAGTCGTGTGTGAGTACGTTATATCACCTTTGTACGTGTTTAATCTTAGTTGATTTCACCGTGTTATCGGTCCTGTGGTTTTTTACTCCTGTGATGGAGTTTTCCACGTAAAATCTCTGCGTGTTATTTTTCATTTCCGCATTGGGTTTTATTACGCAAAGATTTTTGAGTGTTTATTGTTTACACCTATTCACCCCCCTCTAGGTATTTTTTTTCTCCTATTTAGATCCATATTATACATAACCCAACAAGTGGTATCAGAGCGGGAATAGGGTTGTAAACAATGGTTGAAGGTGGAAACATCAACAGACCCCCATTCTTCGATGGAACAAACTATGCCTACTGGAAAGTACGGATGAAAGCATTTCTTATTTCCATCGATGAACGGGTGTGGCAATCAATCGAGTTAGGATGGTCAAATCCAACTGAAATTATTGTTGATGTTCACATCATCAAACCTAGGTCAAAATGGACCAAGGAAGAGATTGACTCATCTTCTTACAATGGCAAAGGAGTTAACGCCTTATTTAATGCTTTGTCACAAACTGAATTCTCTCGCGTCTCGGCATGTGAGACTGGGAAAGAAATCTGGGATGTTCTACAAGTTACACATGAGAGAACAAACCTCGTGAAGATTCAAAAACTGCAAATGCTTACGAGCAAGTTTGATTCTATTTTCATGGCAGAAAATGAATCTTTCACAGATTACTATACGCGATTGCAAGACATCGTGAATACATGTGCTAACTTGGGAGAGAAAATTCCAGAATTTAAAGTTGTAAGAAAGATTTTAAGGACTCTTCCTGAAAGATTTCGTTCCAAGGTTACAGCCATTGAAACTATTAAACATCCGGACGAAATCCGTGTAGAAGAATTAGTTGGTGCACTTCAAACTTATGAAATGACATTTCCTACTAACTATTCTTCTGGAAAGGCGTCCTTTTCTAAGTCTTCAGGTTTTGCGTTGAAAACAACAAAAGAAGAAGACGCGGATTCATCCTCCTCAGACGATGACGAGAACCTATCTATGGAGGATTTCGAGAAGTAGCTTGCTCTCTTGACAAGAAATTTTTGCCAAAACTTTCGAAGGGGCAATTCAAGTAAAACTTCATCCTTCGTAAAGTCGAAGAAAGGCAAAGGTTCTTCAAGCTATAAGTCAAGAAAGCAAGAGAGTTTTTCGAAAGAAAAGAAAAACTCGGAGGGACAAGTCCAATGCTTCAAGTGCCGAGGCTACAGCCACATCTCAACGGAGTGTCCCAATAAGAATCCGTCGAAGAAGAAAGCGATGCAAGCCGTCACTTGGGATGACACCTCAACGTCCAATGAGTCATCCTCCAGTGATGAAGAAAATAACGCAACGGCGTTCCACGCGTCCACAACTTCACCCTTCGTGTGCTTTATGGCAAGTACATCCGATTCATTGTCCAACTCCTCCCAAGTTGAAAAGAATGCAACGGACAACGAATCGAGTAATTCCGAAGGTGAAGACTTTGCTTTTGCCTACCATAAACTTTTAAATGTTTCAAAGAAACTGGCAAAGCAAAACAAGGGTTTGAGAGGGAGATTGCAGGATCTCGAAGAAGAAGCAAAAAGGGCAACTTCTCTCTCAAACGCTCTTGAAGTGGAAAGGGATAACTTGATTAAAGTAAATGTTTCCCTTCAAGAGAAAAATGAGCATTTCGAGAAGGAACACATAAAACTGGTGGATAAAGCAAGTTACTTCTTGAAGCTCTACTCCGATGCTCGACAAGAAAAAATGGAAATGACGAAGACCATTTTCCAACTTAAGGATGATTTAAAGCAATTTTCTTCGGGAAGGAGCAAGTTGGATAATATGCTTGGTCTGGGTCAAACAAACCGTTTCGGCCTTGGATACAATCGAACTGGAGACAGTCCTAGTTCGGTTGGGACAGTTTTTGTGCCCCAGTCGGTATCTCCTCCTCCGACGACAGAATTCACTGCAATCAACGACAGCAACCTTACCTCACCTACTTCGGGTTCGACAAGTTCAAAGGTATGTTTTCGTTGTGGTTTTGCAGGGCACATACGAAGAAATTGCAAGATTGGAGCGAAAACATCACATCAAACACCTCTTGCAACAACTACCAAAAATGTGATTCCCCGGAAATCAAAGGAGAACCTTTCAAAGGAAAAGAGCCTTGGTAGTTTATCTAACAAGACGACGTCATCAAGGAAAAGCAACCAATCAAACAAGACGCTTTCACCAAGAAGAATAACTTCACATTCATTACCGACGTAGTCCAAAAAGGTTTGGGTGCGCAAAGGTGAAATCTTTCCTTGTCTTGTCATTCATACTTCTTTGCATGCTTATGACAATTCATCTTGGTATCTGGATAGTGGATGTTCCCGTCATATGACCGGTGACAAAAACAGTTTTCAAACTTTAGAGAAAATCTCCGGAGGACTTGTAGTTTTCAGAGACGGTCGTTCTTTTAAAATTGTTGGAAAAGGAACAATTGCTATTCCAGAAGGCCCGGTTTTGAACAATGTTTTATTTGTTGAAGGCCTTAAGACTAACCTCATTAGTATCAGTCAACTTTGTGACAATGGTTTTTCAGTTAATTTTTCTTCTACAGAATGTATTGTAACTGATAAGGACCATGTATTCTTTTTGAAAGGGGCTAGATCTGAAAATAATTACTACGTCGTTCCAAATAAAATTTCTGAAAAGTGTAACCTAGTTTCGTTAGATAATGAAACTCTTTGGCATGAAAGACTAGGTCACATAAATTTTAAAGAACTAGCAAGGATTTCAAATAAAGACGTGGTTAAGGGGGTTCCTAAACTTTCTTTTAAAGAAAACATTGTGTGTGGAGGTTGTCAAAAGGGAAAACAATCAAGGGCTGCACACAAGAACTTGAACCACGTGGGTACCAATCAGCCCTTACAATTACTGCATATGGACTTAATGGGGCCGACTCGTCAACCATCCTTGGGAGGTAAATGGTATATTTTTCTTTTGGTTGATGATTTCTCTAGATATACATAGGTAACTTTTTTAAAAGAGAAAGCGGATACTTTCGACTCTTTTCATGAGGTTTGTCATCGTATTATGATTGAAAGAAATGAAAAGATCGTTCGTGTTCGAAGTGATAGAGGTGGAGAATTCATCAATTCTAAATTCATTAATTTTTGCACTTCCAACGGCATAAAACATGAATTCTCAGCACCCTATACACCTCAGCAGAATGGTGTAGTCGAGCACAAAAACAGGGTTGTTCAAAAGATGGCGCGTGTTATGCTTCACAGCCGGAATTTACCGTTACATTTTTGGGCTGAAGCTGTGAACACCGCCGTCTACGTAATTAATCGAGTGTATTTGCGCCCGGGAACTTTAAATACACCATATGAGCTATGGTTTTGTAGAAAATCGAATATCAAATATTTTCGTATCTTTGGAGTCGCTGTTACATTTTACGCGATCGCGAAAATCTTGGTAAATTCGACTCTCGAAGTGACGAAAGGATTTTCATGGGATATTCTACAAACAGTAGAGCATATCGGGTATTTAACCTGGAATCTAAAACGATGGTAGAATCTATTAATGTTAAAGTAGATGAAGCTTTTCACTTTGTATCTGATAAATCTACCCCTGATATGTCTCTAGATGATGATACTCCTGTAAATGCATCTTCTCATAATAATTCTTTCGATAAAGTTGATGCATCTAATGGTTCTTCAAGTTTATCTGATATGCAGGAATCATCATATGTACCTCCGAGTACGCAAAACGGTGCACATACCCTTGGTTTGCACGCAAAACGGAGCATGCTTCTCTTAAGGTTGCACGCAAAACGGTGCACGTCTTTTCTAACCCTGCACAAAAAATGATGCATAATATTAGGGACGGCACAAAAAACGGTGCGCGACAACACGATCTGCACGCGAAACGGTGCACGTATCTCAAATCTGCAAGCAAAACGGTGCACGCTTCATTGTAGGGTTGCTGTGACGCCCCCAATAGTCCCACATCGGATGTGGATGGATTTGTCATTGGGTTTATATGAGACTTGGACACTAGTAATAATAACTGGGCTTAAGCATTTTGGGCTGTGGTTTGGGCCCAACGAGTTATTATTGCTAGTGGGCCGGGTCGTTACATTTGGTATCAGAGCCAATAACCAGCCGGAAGTGTGTGGCGAGTCTCGGCTGAGTCTGGGTCTAGATGGCAGGGCTAGCGAGACGAGTCTCACATCGCCTGGTGATCTTGGGCTTGTGTGTGTGTGTTTGGGCTGACGAGGACGTCAGGCCTAAACGGGGGGAGTCTGTGACGCCCCCAATAGTCCCACATCGGATGTGGATGGATTTGTCATTGGGTTTATATGAGACTTGGACACTAGTAATAATAACTGGGCTTAAGCATTTTGGGCTGTGGTTTGGGCCCAACGAGTTATTATTGCTAGTGGGCCGGGTCGTTACAGTTGCACGCAAAATAGTGCACATTTTTCTATCCCTGCACGCAAAACGGTGCGTAATATTAGAGTCTGCACGCAAAACGGTGCACGCCAATCCAACTTGCACGCAAAAAGGAGCACGTACCTCGGATTGGCACGCAAAACGGTGCACGTACCTTTTTCAATGTTGCATGCCAAACGGTGCACGCTTTTCGAGTTTGCGCTCAAAACAGTGCACGTTCGTCGAGTCCGCACGCAAAACGGTGCATGTCCTTTCTAAGCTTGCACGCAAAATGGTGCGCGCCAAAGCGCCCGGCGATACTTCGCGTAGTAAAACGGCACAGTAAAACACGGTCCCTAACACGCATAACGGCAGGGGGTCAAATCCAAAATCCAAAAGGGCGCCTCAAAAACTGTGCCAAAAATACCGCAAAAACAACATACGGGACCTACCTCGACCCATCGCGCCGTCCAACGCGTCCACTAGGCCCTTTGGAACACCTTGCGCGCTCCACGGGGTCCACGGCGCGCTCGTGCGCCCTCGAAAACCCCGCCACGGAATCGCCCTCCTCCCCTCCCCGTGCGCTCGGGTGAAGCCAAAAAGGGAGAAAGGAGGAAAAATGGGGCCATTCGGGCCCATATAGGCCAAAACCCGATTTTCGGGCGGCTACAGTAACCGGCCCGCCGCGGTCCACGCGTCCACGCGGTGCCAGCTGGGTGCCACGTCACCCACGCTCAGCCAACCGGAGGACGACACGTGTCCCCGGACCCGTGCACCGCGACCACGGAATGGCGGCGGCCAATCAGCGGCCGCCACGTGGACCGCACCCATGCCCGCGGTAGGTGCATCGCGTCACGTCAGCGCGTCTCGTCGCGCTGACCGCCCAATGGGAGGCCAACACGTGGCCTCCCCGCTGACACCGCGCCAGGGCCCGCGCGCCTTCCCCGCGCGGCCCTGCCGCCTCGGCTGCTGCGTCCAATGGGGAGACGCCACATGGCGTCCCCCACCTACCCCGCGCGCCCCAGCGCGCCGCGCGCGCTGCCACGCCTCGGGATTCGCGCTCGTGCCTCGAGATTCACGCCAACTGCCTCGGGATCCATGCCAATTGCCTCGGGATCCACTCCAATTGCCTCGGGATCCGCGCCAACTGCCTCGGGATCCGTGCCAACTCGAGATTCGGGCGCTGCTACAGTAACTTTCGGGCGCAGCCCTTTCGGACCGGGCTGCTACAGTGAACCGGGTTCGCTACAGTGCAGCCCGGTTCGCTGCAGCCCACAAAAGCTGATTTGCTACAGTACTTTCCGGGCGCCCAGAACCCACTTTCGGGCGCCCGAAACTTGGGCCCAAGCCCAGTTTCGCCCGTTTTCGTCCGTTCTCATCCGTTTCTCGCCCATTTTCGTTCGAATTTGACAGGCAGCCATGGTTTAACTTGATTTACCTCCAGGCACTTTTAAATTTTCGATCTGGACCAATCTGGGTCACCAAAATCCTTACTGTATTCAGAATCGCTGGCGGACCCCGTTCTCACTATCCGGGTATCCGATCAACGCGAAACTTTGACTGTGGCCTTAAAACATATTTACGGAGCTCCCGTAATTTCCTCAAAATTTTTCGACACTGTGAATTTTCCACTTACAATCTGGGCCCACTTTCTCATATAAAATTCTAGATCTCTTATTTTAATCCCGATTTGGGCCCAATTCACTCCCAGATCATCCTCTACATCTCTAAGCTCAATAAAAATGGTATTTCCTACCATTTTTATTTATATTTACTAATATACCAAGATCTGGTTCACTACACGTTCGCCCCGGTTGCTCGACTCGAGTCAATTCGTATTTTGTTCGCAATTGCTTGTCATTTTAAAATCAAACTCTTTCAAATGGACGTTAAGAGCGCGTTTTTAAATGAGTTTTTGAACGAGAAAGTTTATGTGGCTCAACCGAAAGGTTTTGTAGACCATAAGCAACCTAACCATGTTTTTCGTTTGAAAAATGCTCTTTACGTTCTAAAACAAGCACCGCGAGCGTGGTACGAAAGGTTGACAAAGCACCTTTTGGAAAAGGGCTATACTCGAGGGGGAGCAGATCGGACTCTCTTTGTGAAGCATTATCTGGATAACTTTATTGTGGCACAAATCTATGTCGATGACATTGTATTTGGTGCAACAAGGGATAATGATGCTTCTAAATTCGCTGAAATCATGGAAAGCGAATTTGAGATGTCTATGATGGGGGAACTAACATATTTTCTTGGATTGCAAGTGAAACAAAATGAAGAAGGCATCCATTTGTGCCAATCAAAGTATGCAAGGGAGTTGGTGAAGAAATTCGATTTAGAGAACTCTAAAGACTTTCCGACTCCAATGGGAACTAGCAATAAGGGATTAGGAAGTGAATCTTTTAGTGAAAGTGTAGACGAGAAGCTTTATTGCAGCATGATAGGAAGTCTACTCTATCTCACGGCTAGTCGCCCGGATATATCCTTTAGTGTTGGGATTTGTGCGAGATATCAATCAGCACCAAAGGAGGTTCACCTGAAAGCGGTGAAAAGGATCATCCGGTACGTCAAAGGAACACTGAATTTCGGAATTTGGTATCCTATGAGAACAACTCTTGACATAATAGGATATTCAGATGCCGATTGGGCAGGATCAGTGGATGATCGGAAGAGTACGAGTGGTGCATATTTTTATCTTGGTCATTATCTGGTTGCATGGCATAGTAAAAAGCAAAACTGCATTGCACTCTCAACTGCCGAAGCGGAATATATTTCAGCGGGTAGTTGTTCAACTCAACTCATTTGGATGAAAAGCGTGTTGAGCGACTTCCGAATTTCAGCAACTTCGGTAACTATTCTTTGTGACAACACTAGTGCTATAAATATTTCTAAAAATTCTGTGTTGCACTTGAGAACAAAACACATTGAACTTAGATATCATTTTCTAAGAGAGCTAGTTGAATCAAATATTCTTCAAATTTCCTATATTTCAACTGAAGATCAATTAGCCGACATTTTAACAAAACCTTTGGATCAAAAACGGTTTATTCATTTACGTAAAGCAATTGGAATGCTTTCTTTGAAATAACACTTTTTGAAATCATTGCTTAGGTTAGGTTTTGTTTTGTGTTTGTGTTCTTTATCTATGATTGTACATAGAACATTAATTGAGCATTAGTCTAATTGACTTTAACTGCATCCTTTCATATTGAAATTTATTATGCTTTTGATATCATAATAATTCCTTTGATGTATGATCATTTATGTCAATTAAGTCATCTTTAATTGATCAAAATCAATTTCTCTCTCATATGATCTCTTGGTATAGTTTTTATCATATTTGAAAATTGAGTTAAGTATGAAACTCGAGATCAATTTTTGGTTGAATACCTTATATCTTAAATAATTGATAGCCAATTGAGGGGGAGTTTATTAAAATGTTTATGCTCAAAAGATGTGGAAAGAGTTACATCCCAGTGAGGAGTGTGAAAACTACCACCACATGGAGGAAAGAGCTACCACCTCGGTCGTCCGAGTACTGTGTGCAGCTACCACATGTATACCAAGCATCGTTTTTCGAGTTGAATAGATAAAATACTATTTGGAATACTTGACTCTGTCAAATTCCAAGGTTGGTATAAGGTGGGGATTTTATTGAAAGATACTCAAAGAGCCACTTCTTACAATAAATTGACTAGATATATTATCTAACTTATTTGGGATTTCAAACATCTATCGATCTTGGTGTTTCATTTTCTTTACCATATTAATGATTTGATAAACGCAATACTCATAAGATCGTGATAGATGTCATTGAACTTGTTCAACTTTAAAGGATTTAATTTTTATAAATTTTCGTTTCTTTACTTGGATATTATTGATAGATTGAGCATAATCCATTTCTTTTATGAAACGATGAATTTTGTTTAAAGTTGACATGCAAAAGTGCTTACATACTTTTTCTGGAATTTCTCGAATTTTTCTAAATTTTTCTGAAGAAAAAGTTGGAACCGATCCGGACTGGAATTCCTGTTCCGGATCCCGAACGCAGAATTCTCTGCGGGTAGCCGATCCGGACTGGATTCTTGATCCGCTCCGGACCGCGGCTAGAGTTTTATAAGAAACAAAAGGGTTTTGATTTCTTTTTACAACAAACTTTTGTTTCCAAGTCTCCAGGGTTTCTCTCACTAGAAAACAACCAATTTGGAGCATTTCTAACTTGAGTTCTACGGATTCAAGTAAGTTTCTTTGATCAAAATTCAATTTTTTCACTGTTTTACATTATTGTTCAAAACGTGAGTGAAAATCATGGGTGGAATTCGATTCTAGATGGTTTTTGGTCAAATTTCTTTTGAAATAAGAACTCTGAGTAGATTAGTTTTGTTTATATGCTTGGTTTTCTCTTGATTAACGGATTTTTAGGCTTCGATTTCTGAAAATTCCGTTTTATGGCATATAATGAGAATTTTTAAAAATCATGGGATTGATCTATTTTTAAAATTTTTTTTGCAAAACTAATTTGATTCCTAGTCTCTCTACACGATAATGATTGTTTGGGTACAATTTTTCAAATTTTTAAAAATAAACAATATTTCGTGTTCTTGAGTTTTTGCTCGCAGGTTTTTCAACTTCATAGGCACTAGCAACAATGGTGTTTACATGGATCATTGTTCTTCTTGTCGCCATGGTGCACACACGAGCAACGAACAAACTAAAAAGAGCAAAGAAAACTCAGAAAAAAGGAGAGTTTGTCCTTGTAGACGACTCCGAGACGGAATCTGAGAAAGAATTGTTACGGAATTTGAGTTGGCGTAGTTTCGTGAAAGTCTCAAGTCTTGAAGATTGAAGGTGAAGAAAGTTGGATCATTTAACTCAATCTCAAGAAAGAAGAATTCAAAAGGATCAGGTATGTTTAACTAAATATTTTGTGTGATCCGAATACTTCTTGTAGTGTAGAAACACTTGGAAGAATCTTTCATTGCATAAAAATCAAAAACTGGACTTGGGACATGTTCAGGATCCGGATCAGGTTGTTCGATCCGGATCCCGAAGGTGGTTCGTTCATACACCAGTTCAATCCGGATCGTAGTCTCATGATCCGGATCCCGAACAGTGAGTTTACCATTTTCCTTGAACGATCCGGATCATGCTTCGCAATCCGGATCCCGAACGTTGATGTTTGGTAAACTGTATGAACGATCCGGATCGTGCACTTCGATCCGGATCCCGAACCTTCGTTTTTCTGGAACTGGCTGTCTCGTTACGACGATCCGGATCCTAGCTAGTCCGATCCGGATCACCGTCCGTAAAATTTCCAGAAATGTTAGGTTTTTGATTCTTATCTCCTTCCTAGGGTTTCTAACCTATAAATACACCCTATGACTCTTTTTCTAGGGGGAATCCACATAGTCTTTAGCCGTCATTTTCATATACCATTTTATACGGCTATAGATCCACATATAGAGAAGAAAGGAAATCATTAGAGAATACTCTATGTTTCTTCATCTATATTGATTAGTTTGATTCTAGGTTTTCATACTCACATCTCGAGTTGAATCAAACTAATGAATACTTAGATGGTATTTCCGATCTATCTTTGATCTAAGTATTCGGCGGATCATCACCACCCAAAACAACGATTTACCCCAAAAATCGGCGCGTGGATTCGCGTGTCCTTGTGGATTCAAGGTTCAACCGCTCTCGTGGATTCGGAGCGAGGCACGTTCGTGGATTCGAAGGGTGCTATTGGGTGAAGACCGTGGATTCGGTCGGACGTCGTGGATTCGACGTTGGACGCCGTGGATTCGGCGTTGGGCGCAGATCGTGGATTCGAGAAGCGTCGCGGAGAGAGCGGAGAAGATCCTCTAGGAGCGTATGGAAAAGGTTGAGTCGTAAGTGTGTACGGTAAATCACCTTGTACGTGTTTTAATTATAGTGGATTTCTGCCGTGTTATCGGTCCCGTGGTTTTTTACTCCGGTGATGGAGTTTTCCACGTAAAAATCTTGCGTATTATTTTTATTTCCGCATTGGGTTTTATCGCAACGATTTTTTGAGTGTTTATACGTTTACACCTATTCACCCCCCTCTAGGTGTTTTTTCCCCTATTTAGATCCGTATTACATATAACCCAACAAGTGGTATCAGAGCGGGAATAGGGTTGTAAACAATGGAAATTAAACAATGGAAATTGACTTATTTTCTTGGATTGCAAATTAAACAAAATGATGAAGGTATTCACTTGAGTCAATCCAAGTATGCAATGGAGTTGGTCAAAAAGTTTGATCTAGAAAATTGTAAAGATTTTCCGACTCCAATGGGAACTAGCCACAAGGGACTTGGAAGTGAATCACATAGTGAGAATGTAGACGAGAAATTGTATCGAAGTATGATTGGAAGTCTACTTTACCTCACGGCTAGTCGCCCAGATATATCTTTTGGTGTTGGGATTTGCGCGAGATATCAATCAGCACCAAAGGAGGTTCACCTGAAAGCGGTGAAAAGGATCATCCGGTATATCAAAGGATCAATTAATTTCGGAATTTGGTATCCTATGGGAACAAGTTTGGATATTGTTGGATACTCAGATGCCGATTGGGCAGGATCAGTGGATGATCGGAAAAGCACGAGTGGTGCATGCTTCTATCTTGGCCATTGCCTTGTTGCATGGCACAGTAAAAAGCAGAATTGCATAGCACTCTCGACTGCCGAAGCGGAATACATTTCAGCTGGAAGTTGCTCAACTCAACTCATTTGGATGAAAAGCGTACTGAGCGACTTCCGCATTTCAGCATCTTCGGTAACAATACTTTGTGACAACACTAGTGCTATTAACATTTCTAAAAACCCTGTGTTGCACTCTAGAACAAAACATATTGAACTTAGATATCATTTCCTTAGAGAGCTAGTTGAATCAAATACTCTTCAACTTTCATATATTTCAACTGAGGATCAATTAGCTGACATTCTAACAAAACCTTTGGATCAAAAACGTTTTATTCATTTACGAAAAGCAATTGGGATGCTTTCCTTGAAATAATCCTCTTTTTGAAATCTTTGCTTAGGATAGGTTTTGTATTTGTTTTTGTTTTGTTCATTATCTATGTTTGTACATAGGACATAAATTGAGCATAGATCATAATTGACTTTAATTGCATCTTTTCGCACATTTAGAAATTTATTATGCTTTTGCCATCATAATATTTCACTGTTGCAATGATCATTTATGTTAATTAAATCATCTTCTAAAAGTGATCAAAGTCAATTTCTCTCTCTCTATGATCTCTTGGTATAGTCATTATCTTATTTGACTGCTTAGTCGAGTATGAAATCGAGATCAATATTTGGTTGAATACTTTATATCTTAAATAATTGATAGCCAATTGAGGGGGAGTCTTAGAAAAGGTAAAATGCTCAAAAGATGTGGAAAGAGTTACATCCCAATGAGGAGTGTGAAAACTACCACCACATGGAGGAAAGAGCTACCACCTCGGTCGTCCGAGTATTGTGTGCAGCTACCACATGTATACCAAGCATGGTTGTTCAAATTTTTGATTAAGTAAAATGCATGTTGAAATACTTGACTCTGTCAAATTTCAAGGTTGGTATAAGGTGGGTTTTTAATGAAAGATGCTCAAAGAGCCACTCTCTTCAACAGATTGTCTAGATATATTATCTACTATATTTGGGATTTCAAACATCTATTGATCTTTGTATTTCATTTTCTTTACTGAATTGATGATTTGATAAAGGCATTACTCATAAGATCAAGTTAGATGTGATTGAAGGTGTTCAACTTTAAGGGATTTAATTCTTGTAAATTCTCGTTTCATTTTTGGATATTATTGATAGATTTGGCATAATCTAATTCTTGTTGTATGAAACGATGATTTTTGTTTAAAGTTGATACACATTTGTGCTTACAATCTTTTTCTGGTTTTTCTTGAATTTCTCTGAAATTTTCTAAAGAAAAAGTTGGGGCCGATCCGGATCGGGCTAGATGATCCGGATCCCGAACGCAGGAATTCTTCTGCGGGCTGACGATCCGGATTGTATCTGCCGATCCGGATCCCGAACGCAGTTTCTCACTGCGGGTAGCCGATCCGGATCGCAGTTATGAACTGATCCGGATCGCGGCTAGGTTTTATAAGGAACGAAAGGGGTTTTTGATTTCTTTACTCCAATCTTTTGTTCCGAAGTTTCCAGAGCCTCTCTCTCTAGATTTCATCCTTCCTGGAAGCTTTCAAACTCAGGTTCTTCAACTCCAAGTAAGTTTTATTGATCAAAATCTCGGTTTTTCACCGTTTTTCTCTTTTCCTCCTCAAACGTGATGAATTTCTTGGATCAACTTTGTTTGTGGATGGTTTTTGATCAAATTTCTTTTGAAATAAGAACTCTGGGTAGATTAGTTTTGATTATGTGCTAGGTATTCTCCTGATTAACGAATTTTTAGGCTTCGATTTCTAAAATTTCAGTTTTAGGGCATATAATAGGGATTTTCGAAAATCATGCAATTGATCTATTTTTAAAAGTCCTTTTGCAAAACTAATTTGATTCTTAGTCTCTCTACATGATAATGATTCTTTGGATACAATTTTTTCAATTTTTGAAAAACTAAGAATTTTTGTGTTCTTGAGTTGGTCTACACAGGATTCCTTTTCTCAAGAAACCATTAGTAATGGTGATCACTTGGATTGTCTTTCTACTTGCGGCTATGGTTCATACAAGAGACACCGTCAAGCCCAAGAGGGCTAAGAAGGCTAAGAAAGCGAAGAAAGCTAAAGATGATTCCGATACAGAATCTGAAACGGAATCAATTGACTGGGATGAACTGCAAGTTGAAGCAGCGACTGTTCCCACTGCTTCAAAGGGAAAAGCGCCTGCGGAAACATCGAAGGCTCCGCCTACTGCTGCTGAAAAAGGGAAAGCTCCAATGGAAGAAACTTCTGGGAAAACAAGAAGAAAAAGTATTGCTCGCAAGAGAGGAAGTGCTCGAGGAATCACCATTGAGCAACCAGCTGCTGGCCAAGCACCTCCTCAAGACTTTGTCAGCTCGGCTAGAATAAAGGATTTTGAAAACAGAGAATGCATTGGAGAAAGGCATGTTGATGTAAAAGCCTTAAGGCAGCGTTCTCAGATGTTCGGGACTTTGTTTGACCAGAGAGGTCTTGCTTCCATTTGCAATTTCCCGGAGAACACTGGGTATTGTCTTCACTCAGTGAGGATGTTTTATCAGAATGCCTGCTATCTAGTTGATCAGGAAAGCGGGCGTCGGGATTTTCAAACATTAGTCAAGAATGTCAGAATCAAAGTAACGCCTCAGCTAATTGGTGAAGTACTAGGGATGGACGCCCGAGCCGATGGCACTCATTACCTGAAGAATCAAGCTTTCAACAACTTCTCCTGGAGAGTGGTAGTTGATGGAATCTGTGTTCCAGATACTCGGTCGACAGGAAACTCCGTTTTCTCGAAAGAACTACGACCAGAGTACCGCATCTTAAATCTCATTGTTTGTTACAATATTATTCCAAACATGAACACTAAGGTTCTTCGGTGGGAAAGAATGATATTCCTTTATCTACTTGGAAACCCCGCAGCAGCAATGGGAGCTAACTTAAACATTCCCTACGTCATCTGGTCAAGGATGGCACGATATGTGGAGCAAGCTCATCCGTCAGAGAGACTACCTTTTCCAATGATCATCATGCGCATTCTTCGCAAGTTTAAAGCTGACACAAATGCGAGTTCCTATCTGCACAGTTTAGGAACGATCAATGACACAACATTTGTAAAGTCTCTTTCGACGAAGCCAGATGAACCTTTCATACCTCTTCACCGGCAACGCGAACAACGACAACAAGCAACAACCTCTGCACCGGCAGCAGCTCCTCCAGTTCAACCAGCACCTCCGGCACAAGAAGCACCACAATCAACTTCTGATGATGATGCATCTGTTACCTCAATCTATAAAGAACAGCAAAGGCTCTCCAACGAGCAAGAACGTATATCAAATGAACTAATTGAGGTAAAGGAAGAAATAAAGAAGGTAAATAAACATCAATCAGCAATGAACAAGCGAATAAAGAAGATCTTCCAAATCCTCGGCTGTATCAATTCAGACGAGTCTGAATAATCCGTATCCTTCTAATTTCTGTTTATTATGCATATGCTTAAATCCTTCTGTTGTGCAGGTTTTTAAGTTTTAATTTGAGTTTTTAGTTCTCGAACTTAAACTGTTAACCATTCTCTCCACTTATGTAATTTTTGGCTTTATTTGTGACAAAAAGGGGGAGAGAGTTTAGAACAATGAGAGAGTTTAGAACAATGATTGAACAATGATTGTGAACTGATGATGAAGATTTTGTGTATATCAAGGTAAGTATGATCTCAACTTCAACTTTGGTTTTCATCTTGTGATTGTTTGCATGTCTCGACTAACTATTCGACTAACTATTTGGGCATGTAATATAACTAACAAGTTGATGTTGGACTAACATTTTGACATTTGGTTTTTGAATGCATAGAAGATATGTTGGTTTTTAACTTTGATTCTCTTACATATCTGAATTCTCAAATGTCATGGTGATTAGATAAACTCTATCTCTGTACTAGGTTTTGTATGCTAAATATTCTTGAGGTATCTAACGATCTCTTTTTGTCAAGAATGATTTCTTTGTGCAGAGAGTACAGATGTCTAAGTCTAGAGTCTGTTTTAGGAGTTTATCTCATGTTTTTAAATTTTTGGATCTCCATTGTAAATTTTTGTTGTATGGTGATAGCAACAAAAATATCTTTTTGAATTTTCTTTAGTGGATCTATGTTTTGTCACGAAGCCGCCAAAGGGGGAGATTGTTACGGAATTTGAGTTGGCGTAGTTTCGTGAAAGTCTCAAGTCTTGAAGATTGAAGGTGAAGAAAGTTGGATCATTTAACTCAATCTCAAGAAAGAAGAATTCAAAAGGATCAGGTATGTTTAACTAAATATTTTGTGTGATCCGAATACTTCTTGTAGTCTAGAAACACTTGGAAGAATCTTTCATTGCATAAAAATCAAAAACTGGACTTGGGACATGTTCAGGATCCGGATCAGGTTGTTCGATCCGGATCCCGAAGGTGGTTCGTTCATACACCAGTTCAATCCGGATCGTAGTCTCATGATCCGGATCCCGAACAGTGAGTTTACCATTTTCCTTGAACGATCCGGATCATGCTTCGCAATCCGGATCCCGAACGTTGATGTTTGGTAAACTGTATGAACGATCCGGATCGTGCACTTCGATCCGGATCCCGAACCTTCGTTTTTCTGGAACTGGCTGTCTCGTTACGACGATCCGGATCCTAGCTAGTCCGATCCGGATCACCGTCCGTAAAATTTCCAGAAATGTTAGGTTTTTGATTCTTATCTCCTTCCTAGGGTTTCTAACCTATAAATACACCCTATGACTCTTTTTCTAGGGGGAATCCACATAGTCTTTAGCCGTCATTTTCATATACCATTTTATACGGCTATAGATCCACATATAGAGAAGAAAGGAAATCATTAGAGAATACTCTATGTTTCTTCATCTATATTGATTAGTTTGATTCTAGGTTTTCATACTCACATCTCGAGTTGAATCAAACTAATGAATACTTAGATGGTATTTCCGATCTATCTTTGATCTAAGTATTCGGCGGATCATCACCACCCAAAACAACGATTTACCCCAAAAATCGGCGCATGGATTCGCGTGTCCTTGTGGATTCAAGGTTCAACCGCTCTCGTGGATTCGGAGCGAGGCACGTTCGTGGATTCGAAGGGTGCTATTGGGTGAAGACCGTGGATTCGGTCGGACGTCGTGGATTCGACGTTGGACGCCGTGGATTCGGCGTTGGGCGCAGATCGTGGATTCGAGAAGCGTCGCGGAGCGAGCGGAGAAGATCCTCTAGGAGCGTATGGAAAAGGTTGAGTCGTAAGTGTGTACGGTAAATCACCTTGTACGTGTTTTAATTCTAGTGGATTTCTGCCGTGTTATCGGTCCCGTGGTTTTTTACTCCGGTGATGGAGTTTTCCACGTAAAAATCTTGCGTATTATTTTTATTTCCGCATTGGGTTTTATCGCAACGATTTTTTGAGTGTTTATACGTTTACACCTATTCACCCCCCTCTAGGTGTTTTTTCCCCTATTTAGATCCGTATTACATATAACCCAACAAGAATCAGTGAACTGGGACTAACTAATGGACGACGACGCAGCGCTTCCTAAATCAAAAGGAAAAACCTCTGATACAACTAAGGCGAAGACAGCGCCTTCTGCTGCAGAGAAAGGCAAAGCTCCAATGCCACCATCGACTATCTCAATGAAAAGGAAAAGGATTGCTCGACGAATGGGACGTGCACGAGGGATTGAAATTGAAGAACCAATGACTCATGATTCACCACCTCGTGAGGAACTCGTGTCTGTCAATACTGACCGACTGAAAGCTTTTGAAAATCGAGAATGTATTGGAGAAAGACACGTTAATATTGGAGCCCTTCGAGACCATTCTCCGGCGTTTGGAAATCTGATTGAACAAGGCAATCTTTCTCAAGTTTGCAAATTTCCGAAAACGCTTGGATACTGTTTGCATCTAGTACGAACCTTCTACATAAATGCGCTGCAGCTTCAAGAACATGAAGACGGTCCAATGGAGTTTTATACGAATGTCCGAGGGACAAGGCTCAAAATAACTCCACACTTAATTGGAGAAGTCCTAGGGATGCAATCTAGCATGACAGGGATCAACTACTTGAAAGGAAGGAGTTTAACAAACGGGTTGTGGCAAACTGTTGTGAAGGGAATATGCATGGCGAAAACTCAGTCAAGTGGAAATTCAGTTAAATCCTGAGAACTTCGACCTGAGTACCGGTTCCTCAACTTCATCATTTGTTACAATATTCTTCCGAACATGCAGACGAAAGTCCTACGATGGGATCGAACGCTTTTCTTATATCTATTGGGACATTCGTCAGAGGCAGTGGGTTTGAACATCAACATTCCATACATCATTTGGAATAGGATGACACGGTACGTTGAGCATCTTCATCCAACGGAAAGACTACCATTTCCATTAATCATAATGAGGATTTTAAGGAAATTCAAGGTTGATATCAGCTCTACAAGTTATCAACACTGCTTAGGTATGATTAATGATTCAGCAGTTGTTAAGTCTTTTCATAAACTGCCTCATGCCACCCCAACTCCTCCGCACGTGAAGAAACCCTCCGTCGGTACTTCTGCATCACCTTCAAAGCAAGTACCCATGCCAGATGATGAAGCGTCTGTTACATCAATTTACAAGGAGCAGCAACGATTATCGTTTGAACAGGAACAAACCACTAAAGAACAGAAGCGCATCTCTGATGAGCTTGAGTTAATCACTGCAGCCCAGATCACTCTAACAAAGAAGTTCACTTCAATGAAAAAGTTGATGAAAAAGATGTTCTCAAAGATGGGATGTAGTACCTCTGAAGAGTCAGAGTCGGACAATTGATTCTTTTTAAATCTTTTGTTTTGCAGGTTTTAGTCTTAGTTCTTACATTTTCTTTTTGCACTTTTAACTCCCTTTTATTTTTGTACTTTTGGCTTTGTTTAGTGACAAAAAGGGGGAGAGAATTATGAACTGGTTTGACAACAATTCTCTGTGAGAACTTTGAACTTTGGAACGATTAAAACTTGGAGGTAAGTATACAACAACTTTGGTTTTGTATTGTGAATAATTGCATGTCTCGACTAACTATTTGACTAAATATTTGGGCATGTAATATTACTAACAAGTTGTTGTTGACTAACAAACTTATGACATTTGGATTTTAATGCTTAGAAGATATGTCTATCTCTGATTGATATTTTAATACATATCTGATTTTACAAATGTCTTGATGAGTATAAACTTCATCTCTCTGGTTGGTTTTTTTAATGTTAAATTCTTGAGGTATCTAACGTTTTCTTTTGTCAAGAATTACTTCTTTTTGCAGAGAGTACAAACGTCTAAGTTTAGAGTTTGTTTTAGGAGTTTATCTCATGTATTCTTTTTGGATCTCAAATGTAAATTTTTGTTGTATGGTGATATCAACAAAAATATCTTTTTGAATTTTCTTAAGTGGATTTATGTTTTGTCACGAAACCGCCAAAGGGGGAGATTGTTAAGGAATTTGTCTTGGTGTATTTCGTGAAATAGTTAAGTCTTGAAGATTGAAGATGAAGATGGTTGGATCATATACCTCAATCAAAAGAAAGAAGAATTCAAAAGGATCAGGTACGCTTAACTAAATAAGTTTGGTGATCCGAATACTTCTTATAGTGTAGAAACACTTGGATGGATTTTTAATCGCATAAAAATCAAAAACTGGACATGTTATATGTTCAGGATCCGGATCAGGGTACTACAGTCCGGACCCCGAACATAGGTTAGTTCATGCGCAAATCCAGTCCGGAACACACCTGATTCAGTCCGGACCCCGAACGTGGAATTTGCAGAAATTGCATGAACAGTCCGGACCGTGGTAACTTCAGTCCAGACCCCGAACGTGGTTTTCTGGAAAAGTTCTGTCTATTGACGACAGTCCTGATCGCACTTATTCCAGTCCGGACTGTCGACCTGAAAACTTCCAGATAAGGTTGGTTTTTGATTCTTATCCTCTTCCAATAGTTTCTAACCTATAAATAGACCCTATGATTCATCTTTTAGGGTAATCCAAAATACGGTCGAAAAAGAGAAAAATTTACCTATAGAGAAGAAAGGAAATAACTAGATTTAATTCTATGTTTCTTTATCTATATTAATTTGATTCTAGGTTTTCATACTCAGATTTTGAGTAGAATCAAATTAATGAATACTTAGATGGTATTTCCGATCTATCTTTGATCTAAGTATTCGGCGGATCATCACCACCAACAAAATAATGATTTTCCCCAAAATCGGCGCGTGGATTCGCGTGGCCTTGTGGATTCAAGGTGCTACCGCTCTCGTGGATTCAGAGCGAGGTACGATCGTGTGATCATGGCGTTCTACTTGGTGGAGACCATGGATTCGGTCAGACGTCGTGGATTCGACGTTGGACGCCGTGGATTCGGCGTTGGACGCACATCGTGGATTCAAGGCGCGTTGCGGAGCGAGCGGAGAAGATCAACTCGGAGCGTATGGAAAAAGGTTGAGTCGTGTGTGAGTACGTTATATCACCTTTGTACGTGTTTAATCTTAGTAGATTTCACCGTGTTATCGGTCCCGTGGTTTTTTACTCCTGTGATGGAGTTTTTCACGTAAAATCTCTGCGTGTTATTTTTCATTTCCGCATTGGGTTTTATTACGCAAAGATTTTTGAGTGTTTATTGTTTACACCTATTCACCCCCCTCTAGGTGTTTTTTCTCCTATTTAGATCCATATTATACATAACCCAACAACGTGTTCATCATCCCTACCCCCTGCTCCTTCGACAAGCCCCACTTGAGATGTTGGGGCCGCCGGTTGTGCTGGTGGTGGTGGCGCGTAATGGCCAACCTGGGGCAGTTCCTGAAGCTGGGCCCGCTCATCGTTTCTGCCCCCAACTCTCTCGGCGATCCAGTCTGAGTCAACGGGGTCGCCAGCTGTTCTGGCGAGGGTGGCAGCCCGTAATGGCCAGCCTGTTATTGAGGAGGTCCCTAAAGAGGGGCTTGTCCATCGCTCCTGCCTCCAGTTTTTTCAGCTAGCCTGGCCTGAGGCACCGACGTCGATGACTGTACTGGAGGAGGTGGCAGCCCATGCTGGCCAGCCTGATCTTGGGCCGGTCCCGATGGAGGAACCCGCCCGTCGTTCCTGCCCCCGGCTTGTGGCTGGGCGAACGGCGATGGAGGGGGCAGAGTTATCCCCCGGTAAGCGTCCAATTGCTGGTCGATGTTCTGCCACATCGGGCACATTCTCATTTGGTACGAGGTCGGCTGTGGCTATACTACCCCCAACGTTTGCGTATTTGGAAAGGACTACTTTTGCTATGCTAGCATTATCGTCGACGTCTGTCTTTCCCCCAGCGGCCAAACCATATGGACAGGCACTGCCGGCTGCCACATGGAAGCCACCAAGGTCGACGGCATCGGCCATGATTGTGGCAGAGTGTATAGAGGTTTCGTCACACCTCCGTCACACACCTCACTTTGGCCAAACGAAGGCTAAGCCCGCCGAACTTTGTCAGTCGAAGCCGTGTGGGCGGCCGTTGCTGCGTTCAGACGCGCGTTGCGTGCCTGATTGTCTTTCTCGATTTGAGTTTGCGTTCGCTCGAGAGAATATAGCGCTTGTTTCATTAGCAAGAATGCCTCTGCTATGCTCGGCCCCTTTTGAGCCGACCGTCCACAGATACTACTCGCGGACATTTTTGTTAGGAGAGGTAAGAATTACCTAAGCGTCCCACTGAGCCATGTCAAGAAAGTTATTGGGGCCAAAATGTGGCTTGCGCGCGATCGGCCCCTTTGGGTGACCCTCCAGAGGTGTCGAAGTGTGTCGCGTGCCAACAATCAAGCGATCGGGCCGAGGAAGGATCCGCTCGGCCGGATTCTCCTCTGGTAACTTCTCACGACCACTCGACTGAGGACAGCCGAAGCGGGTTTACGGAGGTACAGAGGGATCGCCGGTTTCGGCTTGAATAGCTGAACCGGGTGTAGATAAATGTATGACTGATGAGCCGATTGTAATGTTTAAAGCACAAAAATCACCAATAAAGACACGGCTGAATGGCCAGTTTACACTCTAAAGGAAAAATATGATAAAGACACGGCTGAGCCGGTTTACACTTTAAATTGATAAATAAAAACATGACCGAATTGTCGATTTACATTTTATATTGATAAAGAAAATGATACAAGTGGGAAAAAGGGATAGAATGACTACAATTAAGGCTACTCCTAAAAAAGTAGTAAAAAAGAAGAAAAATGAGTTAAGTTAACCTACTCCCAGATAAATGAAGAAGGTGGGGTGGTACCGGGCTTACGAGGTTGTCGGACCCCTTTTCCTTCGATTGTTCGGGTATTTATACACTTCCCGAACCAAGGTACGTAGCCGCCAATTTTGGAAATCGGCACAATCTAAGGGGAATCATCGTAAATTACTCAACTACTTCCTTTTGAGTCAACTCCCCTCAAAAGGATATTAGTTGTCTTTCTGTCTAGATTCATTCCCCAATTATTACACCGAAACGTGATCTTCGGCACTTTCCAATACTGGAATCCTCTTGCCGTTTTGGAATTCGTTGCGAGATTCATGCCCCGAATCTCATACCCTTCCTTTTTAGAGCTTTTCTTTTCTGGCTTGATCAGCCGAAGGTTTGACCGGGGCGGTTTGATGCTTCTTTGGCCGAAATTGCTACTGGATGAGGTGATAATCTTCTTATCGGCTGCTTCTCCTGTCGGCTGATGCCTTCAACCGATAGCATGCATCGCGTGCTGCGTTCTCACGCAACTGAGATCGGTCCGGATCAGGACGCGGATCCTTCTTCGGTTGACTCATTCTTCCGTCGGCTGATCTCTTTAGCCAATGGCGTACACCACGTGTCACTTTCCAAGGTGGTGAAAATTTTGGTCTCAACAATGGGAAAACGGCTACTTTCCCATTTGAGGAAGTTCGACTCAAAAGGATGTAGTTGAGGAATTTACGATGATTTCCCCAAATCATGCCGAATATTCAAATCGACGAATAAACGTATGGTTCAGAGTTTATAAATACCCGAACCATCAAAAAAAAAGGGTCCTGCAACCTCGTAAGCTAGTGACTACCCCTACTTTTTCATTTCATACCTGCATTTACTACATTCCTAGATTGATTTTCATATCTACATTTACCACACTTCCTAGGAGTAGGCTTAATTTTAATTGGCTTCCAGTTCCCTTTTTAACCCCGTTCCTATCAATACAAATTCTTAATTGGTTCTTTAGCCGTTTCAAATCTTTGCCTCCACATCTCAGTTCGGTTATTTTAGGCCGAACTCTCTTTGCCTCCATACCCCAATTTGGCTAATCTAGGCCGAACGGTCGCGAGAGTTGATTGAGAAGAACCCAGCTGAGCAGATCCCTCCTCAGCCCGATGGCTTGATCCATCGGCACGCAGCACATCACACTCAGAGGGTCACCCCACAGGGGCCGATTGACGACCGAACCCGGTAAACGATTAGCGCTACATTTTCGGCCCCAACAACTTTCTTGGCACGTCCGATGGGACTCTCAAGTAACTCTTACCTATCTTCTACCGTTGTCATGTCAGAAGACAACAGTCTGACCCTCAGGAACATAGTTGTTCCTAAACAAGTGGGGAACGACCAGGTCAGCAGCGCTAAACGCACGGATGACCCACCGCCGACGCTACTAGAGGCCCTTGAGACCAGCGGGAGGTCGGCACCACAAGAGCCGACCCTATCCAAGTTATTCGGGCAAATCGTCCGAATACTGGAGAATGTCGAGAGGACCCAAGCGTCCCTCGAGAGGAACAACTAGGCACAAGAGGCTCGCCTGGAATTAGTTTTGGCCGTCGTAGCGGCCTCGAACGAGAATATGGCTCAGATCGGGCAAACGCTCGCCCGAAATGAGCCATACAGTGGAGGGTTTGCCTCCACAACACCCTAGCAATTACCAACGCAATCGATCACGATGGCGCCGGCAATGTCAACAATGCAACTTCTCGGAGTTGCATCGCCGATGGCTACTTATCAAGCGGCGCAGTTGCTGGGAGCAGTACAGCCGTAGATGACCCCATACCAAACGAGGACGAGACCAATGGGGCAGAACATCGGCCGGCAACCAGATGTCTACTGGTGGATTCTTCTACCTCCCCACCATCGTTCGTCCAGCCACAGACTGGGGGCAGGAACGACGGGCAGGTCCCTCCGCAGGGATCGATCCAGAACCCGGCCGGCCATTATCGACCGCCACCTCCGCCAGCGCAGCCGGCGACCCCGGTAGCTCAAGCCGGACGCGCCGAAATGGCTGGCGGCAGGAATGAAGGGAAAGTCCTTCTGCAAGGACCGCCTCAAAATCAGGTCGGCCAATACGGGCTGCCACCTCCACCGATGCAACCGGCAGCCCCAGCACCTCCAGTGGGGTTTGCCGACATTCACGCCCGTGTGGATAAAGTTATCCGGAATACCTTCGGCACAGAGACCAGGCCGGCATTCGGCCAGTGTTCAGGTCCCCTTATCCCAATCATATCGATACGGACCATCTGTACCCAGCTAACTGGAAGATGCCGAAATTCGACAAATTCTCGAGAGAAGAGAACGAGAATACAATCGAGCACATTGCTCGATTTATGGCGAAATGCCGAGAGGCGGCCGCCAACCCATTACTAAAAATGAGGTTGTTCAGCATGTCGTCGACTAAGATGACGTTCTCGTGGTACACAAGTCTGCCTCACAATTCCGTCCGGGACTGGGACGAGCTCGAGGCCAAGTTCCACAAGCAATTTTATCGGACCGTGCCCGAATCATCAATTGTCGATCTAGTATCGGTAGAATGCTGGGAAGACGGTAGAGGAATATTTTAACCATTTCAAGACGACGAGAAATAGGTGTTTCGTGATAATGCCTAAGGCCGAATTTACAAAAATAGCTTTTAACAACCTACACTTTAGGACCCGAGATCATTTCGAGGGTTAACATTTTTCCAATCTTTTTTATATGAGGGTTCGGGTTGCTCAAGACGAGCAATTCCAGAAGAATAACAAGGAGAAGCAGCCGAAATAGGGCCGCGGATAATATTGGAGAAAGCCGAAGGAGCACAATGTCTCCTTCGTCAAACAATGCTCGAATTCGTAGAGAGCCAAGCGAAGTAAGCAAAGACGAGTCTTCGGCCAAAGAGGCCGAAGTGTGTGCGGCCGAAATGATATCGGGCCGCTAGCCTCACACATGTTAGATCTTGAAGCCGAGTAAGGCCCAAAATGTTGAGACTCGAGCGTCGCTAACGCCTTCACGTTTGACACGTCCAAGACCAACATCGAGGAGGGCTAGACGATACGTCCCTACGAGGAGCTCAGGAGACGGAAGTACTGCAAGTGGCACCATTCTTAGAGCCACCGCACAGGCAAATGCTTCGCCTTTAAGAAGCAAATTCAAAACGATACAGGGGCCCGAATCCCCCGCACAGAAGAAATTGGCTCGTAATCTGTTTCGGCTCTGCATCAGGTGCAAGGCCGAAATAACCAATGAAGACTGGGACGCTCTCCTCCTCAACATACCCGAGGAGGCAAAGAAATGGTTCACCTTCATCAGCGAAGGCGTGCACCGCCATGACCACTGGTTGAACCCAAGTTCGGCCAAAGGGTCCAGCAAGCGGTCCTCCGAAGAAAAGGACAATAAAGAAGAGCAAGGCCCTCTTATCCAGAGGTTTTGGCGAGAGTCCTACTGCGAGAGGCCGAGGCCGACCCCTGTCGGCCAAGAGGGGCAACGGGCCCCACAACAGCAACAGGGTCCCCACCACGACTATAACGAAAGTCGGGTCCAGGGGGCACCTTGAAGACCTTTCGGCCAACAGGCTGAAGGAGAACCAGCGTATGGGCCCTCGCAACGCCCAGAATAGATCAGGCCCCACCAGAGTCTCAAGCCGCTGGGGGCTAAAAGGGGCCCAATCGGTCACCCATGGAAGGTGCGGACAACATGACCTCCCTACTATAGGACGCCGGGGGCAGGAGAAACCCCGTCGGTCCCCAATGAAAAGTTTCCTTAGCTCACCAAGGAAGAAGTAGAAGCCCTAGGCATCTAGCTAGCTCAGGAGCTTAAGATCCAACCATGGCCCAAGCCGTGGCAAAGAAGGACGATCCTCAGGGAGCACCTGAAGGAAATGGACCCGCCGGCAGACGTGCCAATGGAACAATGGTTCGCGTCAAAGGGACCGGCCCGTTGGCAAAGGTCGGTCATGACAAAGATGCATAAGCATCAAATGTAGATACTGGAGGTCGATGCCCGCAACAATAGCATCGCGGCCCAGTGGCCACGACCGAACCCGAGGCGGGAACGACCCACGCATCGGCACCCCTTGACACCGATGCGCCATAACCAAGAGGCCGAAGGCTCAATCGTGTTGCCTTAGAAGAAAACACCGATGCTTTGATTGGTGGTTGCCGAGCCGGCAGACGAAGCCGCCCGGCTAGAGCTGGACGCTCGTTTGAAGGCCCTAGAGGCCGCTATGTGCCGCAGCCAAGAAGCGCCCAACGAATGAGAAAAAACTGAGGGATCTGTTAAACGGGACCTCGGTAGAGTGACCCGACGGGAAAGGTGGCCACCGAGGGACAACGAAGAGGTCCTCACTCCGTCTTCGGCTGAGATAGAGGCCGAAGGGAAGAAGCCTTGGACCGATAGCTTGTCGATCGATGAGGACGCGATGGACATCGGCATGGTCTATGTCCTGCCAATGTCCTTCAAGGCAATGGCATCTTAGCAGGACATTGATGAGCATACCTCTGATGACGAGGGTCTGCCTATAGCCAAGCTCCAGCTAATGAAGTGCAAGGCGGAGGCCAAAGTGGTGGTATTCGAGAAGCCATCGGCCTTCCACACTAGGTTCATAAGGTCATTATATATACAGGCCTTGATCGAGGGGTGGCTAGTCAGCCGCGTAATGGTAGATAGAGGGGTGATGGTGAACGTCATGCTCATCGCCTTCTTAAAGAGGATCAGCAAGAGCAAAGAGGAGCTCAAGCCGACCGACACGACAATGACCGACTTTACTGGAGGCGATCAGGCAACGAGAGGGGTAGACGACAGAGTAGAGGAGATATTGGCTGAAGGGAGGCCACAGCTCGTGGATGTGAGCATGGAGTCCATCGGCCACGTAAATTGGGCCGATGAGGACCCGGACCAGATCTCATTCGTCCGGGTGACCGAAGAGGGGGTGCAAGTAAAGCTCCTCGACGAAACCAGCCGACTAACGACAGGTGACGGACCCCCGGCCTGGATCAAATGGCACATAGGGGGCAGTAGGCGAGGCCACATCAAGTCCTCAAAGAAATAAGCCGGCACAAGAAGCCAGCAGATTCGGCCATTGCAACATAGGCCGAAGAAGCCAGTAGGTAAGGCCACGCCAGGGCCTCAAAGAAATAAGCCGGCACGAGAAGCCGGCGAAGGGGTAATTTTGGCTATTACACCACGGACCGAAAACTTGGCAGTGGGGTCCGAGGAAGAAATCATGACTCCAATATTTGGAATCAGAAGACAAGGCGCCTCGGTTAGCCAAAAGGATCGGGCGACAACGTGCGAAATTCGGGAAAAAATGCTCGATTATACGCGGGCCCATCAAAGCCGAGTTCAGTATGCATGCAACGAACGGATAAAGGCAAAGTCCTTCAGCGTCGGGGATTTAGTATCAAAGCTGATGCTACCCATCGGCAAAAAGAACCGTTTATGCGGGAAGTGGTCTCCATAGTGGGAAAGACCATTCCGAATCAATCAGTTGAGTACTTAAAGAAAATTCTTACTACTTGGAAACTTTGTGCAGATTGGAAGGTGATTAACACATCGGTTTGGGAGAATGCGGAGCAAAAAACACAGCAAAAACTTTACATTTAATGAGTCGATACATCTGAAAGCTAAGAAAAAATGAATACAGAAGTGTTACAGGATGTCGAAATACAGGACCAAGAAGTCGTAGTCGACGAAGAAGGTTGGAGGTTGAAATACAGGACCACTATCAAGCCGAGAAAGGAGGAGAAGCCAAAGGTGAAGGATCAAGCACTGCCTTATGAAAATTGAGACACCTGACCACCATGAAGTCGACGGGTCTCAAACCTCTTAAACTCCCATGACAGACTTGTGCCAGGCACGATGTTCCCCGTGGGACGATGGAAACCGACCTCAAAGGAAAGTCGGCCAAAGCGTGACAGCGCGCCTCCCCGGTAGGGAAAACCAGATGCCGAGCGGCTCGAAATCATCCAACTCTTAGAGATGGAGGCACCAACCGGCCAGACCATCGTGCGTAAGATCCCAAATTAGACGGCCATGCTTCAGGCTTTCCCAAAAGAAACCCCATTAAAACTCTAAGAAGGGAAGACACTTTCACCGGCTGGCGTTAAAACGCCGCCAGAGTCAGATTGAGAGACTGCTTTGAAAGTACCCTCAGGGATAAAAAAGCAACGGCTAGAACACCATTGTAGCAATGGCATGAGAATCGTCATAAGGGAGGAAGGCAATGCAAAGAAAGCTGCAAGTAGTGGCACTTATTATAGGCCAGCGAAAAAGAGCGAAATAATAACAGTCGCCCCGAAAAGTAGCAGCATTTAATGAAGAAATGACGAAGGACGGCTGCGTCGAGAACCAAAGAAGATAAGCACCTGTTCGCGAATCCCTCGAGCAGTGAGAAAATATCTTGCTGAGACATGGGGATGATCGTTGGACATTGTTATCTGTGCCAAGAGTTGACTCAACTTCGACAACCACCCGAATGGCACATCAGGCAATTGCCGCGGGGGCATTGTTGAGGCCAAAATTTTTGCCACTTGAGGACAAAATTTTTGCCACTTGAGGAAGCAACATGTGGCATCTGCCATCGGCCTAAGACATCAGCCGACAAGAGAATGAGTCAACAAAGAGGGACTCGCATCTCGATTAAGACCGGCCTTAGTCACGTAGGAGTGCAGCATGCGACATGCGCCATTCGGCCAAAGGCATCAGTCGATAGGAAAAATGGCTGAAGCAAGAAGGTTTTCGCCTCATCCAAGATCTACTTTGACTGAAGACGAACATCAAACCGCCCAGTCGAGCGACGAAGAAGGTGAAGTCAGAGTTAATTCTCGGTCGTTCAAGCCGAAAAAGGAAAGACTCTGAAAGGAAGGAGTGCGAGAAGATTACACTTCGGCGCGTATCTCGTAACCAACACTAAAATGGCAACCGGAACCCAGCATTGGAAAGCGCCGAAGATTACACTTTGACGCGTTGATAAGGGGATGAATTTAGACCGGAAAACAGCTACTATCCTATTTGAGGAAGTTCGAGTTAAAAGGAAATAGTTGAGGAATTTACGATGATTTCCCCAAATCACGCTGATTATTCAAATCAGCGAATAAACGTATGGTTTGGGAGTGTATAAATACCTGAACCATCGAAGAAAAAGGGGTCCTGCAACCTCGTAAGCCAGTGGCCACCCCTGCTTTTTCATATCTTTCATACCTGCATTTACTGCTTTCCTATATTGATTTTCATACCTGCATTTACTGCACTTCCTAAGAGTATGCTTAATTGTGATTGGCTACCAGTTCTCCTTGTAACCCCATTCCTATCAATACAAATTCTTAATCGGCTCCTTAGCCATTTCAGATCTTTTCCTCCGCATCTCAGTTCGGCTATTTTAGGCCGAACTCTCTTTTCCTCTACACCCCGATTCAGCTAATTTAGGTCGAAGGTCGTGAGAGTTGATTGAGAAGAACCCGGCCGAGCGGATCCCTTCTCGGCCCGATCACTTGATCCATTGGCACGCGGTGCATCACACTCAGAGGGTCACGCCACAGGGGCCGATCGACGACCGAGCCCGGTCAACGGTCAGCGCAACATTTTCGGCCCCAACAAATATATATATATATATATATATATATATATATATATATATATATATATATATATATATATATATATATATATATATATATATATATATATATATATATATATATATATATATATTGCTGCCTATACTTTTAAAAGTACTAAGTTATTAGTGCTTGTTGGTTTTCGGCCTTTTGATAAAGATTTGGAGGGTTAGAATAATAGTGGTCCCTTAGGATTTAGAGGGTGGTTGATAAAACAGTGTTGAAATGAGAATTTTTGTCGCTTAACGAAATGACACATGGCGAACACCATCGGCTAAAATCATCAGCCGATGAAGGGAATGGTCAACAGAAGAAAGATCCGCATCCTGATCGGGACAGATCTCAACCACGTGGGAATGCAACCTGTGGCGTATGCCATCGGTTGAAAGCGTCAGTCGATAGGAGAAGCAGCCAACGAGAAGAGTAATGCCTCGTCCAAGGTCGACTTCGGCTATCAACAGACCACTATAGTCAAGCAACGAGGAAGGCGAACCATCGAAGGAAAAATGGTTCTGTATCCTCGTAAGCCAGAACCACCCCTGCATTTTCATATCTTTACTACTTTCCTAGATTAAATTTACTGCTTTTCTAGGAGTAGATAAATTGTAATTTGGCTACCTATTACCCTTATAACCCCACTCCACTCAATACAATTTCCACCCCACAATCGGCTCCTTAGTCTTTTGTGTTTATCGCACCTTTGTGTCTTTCTCTATCTCCATATTCCGATTCGGCTATTCTAAGCAGAATGGCTGCGAGAGTTACTAAGAAGAACCCGGCCGAGCAGATCCCTTCTCGGCCCGATCGTTTGATCATATTGGCACACGGCGCATCCACATCCAGAGGGTCGATCCACCCACGGAGCTAATCGACGATCACCATTTTTGGCCCCAACAACTTTCTTGGCATACCTGGTGGGACCCTCAGATAACTATTACCTTCTCCTGTCGTGAATATGTCGGACGACAACAGTCCGACCGTCAGGAGTGAGAACGGAGAAAGGTCGAAACCACCAGAGCCGACCATATAGAAAATATATAGGCAAATGGTCCGATTGATGAGGTCCCTCAAAAGGAGCGCCCAAGCTTTGGACGCGGTGTCGGCCACCCCCACAACCTTGGAAAACAGTGTCCTCCGGCTCGAGCGATTTTTAGCCCGAAGTGAGCCACGACACAGAGATCTACCGAGATCTCCACCAACTCTATTATCGCCAGTACCAACACAAACGATTCTGGCGGCGCCAGCAGCGATGGCGACTCGGCAGGTTGTAACCCCCACAACGGCGCAGCCGCTGGGGACAGCACAGCCGCAAGGGACCACGTACCAGACGAGAACAGGGCCGATGGGGCAAAACATCGGCCATCAACGCAAAAACTACTGGGGGGTTTCTTTGCCTCCCCCACCGCCATTCGTCTAGCCTCTGGCTAGGGGCAGGATCGGAGGGCAAGTCCCTTCGCAGGGACCATTTTAGCAATAGCCTGGCCATTACAGGTCGCCACCTCTACCAGTACAGCTGGCGGCTCAGGCACCTCAGGCCGGGCTCGCCGAGAGAGCTGGGGGCAGGAACTATGGAGAACAAGTCCTTCCGCAAGGGCCGTCTCTGCAACAGGCTCGCAATTACAGACCGCCACCTCCACCAGTGCAACCGATGGCCCTAGCACCTCCAGTGGGCCCCGTTGACATTCGCGCTCACACGGAGGAAGTCACCCGCAACGCCCTCGAAACATAGGTCAGGCCGGTGATTCGACTAGTGATAAGCGAAGGTGAATCTTCGGCCGAAGAGGCCGAAGTATATACGGCCGAGGTGTACGCTGCTGATTACTAAAAGATCGCCGTACAAATGCCAGTTGCTAATGCCGACAAGGAGTCGGGAGTATAAAGCCCGAGCATCGGCTAATGCATACTTGTTCAACACTGACAAGGCCGATCAGATTTTCGATCGGAATGGAATGATCAGACTCCAGGAGGGTCAAACGATTCCTCCGAACAAAGAGCTCCGGAAACGAAAATATTGCAAGTGGCACCATTTAAAGAGCCACCGGACAGGCGATTGCATTGCCTGGAAAAAGCATATACAAAAGGAGGTCGACGAGGGTCAGTTTGTATTTGCCGACCACGAAAATAATAACGGAATAAAAACTAATCCCTCTTTTCCCCAGGTAAACACGGTGGAGACAAAAGGAAAGGAGTTGGCATTGAAATCTGAGTCACCTTAAAAAGGGACCCCGACGAATGGCATCCCTTGGCTCTGTACACAATGCAACGCCGAGATGACGACTGAAGAATGGAGTGATTTCTTCCTCGCCATGCCCAAGGAAGTCAAGAAATGGCTCGCTTTCCCCAACTTGGGCAAAGGCAAAGTTTGCCAAGAGCCGGCGCCAGATCAACATTCGACCAAGTGGTCCAACGAGCAACCTCTCAGTGGGCAATAGGACCACGCTATCCAGCGGGTCCTCGGTGACCTTTACGGCCTAAGAAGGCCGAAGCCGCAAGCAAACGGCCACAGAAGGCTAGGAGCCCTACTACGATGACAAGGCCCCTACTTCGACTACCAGGAAAGCCGGGGCCTGGGGGCACCCCGAGGAGCCTTTAGCCTAGAGGTCGAAGAATGATGAAGATACGGGCTGCGACCGTGCCCATATCAGGCCTGGCCCGGCGAGAGGCTTGGACCGGCAGGCGGTTACCCGCACGTGGGGCAGAAGCCTCGGGTGTCGCACCACAGGGGGCAACAAGCTGGGAGCACGGGCAACCCCTTTTGTGCCAGATTCTGAGTTCCCCTAGCTTACGGCGGGGGAGATAGATGCCCTGGCAATTCGCCCAATGGGACAGCTCCAAATCCAGCCATGGCCGGAGCCATGGGAGAGGCGAGGTATCCTCAGGGATTACCTGAGGAAAATAGACCCCCCGGCCCAAGGGACGGCCGGATGGCGGCCCACTCTGCATGGGCCGAAATGGTGGTACGGTTCGACCAAGATAAAGACACAAAAATGTAGGCAACAACAAGTCCAAACTGACGCAAAGAGGGCGGCGACGACGGCTCAGGGGCCGCGGGCTGGACCGGGCAAGACACGCTCCATTTTTCACGCATCATTTCAGTCAAGATGGAACGATTACAAGACTGAGGGGTCGAGTGCACCGCCTCGAGGCAAGTCAACTATGCCGCAATCGGTGATGAAAGAGCCAACAAGCGTCGGTCAAGAGCTGGACGGTCGAATTCAAGCTCTCGAGGCGACAATTTGGCGCAAAGCCAACGCCTCGGGAAATCATGGCAGACGACCCCGTAAAGGAAAGGATATGGAGGTCCCTACCACTCCTTCGGTTGAAGAGACCAAAGACACAAGCGAGGGAAAATCTCAGGCCGATGTTGAGTACTGACTCAAGCTCCACTTGGGCCTGAAGGGTAAAGACCGGTCAAGGGGGGGCGGCCAGGAGAGAGTTTTGGCTACCACAATCAAAGCCGCAAAAAGGTGAAAGGTTATGATCAGCCAGAAAGGTCGTGAATAAGTAGTGCAGCCGAAGCTGTTCTGATAGGACGCTTCGATGAAAAGGCGCCGGAAAACGGCGATAAAGCTTTGTATGAACGGTTGAAAATCGAAGCCAATCAATAGAAGATATCTGGAACGCAACCATTGGTTTTGGAGAATGTGGAGTAAAAATACTAGAAAACTTCACATCTAATAAACTGATACATATACAAATTGGAAAAGAGTAAGTACAAAAATGTTTCAGGAAAGGAAAAGTCGTGGTCGACGACGCCGGTTGGAGGTAGAAACACGGGACCGCCACCGAGCAGAGGTAAAGGCGAGAAGCATTTCCTTATAGAAATCGAGACACTCAACCAACACGAAGTCGATAGGTCTCTCGAACTCCCACTGTGACGCCCCAACTTCCTAGGGGGGGTCACCCATCCTAGAACTACTCTAGCTCTAGCACACGCTTAACTCTCATAACCTCTTGGATATTGCTACCATCCAAAATGCTATAGCCGGGTTAAGAAATTTAGTCCTATTATATCGTTTATATATAGGACTATTTCAAATTCCGGAGGTGTCACATTCCTCCCCTTCTTTAAGCCCTGACGTCCACGTCAGACTCAAGCACACTCACAAGCACACTCACTAGTACTAGGTGATGTGAGACTCGTCTCGCTAGCCTTAGCCGACCTTGTAGGGAGCTGCACTCCACCTAAAATGGTCATTAGCCGGGGAGCCACACTCTACCCGCTATATAACCCTAGCTCAGCCGAGACTCATCTCACATTTCCGGCTAGTGATTGGCTCTGATACCTATTGTGACGCCCCAACTTCCTAGGGGGGTCACCCATCCTATAACTACTCTAGCTCTAGCACGCTTAACTCTCATAACCTCTTGGATATTACTACCATCCAAAATGCTATAGCCGGATTAAGAGATTTAGTCCTATTATATCATTTATATATAGGACTATTTCAAATTTCGGGGGTGTCACACCCACAACAAACATGTGCCAGGCATGATGTTACCCCGAGAAGAAGAAGGCCGACCTCGTAGGAAAGCCGGTCGAAGCGTGAGAACACGCCTCCCCGACGGGGGAAACTAGATGCTGAGCAGCTAGAACTCCTCCGACTCCTAGGGATGGAGGCAAAGGACAGTCTCCTCGCCGGCACGATATTCATGAACACAACCACAAGTAAGAATCCGAAAATTGGCTTGATCACCGGCCATAAGAGTCCAGTTCGGAAAGTCATACATAAGGGATTCTCCGAAAAAAATCCCGTTAGAACCCCAAGGTGGAAAGACACCATTGTAGGCCGGCGTCACAACGCCGCCAGATTCAGATTGAGAAGTTGCCTTGAAAGTACTCTCAAAGACGAAAAAGCTATGACTGGAACACTGATGTAACGATGGCATAGAAATCGTCATAAGGAAAGGAGACGATGCGATGAGAGCTGCAAGTAAGCCTTTTTTTATAGGCCGATGAGAAGGGACGAGATGATAATAACCACCTTGAAAAATCATAGCATTTATGGGAGAAAACGACGAATGACGGTTTCGCCAAAAATCAAGAAAGATCGGCACCTGTTCGCGTATCCCTCGGGCAGTGACAAATATCTTGCCAAGACATGGGGATGATTACCGAACATCGTTATTTGTGCCAAAAGCTGACTCAATTTCGACAACCCCCCGAATGGTATATCATGCGATTGCTGAGGGGGTATTGTTGAGATCAAAATTTTTGTCGCTTACGGAAATGACACGTGGTGAACACCGTCGGCTAAAATCATCAGCCGATGAAGAGAAGGGTCAACAGAAGAAAGATCCGCATCCTGATCGGGACAGATCTCAGCCACGTGGGAATGCAGCTCGCAACGTATGCCATCGACTTCGGCTATCACCAGACCGCTCCAGTCAAGTAATGAGGAAAGCGAGAGTCAAAGTCAGCCTTCGATTGCTCACGTCGAAAAAGGGAAGATCTCGAAAGGAAAGAGTGCGAGATTTGGGCGCGAATCCTGCAACTAACCCAGAACGGCAAGTAGCGCCCAGTATTGGAAAGTGCCGAGAATCACGCTCTGGCGCGATAACAAGGGGATGAACTTAGACGGAAAATGACTGCTATCCTATTTGAGGAAGTTCGACTCAAAAGGAAGCGGTTGCTAAATCTACGATAACTCTCTCCAAATCGCGCCAATAATTTGAATCGGCGCCTGTAAGTATGGTTTGGGAAGTGTATAAATACCCGAACCATCAAAGAAAAAGGGTCATGTAACCTCGTAAGCCAGGACCGCCCCTGCATTTTCATATCTTTACTGCTTTCCTAGATTAAATTTACTACTTTCCTAGGAGTAGATTAATTGCAATTTGGCTACCTGTTACCCTTGTAACCCCACTCCACTCAATACAATTTTCACCCCATAATCGGCTCCTTAGCTTTTTGTGTTTATCGCATCTTTGTGTCTTTCTCTATCTCCATATCCTGGCTATTCTAAACCGGACGACAGTGAGAGTTACTGAGAAGAACCCGGCTGAGCCGATCCCTCTTCGGTCCGATCGCTTGATCCTATTGGCACGCGGCGCATCCACATCCAGAGGGTCGATCCACCTACGGGGCCGGCCGACGATCGCCATTTTCGGCCCCAACAAATAGCATAATCTAATTAAAAGATGAAATTGATCAAAAGAATAAATCTAACGGTGCAAAACTTACAAACTTCAAATGCTTGGTGCTTTTGAAAGCACAATAGCGAAACTATATATATATATATATATATATATATATATATATATATATATATATATATATATATATATATATATATATATATATATATAGAGAGAGAGAGAGAGAGAGAGAGAGAGAGAGAGAGAGAAAGAGAGAGAGAGTCCGGCTACTATACTCTTATGAGTAAAATCCTTTCGTACTCAAGTTTTCATCTCTTGGATGAAGGAATGTGCGGTTAGGATTATAGTAGTCCCTAGGATTTATACTATTTCACCAACAACCCACTAAGTCCTAGGGGGACCACTATCATCTTAACCGCACATTCTATCATCTAAAGGTGAAAAAGTTATGAGTACAAAGGGGTTTATACTCATAAGAGCATAGTAACCCTACGCTCTCGCGCTCTCTCTCTCTCTCTCTCTCTCTCTCTATATATATATATATATATATATATATATATATATATATATATAGCTCGGCTACTATGCTATCGATAATACAAAGCACTTTGCACTACTAAGTTTTCTGTCGTTAGATCTAGCTCTACACTCATTTCCACCCCTTAAATCATACTATTTTTTCAATCATCCACTAAATTTAAGAGGCTCACTATCATTCTAATCACACATTCCTTAATTCAAATATCAAAAACCTAATAATATAAATTACTTAATACTAAGCCTAATTATATATATAGAGAGAGAGAGTAGAGCTTATATACTTTCAAAAATACAAGCCAAATTATGTTTGTGAATTTTTTACCATTGAATTTATATTGAGATTTGTGCAATTATAAAGTCAACTAAAAAGAGAGAAAAAGAAAGTATAATTGCACAAATCTCAATGCAAATTCAATGGTAAAATATTTATAAGTATGATTGAATTTGCACTTTTAAAAACATATCAACTCTACTATATATATATATATATATATATATATATATATATATATATATATATATATATATATATATATATATATATATATATAATTGGAAGTACACATGCTTTTTTCATATCCCATCAATTCTTTTTTAGGGGCCATTGATGATCCCTTTTGTACACGCTTGATATAATGCCAAGAGTCTCAATTGCCTTTTCGGGTTCAATACGAACAAACTTGGTATAAATATGTCGGGCAAATAATACAGGGTATAGTGATGTAATTATTGAGGGCAAACACCCCAAAAGAGAAAATTATTAGGAAAATGTTTTTTTGTAAATCCCAATTGGATGTAGGATATACATTCATCTATTAATTCTAGAATAAGATAAATTTTATTCGTTATTTTAAAATAATAGATAAAAAAAATTTCACCCTTAAATAGATAGAGTATATATTTAACATCTCAAATGTCATGTACTAGGGAAAAACTATCTTTACACCCCTGGGGTGTACATCATACATCTGGGGCATGAATGTTCCGGATTAATCTGAATTTTTTATTTAAAAAAATTTAGATTAATTCGAGCTGTCCCTGCTAGGGGTGTATGACAGGGGTGTACCAACAGCATAACTCTATTTTTTTTCTGAATATTGCAGTTTCTAAACTTTTACATTTTTTTTACTTCAATATTGCACTTGACTGAATTAAAATGAAAAAAAAAAAAATTTGAAGTAATTTTATAAAATTATTTAGCAAAATATTTTTAATATTTTCATATAATAAATTTTTTACATAAATTTATTTTAAAATAATTTAAATTTAAATTTAAAATTTGAATTTAAAATAAAAATTTGTGTCTAAAATAATAATCATATTTTAAGATGCAAATTTTAGTTGCTCTGATTTTAGGTCTTAAATATTAAAAAATTAATTTTAAAAATCAGAATTAGATTTTAAAAACGAGATTGCCTATTAAGTCAAAAATCGCTTTTAAATTCAAAATCACTTTTTAAAAATTAGGACAAACACATACTTAGTTAATTCACAAAAATAAGAGCTTGCATGCAAATTGTAAAAATTTTGGGTTTAGGGTTTTAAAAAAAAAAAAAAAATGTGTTTAATCAATTCACACTAAAGGGGAACTAAAAGAAGGGCTCAAAATTTCACTGGAAGATTTTTTTTTGGTTCCATATGCACCTATTTAAAATGGTTGTTTGCTATAAATTTGTAGAAATGTCAATTCAAAAGAGTATTTGTAAACATGGAAAAATTCTATAGACGTCTCAGTAGTACATCTTTTCTTAATATAAATTCTCAAATACACCTTTTATTTGTTTCCTTGCATATGGTTAAGTTTCACATACGGTAATGAGCCGGTCGTAATATACTTTTTATAGTCATACTGTAAAAATAGAGAAACAAATTTCTATATACTTTCATCCTAAATCTTTGTTGTTTACTACCATAAGATGAGACTCAGTGCCAACTCTCAAACAAAGTCCAAAATAATTTATTTTCCCAAACATGTATACTAATTTAGTAATAATTAAATTGACACTCTTCATTGATCATTAAGAGTGTGCAAAGAGAATTGTCCTAATTATTAATACGTTTAACAAAGACATAAAGTAAATGACTATAGTTATAATTAATTACAAAGGGCCCAACAAGCTAGCGCAACCTGAATCATCATGTAGCTAGGTACAAAATTCATTATTAAGTTTTATATTTTTATTCGAGAACGTACCAGAGACATGAAGCACGAAAAAGTTTTTAACTCACTAAAACACAACAAAAGTGGTTAAGTGTTGCCGTGCCATTTTTAATATTATCGAACGACAAGTTTTATTCAGTGAGCTGCACTCGGAGAAGGAAATTAATTCCAACTATTCATTTCAATGCAGGTTTTAATTCAATGACTACTTTTAAGAAAATAAAAATAAAAAATTGTATTTTATTATTCTTCTGCATTTGTTATTGAATCTAATGCTATGGCGTATCTGTCATAACTCAAGTTTATATATTTAGTAGAGTTGTTCGGAAAACTATTAATATTTTTATTTTAATAATTTTTGTATCGAGATCAAATCTAGCTGAGTCTACGACGTCTGCCCAACTTTTGTATCAGATGAATATAATTTTAAGGTTGAATTCGACAAGATCAATTCGGAATTCCTTTGCATGGGCCTATTATAAGTGGGAGTCTCGTTCAAATGGTCATGGTTTGCTCAGGTGGAATGAGAAAAATAGGATAAATTAAATAAATGGTTGACTGCTACTTATTTTAGATATAAAGAGAAAATATATAAATTTATCGGAATTATGAATTATTTTGATCGAATTATTCAATCCGTAAAAGTGTTGATTTTGATACCTAATGTTTAAATATATTCGGAAGTAGCTAACTGTTTGATGGCTTTTTTCTTGCCATACTTATTTCAATAAAAATATAGTCACAAAAATCATGTAGTATATTCCAATTAAATCTATTTAAGTAAATGGCACATCCAAATTATATAAACTAGAAAAATCATAGATAACATATCCCAAATTATAAAATAAAAAAAAAAACTTTACAATGGATCAAATAAGTTATACTTAAGATAAGTATATCTTCCATCTTTTACTTTTTTATTAGGTATGCATGCTAGCTAGCTACAAGGCAAAGTAACTATCAAATTTTCTTGGATCAAACCCTATATATAGCTTCTTCAATAAGTAGAATGCCTCGGTGAACTTTCGCAAAAAAAAAAATTAAAAAATAGTTGGGGATGGTGATGCTTATTATTAATACGGAGAATGAAAAGCATAAGGGATTTTAACCCCAAAAGGGATCTCTCCTTTGGTTCAAAGTAAATAGTGTGGGCATGAGGTACTGGGCCTATATATGATGGCATGAGCATGAGCATGAGCTGATCTTAAATAAAACTGGGGCCCTCACCCTTCCTTTTTAGCACCCAGCAGCCACCAAACATGATACACACTCCTCTTGTGTCACTGCTCTCCCTCTCTAAATGCTTGATAAAGGAATCTTATTGTGTTCACAATCAGGTGAAAAACATCAACTTCTAAATTGTAGGGTATTTGTACATAGATATCTAGCCTTCTAGCTAGGTACCGTCCGGTTAGAAAATAAGCTCATCTTGTTTATTTCTAAAATAAATATAATTATTAGAATAATCAAAAAAATTCAAATTAACTTTGTGTCTGGATGAGAATTGGATTATTCTGAGGAATAAAAAAATTTGTGTTTGGATGGTTAGATTTGGATAATAAGAAGCAGAGTAATTATAATTGTAAAATAAAAATATTTTACCTGAATAATAAGTATAAAAGTATTAATTAATAAAATAAGATTTTCATAAGTTAATTAATTAATTAAGTAAAAAATATTGTATAAGATGGTGGAGAAACATTTTAATTAATAAGTTTATATGTTTACTAATTAATTACTTATTTAATATATTAATCGATGGTCGAATAATCATATTAAATTAATTAAATATTTAATTAGCTAATTGATTATAAATAATATAGTTACTAATTAGCAATATTTTATAATTATTCATAACTTAATTAATAGGGTACGGGGACTACTATTCTCCTCTCTTAACATGTTATTCCGAAATAACCTGTTGATAGGAGAATAGTATTTCTTAGTGTTGTTTTGGGGAGTAAAAAAAAATTAAATCTCTTATTCTTCCTTTATCTCTAAACCAAATATAGGGCTTAAATATTATGTTCTAGTATCTGATTTTTTCCAAATTGTTTGAAAAGTTATTGCTTTTGCGCGCAATGCATCTTGGCAATTCCTACACCATTAATATGCTATCAGCGATCCATTTCATTTCATACTTTAATTTTTCTCTTTCGTCAAGTTTTGATATTTCCCTAGATAAATTTGGGATAGTTCAATTTAAAGTTTGAGATTAGATCAAAGAAAGATGGAATTTCAGTGCATGATTGTATATAAGCACCGAGTGTGGATATAATCTCAAATATTATAACTTCAAAACGTGATTAAATAACAATATACAAGCTTTTAAAATTAATTTAGGTGTTTATTTGCGAATAGCCTATAGTTTATGCAACACCTATACAATTTTAGCTCAAATTTGTTATATAGTCTAGTTGGACTTACATGTAAGACTACATCTTACTATACTGCATGAAGATGATTGACTCCAACTCATGTGAAGAACATACTAATAAATTATTTATAAAATCTTTATTTATGAAGGGCACATCAGCAAATTATTCATCTCACGTATAGTTTGTTAATCCACTTTTTAATTTGAATTAAGTTCTACTTAATTATATATATGACCGCTCTTTCGGCATCCAAAGAGCACCAATACACCCAAACTTCATACAAGAGAAGTACGCACTGTTCTCACGGCTAAGTCAGGGCAAATGCTTACATCTTCTTCCAAGAAGATAGAAAAGAAAATGTTCATTCGGAATTTATTAACGTACTGTGTACTAAACATCCTAGTGATTTTCTCTAAACCACAGTACTATTTAAATTTGTTACAAGAAATGACAAATAAGGAAGGAGCTGTAGGGAGTTTTCTCTAGAGTAATGATAGGATATTTGCTAGGACTAAAATTTATAATTCCTGTGATATGGAAAACGTTTCTTTGGATGCAAAGGGAGTACGCTATCAAATAAAGCACTATGCATGAAGGTATTCTAGGAGATTGGCATAGAGGGATTTGGGACAAATTTATTAATTTATATTCACATTTTTACTAAGGCTGCGTATATACAAATCCTTTAACCAAATAAGCGAAAAGGAAAATATATCCTAAACACAAGCATGCTCACATACACACACACACACACACACACACACACACACACACACACATGTATGCATTTTACTATTTATTACATCATATATATATATATATATATATATATATATATATATATATATATATATATATATATATATATATATATATATATATATATATATATATATATATATATGGAGTAGAGCTTATGTACTTTTAAAAGCATAAGTCCAGCTATACGTATAAATTTTTATCATTAAATTTGTATTGAAATTTATGCTATTATACCTTTTTCTTTATAATAGTACAAATTTCAATACAAATTCAATGGTAAAAAATTTACAAACATAACAGGGCTTGTGATTTTGAAAGTATATATATATATATATATATATATAGAGAGAGAGAGAGAGAGAGAGAGAGAGAGAGAGAGAGAGAGAGAGTAGAGCTTATATATTTTTGAAAGTACAATCCAATTTATGTTTGTAAATTTTTTACTATTAGATTTGTATTGAGATTTGTGCTATTGTAAGGTCAACTAAATAGAGAGAAAGAAAAAATACAATAGCACAAATCTTAATGCAAATTCAATGATAAAAAATTCACAAACATAATTGGACTTGTGCTTTTGAAAATATATAATACCTACTATATATATATATATATATATATATATATATATATATATATATATATATATATATATATATATATATATATATATATATATATTTAGGTTACTATACTATTAATAGCACCAAGTTATTGGTGCTAACTTGGTGCTATTAAGTTTTTGACCTTTGAATTAGAAGATGTACGGTTAGAATGGTAGTCGACCTAGGATTTAGTAGATGGTTGAAAAAAATAATATGATTTAAGAGGTGAAAATGATCAAAGAGATAAATCTAACGGTGAAAAATTTGGTAGCACTAAGTACTTAGTGCTATCGATGACATTGTAGCCGGAATATATATATATATATATATATATATATATATATATATATATATATATATATATATATATATATATATATATATGCCAATTTTATGATTCGAGCACATTGTTCCCTAAAATGTATGCTTAAAATATTTCCTGATCATTTGGTGTGATGAAGAAATAGTTAAATGAGGATCTCATCACAAGAAGATGGTCTAATTCAATATCCATTTTGTGCAGTGCTTAAATCTAAATTCAGATAAGATGGTCTAATTCAATATCCATTTTGTGCAGTTCTTAAATCTAAAATCAGATAAGATGGTCTAATTCAATATCCATTTTGTGTCGTGCTTGAATCTAAAATCGGAACTGATGAAGAATTATAAACATACTCTAAACATATTCCTTGTACATAATTATATAATAGTAAAAGTGTATAAAAAGTTTCCCTATATTTATAATACTAGCTGGAGAGTAACCCATCATTTTTAGCACATGCAGGTGAGAAAAAAATTAATAATTATGTTTAAGATTTTAAATTCAAAATCTAATTATTTCACATATTCAACTAAATTTATTTTTTTTAAAAAAAATTAAAAATTAATAACATACCATCTTTCTTATATACTCAAAAAAAAATATATGTATACACAGATACACACACTACATACAGTATGTACGTAGCTACAGTAAATTGACTCCCCAGAGCGAGGGAAGAGATAGAGGAGAGAGAGCTCACGTGTATTTGGCGACAGGCCAGTGCATTAATGCATGCAATTTACTGCAGGGGGGTGACGAAATTATTAGCCCCCTTTGTTTTTTTGTGGGGATGTTTTTCTCCCTCTTTCTCAATGCTCTCATTGTGGTGGGCCTCCCTTTTCAATCTCTCTCTCTCCATTTTTGTATATTAGTATATAAAGAGATATATAGCTCCAATTAAAGCCCAATATATAATAACTACACAACACTAGCCCCCCCTGCTTTTCCAATAGCCAACCCATAATAAAATCTCAAGGAATTAAAAGCTGGTGGAAAGCTTCCTTCCTATATATGTTCTGTGTGTTAAGAGGCGGCCCCAAACAAACACACCTAAAAACAAAACCAAAAAAACACCAAATCTCTTAAATAGAGAGAGAGAGATTGTAGACCATTTCTCCTTCACACACTAAGCTATAGCTGTAATCCTTTTTCGTTTTTGTTTAGAGTTTATAATTATCTTTCCCTCCTCCTATGTATTCCTTCATGTGATCAGCATTTAACCCCCTAAATAGAAGATCATATATACCTAGACCGAGTGATCACAACTAGATTTTATATATATATATAGATATATATATATATATATATATATATATATATATATATATATATATATATATATATATATATATATATATATATATATATATATATATATATATATATATATCTAAATATATATAATAATTAATAATTACCCATGTTAAGCTCCCCCTCGCCTGCCCGCGCACCGCCGCCGCCCCTGCCGCTCCTCCTCAGTGGCAGCGTCACCGATGCATCGTCCGCCTCCCCCGGCCCTCCGCTGTCGTTCCCTTCCTTGCACATTGCCTCCGCGACCGCCAAGAAGAAACGCCGGCCGGCCGGCACGCCAGGTACGCACGCACGCACAATTGTCGAAAATTGCGATCGTAAATCAGCAATTCGATCGAGTGACTGACGGAAGTCGAGTAATTTTTGTTTTTGGTTTGAAGATCCGGACGCGGAGGTGGTGTCGCTGTCGCCGCGGACGTTGCTGGAGTCGGACCGGTACGTGTGCGAGATCTGCAACCAGGGGTTCCAGCGGGACCAGAACCTGCAGATGCACCGGCGGCGGCACAAGGTGCCGTGGAAGCTGCTGAAGCGCCAGAGGGAGGGTGAGGGGGAGGGGGAGAACGGGGGAGGGGAGGCGCGGAAGAGGGTGTTCGTGTGCCCGGAGCAGAGCTGCCTGCACCACGACCCCTGCCACGCGCTCGGCGACCTCGTCGGCATCAAGAAGCACTTCCGCCGCAAGCACAGCACCCACCGCCAGTGGGTCTGCGCCAAGTGCTCCAAGGCCTACGCCGTCCAGTCCGACTACAAGGCCCACCTCAAGACCTGCGGCACTCGCGGTCACTCCTGCGACTGCGGCCGCGTCTTCTCCAGGTATATATTTTTATATTTTTATTTATAACTCTTGATCACAAGAATAATAATAGTCTCCTCTCCTCATATTCCATACAAAATAGAATCACCATCTGTATGTAATATGCAGAGTGTTTCGATAAAATTATGATCTCTTTTAATTGCATAAGCAATGCTAGTTTTGTGTTGATTTTGTAGGGAATGTTTTTTTTTTTTTTTTTTTTTTTTGTGGTTTAAAATGAGACCAATTAATTAGTGGGTTAGTTTTCTGGGAATGTATATATATAAATATATACGTTGGCGTGCAGGAAACAAATTAATTAACTTTGGAATGGTGGATCAGTTCTATCCACAAATTTTGTTGAAGTTTTTAAGTTCTCTGCGAGTCCCTTAACATGGTTGATCTCTTATATATGAAATCCTAGCCACTACTTTTGTATTGATTTTTGAGGGCTTCTTTTTCTTTAATTTGTTCCTCCTAATGTTGGATGATAAAAAATGGACCCCGAGATGGATTTTGTACATTATGTTAATTCGCAATAGCAAAATTAAAACTTAAAAGAATGGAGAGATCAATTTATTTTTTTATTTTTTTTGAGAGAAAGAGATCAATTTATTTGTGAGAAAAATTGTGTGCGTCCGTGTGCGTACATGTGTATGTGTTTTCGTAGTGAATTTTGGTTCTTTACAATGAGCCTTTATTGTATCATTAGACAGTAACAAGGGAGACGTCCAGCATTGAAAAGGGGTCAGGACACAATTCCCAACACCAATGTCAATTGGTAGCTTTCGTATTTGTTTCTGATTGCAGTAGCATTTAATGCCCATGTAACCTCTCTCTCTCTTTCTTAAATGGTAATATCTCATGCGTATTTTTATAGCAAAAAAAAAAAAAAAAGAAAAAGAAAATCTAATGAATACTAATATATTTTAATTTGTTCTCTCACAGGGTGGAGAGCTTTATAGAGCACCAAGACGCATGCAACACGGGACGAGCCCGAGTCCGAGCCGAGCTCCAAACCCCGCCGCCGCCGCCGCCGGCGTGCCTGTCGCGAACGGGTTCGAGCCCGAGCCCATCCAGCGACACAAATTTTAGCCCGACAACGACGCTTGCGACGCTTATCATGCCAAATCGCGCCACTACCACAGCCAACATGTTGCTGCGCCACGCTGATCACCCATTCCCTTCACCCCATGCACACAATCTCGAGCTCCAGTTACTCCCCCCATCAACCACCCAACAGTACTCCATTTCCTCCACTCTCTCCTCTCTCACTTCCTTCGTCGACGGCGAAGCCCGCGACACGACTCTGAGGCTTTCGATCGGGTTTGCCGATAACAGCGGCCCCTCCGTCGACGAAGAGGCGAAGGAGCGGTTGAGGTTGGCGGCGGCGGACGAAGCGCGGCGCGAGGCGAAGAGGCAGATAGAGCTGGCCGAGCGGGAGTTCGCGGACGCGAAGCGGATCCGGCACCAGGCGCAGGCGGAGCTGGAGCGGGCGCGCGCCATAAGAGACCACGCCGTGAAGCAAATCAGCTCGGTTTTGCTCCAAATCACTTGCTACGCCTGCAAGAAGCACTTCCGCGCGAAGCCCGTCGCCGCCTCCGACGAGAGCTCGTCGCTCGTCGCGAGCTACGTCTCGTCGGTGGTGACCCAAGTCGAAGCGGAGAACGATGATGATCGCCGCCAAACTAATAATAAAACCAAAATCGATCCTTTTCAGTGAGAATGTAGTTAGAAATATATGTTTGCTTTTAGTTAACGTTATGAGTGATCGAGGAGTGGGGTACTTCGGTAAATTAAGTTAATGCTGTGGTCGTGAATGGTCTATTGTGGCAAGAAATCTTATATATATGTTCGTTTGCTTGTTTTGTTATTATTATTATTATTATTATTATTATTATTATTATTACTATTATTGATAAAGAAGAAAACGAGGGGGTGATGGTGTTCATAATAAGGATATTGATTATGATCGATCGTTGGGTCTCTTTCCTTTTCTTTTCTTTTCATTAATTTGGATCCTCTTATGTGGTGTGCATTTGTACATGTTTCTCCGAAAAGCTATATATGCAAATAAATGAATGAATAAAAAAAAAAGCAAATTAATTTGGTGCAATTATTTTTTATTATTTTTTGTTAATTAATTGGCATGTTTTGATTCAATGCGAGAATATGATAACCTTGTGTCTCTCTCTAAATACTGCATTTTCTTGTAAACCCTAAATTTGAGAATCAGAGACATAAAAACATTATGTAAAATAGAAAGATTGTTAATTCTATAATAGACCATTTTGAATTGCCTATTTAATTTTTCAAAATTAAATTTGCTTTTATTATTTAATATCTTAATTTATTTAATTTGAATCAAGTAACAATATTTTAATTTTAAAGTTTGAATGAGTCGTTTATCTTTATATGTTTAATTTATATTTGTTATGCAATTCTCACAACAAAAAATTTATTAAAATAAATAATTTATTTAAATTTTAAATTTAAAATATTATTGATTGGCTCAAATTAAATAAATTAAAAAATTAAATTGTAAATTTAAATTTTAAAAAAATTAAATAGCCCAATTAAAATGGTCAATAGTTTAAATAACTTCTATCATTTTTACCTTTAAAATATAATCTATGAAGCACAAAATCGTTTTTGAAAAAGCTTCTTAAATAATAAGACAAAATATACATTATTATTATTTTAACACTACTGTACTCACCTCTTGTTCCTTTCTCCTCTGAAACCCATTTCATGTAGCTAAGCAGTGGAGCTTTCCATGTTAGTGGAGCTCCTTCTCGCCTATGAACACAACCAGTTGAGAGAGGACAAAAGGAAAAATAAGCAGCAGTGGTGATCGAACTGGGTATCTGACCGAAGTCCACTACAGAAAATTACAAGAGAACACACAAAAGCAAAGTGGGTTGCAGCAGTGGCACTTCCTCTACAAATAGAGACACTGAGAACGATACATAAAGGAAATGGCCCATTTGTTTCTTTAGTACTACTCTTCAATGTTCACATAGCTCGCTTTTTTTCCTATTCGTTCTCTTCACTCTTCAAACATTTACTCTCTCTCTCTCTCTCTCTCTCTCTCTCTCTCTCTCTCTAGACCTCTCTCTCTCTAGATCTCTCTCTCTGCTACTGTAAGAAACAGATGGAGCGCATCTGTGCATGGTATTCAGTGCCACTAACTCATACACAGAAAAGTGGAACAGTCGCTCGGGCAGAGAATGCATGGGTGGGGTATGAGTATGGATGGACATTTTACGTACGTATATATATATGTACTATGGCCATTTTAAGTTAAGGTGTGTTACATTATAGGTGTGTGTGTGTGTCTATATATATATATATATATATATATATATATATATATATATATATATATATATATATATATATATATATATAGAGAGAGAGAGAGAGAGAGAGAGAGAGAGTTAGACTGGAATACTACTAATAGTACCAAATTATTAGTGCTATTAAATTTTTAATCCTTGAATTAAAAAATATGTGGTCGAGATGATAGTGGACCTCTTGGGTTTAATAGGTGGTTAGGAAAATAGTAAAATCTAACGGATGAAAATGATAAAAGAGGTTGATCTAATGGTAGAAAATTTAATAGCACCAATAACTTGATACTATTAATAGCATAGTAACCGGGCTATATATATATATATATATATATATATATATAGAGAGAGAGAGAGAGAGAGAGAGAGGGGAGAGAAAGAGATTGTCCAGCTACTATACTATTAATAGTACTAAACATTTGGTGCTATTAAATTTTCTACCCTTAGATCAACCATTTTAATTATTTTCACCCGTTAGAATTTACTATTTTTCCAACCACCCATTAAATTTAAGGGGCCCACTATTATCTCAACCATACATCTTTTAATTCAACGGTTAAAAACTTAATAACACAAATAACTTGATACTATTAATAGCATTCCAACCTCTATATATATATATATATATATATATATATATATATATAGAGAGAGAGAGAGAGAGAGAGAGAGAGAGAGAGCTAGGCTTGTGCACGGAGGTTCCGGTGCTCTCAAATTATTTTCGATGTTGGGACTTCCGAATGAACAATCGGTTCCGTTAAACTTGATTTAGAGTATTTAAAATTCATAAAAATTAAATTTCACAAATTTTTAATATCATTTGCTTAGTGATCAAAGTGGCTTAACATCAACAATTTCAACCCTTAGATTATTATATTCCACCAACCGCTCACTTAACCCAAAGAGTCCACTATACACTACTAGAAATTTGACATACAGCGGCACTCACTACAAAGTAATAATCAAATGGTGGCGACTAAAGTCGCCACCGAATATATAAAATGTCGCCACCAAATACATATAGTGGCGATAAAAAATGTCGCCACATGTTGCCGCAATAGGTCCCGCCGGCGTATGTATCAGTGGCTAAATATAAATTTTGCCACTTTAACCATAATCTTCTCTGTGGCGACTACAGTCGCCAACGAATCTTATAATCAGTGGCGACAAATAATTGCCACCTTATATTAACTTTGGTGGCAAAGTGTTGTCGCCACTGAATCTTTATAATCAGTGGCAACAAATAGTCGCCACCATATATTTATTTTTGGTGGCAAAATGTTGTCGCCATTGAATCTTGATAATCAGTGGCCACCAATACTGAATCTTTACAATCAGTGGCGACGAATAGTTGCCACCATATATTTATTTTTGGTGGCTAAGCATTGTTGCCGCTGAATCTCGAGTGAGGATTTGGTGGCAATAAATATTTTGTAGAGTTATTAATCCCAAAGGATCTAAATAGGTACTATCAAACAACTAGAGGGGGGGGCTGAATAGGTGTAATACTTAAAAACTCAATCTCAGTGCAAAATAAAAAACAATGCAGAAAATAAAAACAGCACACCAAGATTTACGTGGAAACTCCAATCCAGGAGAAAAACCACGGGACCAACACGCAATAACAATCCACTAAGAATAGAAGAATAACAAGGTGATTACCGACTCCACGGACTCAACCCCTCCTTCAGCTTCTTCGGACCTTGCGCTGACCGGTTGGATATCCACGCAATAACAATCCCTAAGAAAAGAAGAATAACAAGGTGATTACCGTCTCCACGGATTTAACCCCTCCTTCAATTTCTTGGACCTCGCGCTCCACCGATTTTGCACGTCCACTGCACACGTTCGAATCCACGAACGCCACTCGAATCCACGAGCACACGTTTCGAATCCACGAAACGCCTTTAGCACACCGAATCCACGATGCCACGTCGAATCCACGACGCAAACTCAGTCGATAAGAATTTTGACTTCGATGGTGATCCTTCGCTTAGATTATCAATGAAGATCCATGGGAAAAATCTCTAAGCAAAGATTAGATCAATTCGACAAAAAACAGATCTTGGAAGAACCGTCGAATTGACCTAAAAGAGGCTATTAAGAAGAACAATGAAAACCTAGCCTCTAGGGTTGCTCTCAAGTGTTTTATAAATTAATCGGTAGAGAACCCACGTTTTTGAGAAACCCTAAACGTCTATTTATAGTTTAGAAACCTTTGGAAAGAGATAAGAATCAAAAACATATCTTATCTGGAAATTTTCAGGACGGCGATCCGGATCGGATTTACTGCGATCCGGATCGTCGTAACGAGATTGACGATTCCAGAAATACCATGGTTCGGGATCCGGATCGCATTGCCTGATCCGGATCGTTCATACAAATCAGAAAACTTAACATTCGGGATCCGGATCGGAAATTGCATGGATCCGGATCGAAGTCTTGTATGAAGCAACAACCTTCGGGATCCGGATCGTTGGTTCTGATCCGGATCCTGAACATGTCCGAACACCAGTTTTTGATTATTATGCAATTAAAAGTTCATCCAAGTGTTTCTACACTATAAGAAAGTATTCGGATCACCACAATTATTTAGTTAAACATACCTGATCCTCTTGAATACTTTCTTCTTGAGATTGATGTAACTGATCCACAATTCTTCAACTTCAATCTTCAAGACTCAAGACACTGAGTGTCAACTTGAGCTCTCGTTGAATCTTCTCTAAGTCTTTGATTGCTGATTGACAATTTGATCCCTTTAAGACTCCGACTCAACTTACTGACTTGACTCACGAAATATGCCAATACCAAAATGCCGTAACAATCTCCCCCTTTGGCAATTTCGTGACAAAACCCAAAAATACATAAAAGCGCTCAAGTCACTCATCTTAAACCAAAAAATCGAAAATCAATGTCATCACCAAAATATTGATTTTCTTTGCGTGAAAGATCCAATAAATACAAAATTACATTTGAACCAAACAGTCCTAGAACATACTCTATGACTTAGGACTTGGAGTCTTAAAGTGATGTAATTCCTGCAAAACAAAACTCCAAACGAAATCAAACGTTAGTCGTTAGAAATTAGAATCCTGCATTTGATCCGTCTTCCTTTTGGTTCTTTTGTTTTTCGGCTCTTTCAATTTTTCTTTGTCTCCCCCTATCTTGAGCATCTCTAACATGTTCTCCATGTTCTTGAGCATCTATGTTCTCCCTTGGTTCTTACATTTGATCCGTCTTCCTTTTGGTTCTTTTGTTTTTCGGCTCTTTCAATTTTTTCTTTGTCTCCCCCTATCTTGAGCATCTCTAACATGTTCTCCATGTTCTTGAGCATCTATGTTCTCCCCCTTTGTGGTACGATCATCATTTTCCGTTCTCCCCCATTTTTCATTTTCGTTTCGTTTGTCCTCTCTTGATGATCTCATCTCCGTCATTTCTCCTCTCCCCCTTTTTGTCACAAATTGTCAAACAGTGAACATACTAGACAAAAGGAAATCACTAACAACATCAGTTCAAAGAGAAAGAGAGATAAAAGCTCAGTTCCGGTATATAACAAAAATGCAGATTGCGTACCGGTACCAGAAGGCAAAAAACAGATAATTCCTTGAAACAAATCCAAATTTTAGAATCTTTTCAAATACCGATTTGTATACCATCAAGAAATTCATTTAAGTGCTTTGAAAAACAATGAATTCACAAAGATGTCATTCAATCCAATTAATTTTACAAAAATTAAAAAGATTTACTCCAAAATCATGAAAAATAAAGGTAAAACATTATAAACCGTTTTTCATGTTATATTCATCAAACACAAGTCATCAAAAATAATCTTGAGATCCAAAGTCTATCAAGATGTAACGGATGTACAAAGATGACTTACAGAGATTTCCAAATGACATCAATTTGATTTCTTACCCTTTCAAATTTGAGATAAGCACTAAAATACCTAAGGGTGGCTCTTTGAGCATCTTTCAACTATCCCACCTTATACCAACCAGGAGATTATTCAAAATATAAGAGCTTTGCATATAAATCTCCAAAAGCTTCAACTAAAGATTTTCTCATAAAATACTATCAAGCATCCATAACATGTGGTAGCTTCACACACAAACCGGACGACCGGGGTGGCAGCTCTTTCCAACATGTGGTGGTAGTTTTCACACTCCTTTCGGATGTAACTCTTTCCACATCTTTTAAAATTCATTTAATTACCCTTGTAAGAATGCAATCTCTTACGTGAAAGAATTAAATCCCAAATTTTAATCAATCGGTTGTCTCACGTTTATCACAATGAATTCACACATCCGAGATAGATTAAGCATCTAAAGATCACACATGATTTCTAAAATTTGATGCTTATAATATCAAAAACTCCTATAATGAAGTATCTTCAAGATTATGATTATGGAGTAAAGTTGATAATTCATATAAAATTAAATTGGAGTGATTGAAAGTGAAAGCCCTTTTCATTCAATGCACTTGTTCATTAAAAACCCTTTTGTTCAAAAACAAAGTATAAAAACGAAGAGCATTGAAAAACATGTAATGCAAAGATTAAGAAGGATATGAAGGGAAAACCAATCAAAGCATTACATACAGTCATAAGCTATTTAGAACTTAAGACAAGGAAAGATATCACCTTTCCGAATCCAAAATCGCTGGATTTTGGGTTGTCTTGATTCGTTGTGGCCGGGGGTTGTCCGCTTTGACTGTTGGTCCACCTTAGGTCTTTGCCTTGCAGTGATCCACTTGTATGATTGATGATGTGGCTCGGACCTTTGGTGGGTTGAGTGAACTCCTTTGACTTGATGTGTCTTTTGATTCCGTTGAGTTCGCTCCGTAGATGAAGTTGCCGAAGGACTCTTCTTTCTCTTTTTCGGGCAATTCTTCACCAAATGTCCTTCAAGTCCACATAAGTGACAAGTTCTTCCTTTCAATTTCATTGTGGAACTTGAAGCATGCACAGTTTGGCCCTTTTTGAATCCCAAACCAACCTTGCTTGTTTGACCTAATCCGGACACATAATCATGTTTCTTCGAACCGGTTGAAATCCTTTGTATGTCGGATTTAAGTTGATGGACTTGCTTGGTCAAAGCTTGGTTGGTAACATGAATCTCCTCAAACTGCTTTTCAAGAAAATCAATCTTGTTAATATAAGATTTAGCGTTTGTCTCCGATTGATTTCGCTCTTCTTGGAGGAATTTATTGTTATCCAATAAACGTTCTCGTTCCTCCTCGAGATCATTAAGTTTGATCTTTAAAGCTTGATTCTCGTCTTGAATCTCAAGTCGTTGCTTTCTCAACTTCTTGATATGCTTGGCCATCTTCTTTGATTCCGTAAGAAGTTGTTGATATGCCTCAACGAGTTCTTCTTCGTCCGACTCCCCCTCACTTGATGACTCTCCGTTGGATGTTGATGTCTCATGCAAAATCAAAGGAATAGAGTCAGTGATTAAAGATGATAAACAAACATTAGAAGAGGGAATTTGAGAGGCGTGTAAGGCAACGACTTTTTCCTCTTTACTTGAGGTCGATTCATTAGAGGTAGAATCGTCCCAAGTTTTCGCTTGCAAAGCCTTCTTTTTATATGATTTCGGAGAAGGACAATCCGTTGAAAAATGGTCGTAGCCTTTGCATCGATAGCATTGGATTTCCCCTTCGAAATCATCTTTTTCTTTTTCTTTAGAAGGTTTTGCAACGCCTTTGAGGTTAGAGGATTTAGAACCCGATGATCCTTTAGAAGGTTTCGTGGATGAAGATCCATCGGTTCGATTCTTCTAAAACTTCCGACGAAATTTCTTTACGATCCGCGCTAATTGTTCTTCAAAATCGGCAAAAGAGATTTCATCGTCGGAACTTGATTCGCTATCTTCTTCCTTTGTTGATTTGAATGCAATACCTGTAAGCTTAGAAGAAGACTTGGAAGAAACTTGATTAGTAGGAAAAGTCATTTCATAAGTTTGCAAAGCACCTACTAATTCCTCTACACTCATCTCATCCGGATGACTAACGGTTTCAATGGCGGTAACCTTTGCCCTAAACCGTTCCGGAAGAGTCCGAAGTATCTTTCTTACAATTTTCGACTCCGGGATCTTTTCTCCTAAATTAGCACATGTGTTTATTACATCTTGAAGTCTAGTGTAATAATCTGTAAACAATTCATGCTCTTCCATATGAATAGAGTCAAATTGACTTGTAAGCATCTTGAGCTTTTGAATTTTTACAAGATTAGTACCCTCATGTGTAATTTTGAGAATATCCCAAATTTCCTTCGCGGTTTCACACGCGGAAATTCGTGTGAACTCAGCCGAGGAAAGAGAATTAAATAGAGCGTTCATACCTTTCCCATTGTAACAAGATCTTTCAAATTCCTCTTTGGACCATCTAGAGCGAGGTTTTGGGGTAGTAGAATTTCCTACTTCCTCAACAGGATGCACCCAACCGTATTCCACGGATTGCCATACCCGCTCATCAATTGCGATGAGAAAAGCTCTCATCCGCACTTTTCAATACGCATAATTAGTCCCATCAAAAAGAGGAGGTCTATAAATATTACCACTTTCACCCATCATGATAGATAAACCTAAAACCCGCTCTGATACCAATTGTAGAGTTATTAATCCCAAAGGATCTAAATAGGTACTATCAAACAACTAGAGGGGGGGTGAATAGGTGTAATACTTAAAAACTCAATCTCAGTGCAAAATAAAAAACAATGCGGAAAATAAAAACAGCACACCAAGATTTACGTGGAAACTCCAATCCAGGAGAAAAACCACGGGACCAACACGCAATAACAATCCACTAAGAATAGAAGAATAACAAGGTGATTACCGACTCCACGGACTCAACCCCTCCTTCAGCTTCTTCGGACCTTGCGCTGACCGGTTGGATATCCACGCAATAACAATCCCTAAGAAAAGAAGAATAACAAGGTGATTACCGTCTCCACGGATTTAACCCCTCCTTCAATTTCTTGGACCTCGCGCTCCACCGATTTTGCACGTCCACTGCACACGTTCGAATCCACGAACGCCACTCGAATCCACGAGCACACGTTTCGAATCCACGAAACGCCTTTAGCACACCGAATCCACGATGCCACGTCGAATCCACGACGCAAACTCAGTCGATAAGAATATTGACTTCGATGGTGATCCTTCGCTTAGATTATCAATGAAGATCCATGGGAAAAATCTCTAAGCAAAGATTAGATCAATTCGACAAAAAAACAGATCTTGGAAGAACCGTCGAATTGACCTAAAAGAGGCTATTAAGAAGAACAATGAAAACCTAGCCTCTAGGGTTGCTCTCAAGTGTTTTATAAATTAATCGGTAGAGAACCCACGTTTTTGAGAAACCCTAAACGTCTATTTATAGTTTAGAAACCTTTGGAAAGAGATAAGAATCAAAAACATACCTTATCTGGAAATTTTCAGGACGGCGATCCGGATCGGATTTACTGCGATCCGGATCGTCGTAACGAGATTGACGATTCCAGAAATACCATGGTTCGGGATCCGGATCGCATTGCCCGATCCGGATCGTTCATACAAATCAGAAAACTTAACATTCGGGATCCGGATCGGAAATTGCATGGATCCGGATCGAAGTCTTGTATGAAGCAACAACCTTCGGGATCCGGATCGTTGGCTCTGATCCGGATCCTGAACATGTCTGAACACCAGTTTTTGATTATTATGCAATTAAAAGTTCATCCAAGTGTTTCTACACTATAAGAAAGTATTCGGATCACCACAATTATTTAGTTAAACATACCTGATCCTCTTGAATACTTTCTTCTTGAGATTGATGTAACTGATCCACAATTCTTCAACTTCAATCTTCAAGACTCAAGACACTGAGTGTCAACTTGAGCTCTCGTTGAATCTTCTCTAAGTCTTTGATTGCTGATTGACAATTTGATCCCTTTAAGACTCCGACTCAACTTACTGACTTGACTCACGAAATATGCCAATACCAAAATGCCGTAACATATTTGCCACGAAAGGTTGTCATTTGGTGGCAAATATTTTTCGCCACTAAATTTGCCCCATAATATTATTATTTTTGTTGTCACTGTATAAATATATTATTTTATTAAAAATAAATAATTTAACAAAATAATAAAAATCATAAACAAAAAAATATTGAAATAAAATTCCAACAAACCTAATCACTTCAAAATGTCACACATTATTTTCTCCAACAATTCATTAAGTCGCCAATCCCAAATATTAGTTCAATAAAGAGAAAAAAATTTAAATCTATTAGTTAGTCATAGAAGATAAGATGTATTCGAAACTTCAGTGATTGGTGTAGATGAAATACTTCTCTCTGGTCCATCTCAAAAGCATTTCACTCGGACTAACAGCAACTTGGCATATTATAATCTGCAAGATACAGAAAAATTACTTAAAAATAAATAAGTATTTTTGTAATTATTTGAAAATTTGATAATATAGTATGAACTACTATTTTGAATTCACTTTATAAATAATTGGAGTAAAAATCAACAAGTTGCAGTACCAATTAGTGGGCAGAGAGATCAAGCACACCATTCAAACGAAAATAACTCAAGGCAAGCAAAAATTGAAAAAAAAAAAAAAAAAGTCTTGGTGCATTTTTACCCCAAAAGGCGAAATTTTGTAATCTATTATTTAGAGGAAGTGTACAGTAAATGCATAAATCACACCATGCCAAATCTAGACAGATCAATATAACATACCTCAGTGATTGTAAGCTTCTCCTGCAAATGCCTAAACAAAATCTGCACGAAGAAAGTGTACCAAAATTAAAACGACAAAAGTGTACCAAAAATTTGAAAAAAGAAATTTTTACTAACTTATATAAGCTATCCAGTTACCAGTAAATCATCTAAAATTGATAAGAAAAAGTGATGATAATTCTTTGGAGTCACAATCTGAAACTAATAGTTGGAATGAAAATTATCGCGAAGTCTCCAATATTCAAATTCCAAAAAAGTTGAACTGAAGGACAGCATATCGGCGACGTGGGAGGGGCCATTGACCAATCAATCTTTCACCTTCCTATTACACATCAACACATTGGGGCTCATCGACCTTCCTATTACCAATCAATCTTTCACCTGGACGAACGGCCGGCCCAATCCCACTTTGGAACGCCTCGATCGAGCGCTTATCTCCCACGACTGGATGTCTACCTTCCCCCGCTCCACCCTCAGGGCCCTACCTAGGCCCAGGTCAGATCATTCCCCCTTGGTGCTAACGGCCTTCTCCTTTATACCCACTTCTCACCTCTTCAGGTTCGAGAGCTTTTGGCTTAGACACCCGGCGATCTCCGACATCATCTCAACATCCTGGTCGCCCACCAGCAGCTCGGGGTTGCTGGCCCCTTCTTTCGCTTCCAAAATCGTCAGGGTCACGAAAGCTCTCACTACTTGGAGTGCAGGATTATCGGCATCTTTGAAGAAACAAGCCGACCGCTGTCTCGGCTGGATCAGCTGGATCGACAGAGCGGAGGAGATTAGACCTCTCTCGGAGCAGGAATGGATGATCAGACCCAGCCTCAAGCTAAGATACGAGGAGCTGTGTGTGCAGGAGGAGCTGAAATGGAAACAAAGATCGAGAGTCAATTGGCTGAAGGCCGGCGATGCGAATTCCAAGTTCTTTCACCTTTACGCCAATGCCCGAAGGAATAAGAATTACATCTCTAGGCTGGTTGACGGGGCTGTAGTTCACTCAACTCACGCCTCCATGGCGAATTCGTTGCTCTCGTTCTTCACGAAACAACTGGGTTCTACGTCCTGCCAAACCCGAAGCCTTAACCTTCACTCGCTCTTCGTCAATGAGAGCTGTGACCTACACAATCTACAGGATCCGTTCTTGCTACAGGAGGTTAGATGCGCTGTCTTCTCTTGTGCGCCTGATAAGGCACCGGGACCCGACGGCTTTCCTCTTCTCTTTTACCAGCGTTTTTGGGGACTAATTAAAGAAGATCTGATGGAGGTCTTTCACAATCTTTACTGCGGGAGACTCGACCTCCAAGTGCTCAACCGCGGCTGGCTTTGCCTTATTCCGAAGAAGGCTGAGGCAGCTGAAGCGACTGACTATCGACCGATATGCCTGGTTAATGGACTAATCAAAATCATCTCGAAGGTGCTGGCGAATCGTCTACAAGGCTACCTCGAGGAGCTAATCAACCCCTTCCAAACCGCCTTCATCAAAGGCCGCACACTCCTCGACAACTTCTCTACGGCGCACATCTTGACCCACCACTTATCTTCTACAAAGCAGAAGGCGGCACTTTTCAAGATCGATTTCGAACGTGCTTTCGATCACGTTAACTGGCCATTCTTGATCGACCTTCTTCAGACAAGAGGTTTCAGGAGTAAGTGGATTGGGTGGATCACGGCTTTGCTGCAATCTACATCTAATGCGGTGCTACTTAACGGCACCCCGGGCGAGTTCTTCTCTTGCAAACGGGGTCTACGGCAGGGGGACCCTCTCTCCCCAATGCTGTTCATTCTTTGCATTGACGTTCTATTTAGGATGTTTCATCAGGCGGTCGCGCAATCCCTGCTGCAACCGCTGGGAGTTGGTGATGTCTCGATCCGCACTCTACAATTCGCGGACGATCTCCTCCTGTTCTTTGACGGTAATCTGAGATCGGCCGAAGTCATCAAGATCATCCTCGATGCGTTCGCGGCGGCTTCAGGACTAAAAATTAACTTCTCTAAGAGCTGCATCATCCCTATTAATCAGGAGATTTCCCAGGCCAACACACTTGCAAATTTCTTCGGGTGCTCCACCGACGATTTCCCGTTCAACTACCTTGGCCTTCCCCTCACCCCGAAGGCGTTGCGCAAAACTGACTACTTGCCGCTAGTCGAAAGATTGGACAGACGTTTGGCGGGTTGGAAGGGCCGGCTACTGTCTAGAGCTGGACGTTTGACACTGCTGAATTCGGTGCTTACAAGTATTCCTACTTTCTTCTGTTCTACGTTCAAGATCCCTGCCTGGGTCATCAAAGCTGTTGACAGGATCCGTCGGGGTTTTCTTTGGAGAGGTAAAGAACTTACTAACGGTTTTCACTGCCTCGTGAAATGGGATCAAGTATGCCGCCCGCTTTGTCAAGGCGGCCTTGGCATCCGGGATCTTAAAGCGACGAATTCCGCGTTGCTCATGAAGAACTTGTGGAACTTCCACAAGGCTAAATCCACACCTTGGGTTAGTATTATCAAACACAAGCATTACAGACGGCGTTCACCCTTTGCGGGCGGGGCCCCGCCAACGAAGTGCTCTCCACTCTGGAAGGCTGTTCTTTCCACCTCGGATCCGTTCCACACATCAATCGCCGCCACGATTGGAAATGGGGCGACGGCGTCCTTTTGGCATACGAGATGGCTGGGGGATAAGCTTTTGCGCAATCGTTTTCCCGCTCTGTTCACTGCGGCCACACACAAACACTTGTCGGTAAAACAATGGTTGGATCGTTGGGCTAAGGGCCGTCCCCTCGGTTTTGGCGATCAATCAACGCCCGATTCCCGAGCGGAATTGGTGGAGCTTCTTAGAGTGCTGAGGAGCATTCCACTGACAGCAGCCGCAGACGAAGTGTGCTGGAGATGGAATAGCAACGGGCGCTTTACCACACGGAGCGCTTACAACTTCCTCGCCTTCGACGGAGTGGACGATCGTAAGATCCCGCAACTCTGGAAGATCAAGATTCCGCGACGCACTAAAATCTTCTTGTGGTTGGCCGCTAGAAACAGACTACTAACGGCTGACTTACTAGCCAAACGGGGGTGGCTCGGTCCATCGATTTGTCACTTATGTTGTCGCAATGAAGAATGTTTGGAACATCTTTTCTTCCTCTGCAGCTTCGCACGAGCAGTTTGGTGTCGGATCTTACTTGGCTACAACCGACTGCGGTCGACCATCCTTGACGGACCGGGAGACCTTGCGATCAGATGGGGGCGCGCAAGAATCAATCTGAAAGAGCGGGACACTGCTTCACTTGACCTCTACATAGCTGCCACCTGTTGGGAGCTATGGATGGAGCGGAATCACAGGATTTTCGATGACCGTACCACAAGCACCGAGGATTGCGGAAAGAGGGTTGTATCTCTAATTACGTCGTGGAACAGGAACCTGGGAGGTTAATTCCCATGTCTGGGCGTTAATTTGGGTATTGATTAAAGCGGAAGTTGGTTCCTCTAAATTCTGCGGTCGAAGGACAGGCTACACTCAGGAGGAGGAATTAAGTCGTTCCCGCTGGTGCTAAACAGACAGCGACAACTGGGGGCCTCTACGATAAGCAGTCACTCTTGCAAGGAGTAACAGCTTTAGGTGGATCCCAAATCTGACATCTACCTTGAAGGGTGGGTCGGGCTTGACATAAGCAGGATCGAGGTGGTTCCGTTGGCGTGCGGGTCTCGTTTCGTAAATTGGCAAGCAAGGGCACCTTGGGCGACAACGCAGCTATTTTGCGGCTCTTAAGCGACTAGGATATGGGATTCTTGGTTCGACTATGGAGATCAGGCCAGGGGACCGAAGACACATTTGCACAGCTTTCTTTAACCTTAACTGATTCTTGCGGGAGCAACAACAATGGGGATTACTCATTTCCACCAGAAAAGAGGCGGACCTGTGACACTTCATGTTGATGTTGTATTGTTAATGTGGGTTAATTGGAGTATCTGCTGTGCTGTGTAAATGGGTTTTTTTTATCCTCCTTTTGCCTGCTATGTATTGAGGTGTAATGGACACTTTACAGGGGGGGGCTGCCCAATTTTTTTGTTTTCCTGGGGGGGTTTTTCACATTGGTAATAGGTTAGGTCTTACACCCTGGTACTGGGAGCCCCGCTCGTCCTCGCTATTTTCTACTTCTGTATGTAGCTAAAATAGGGTACATCCCTGTTTAATCAAAAAAAAAAAAAAAAAGTTGAACTTCCTTATAAATCAGCTACAGCCGCATTAGTGATGTGATGTCCGACTTCTATAAACTTGAAAAGTTGGATTTATGCATATCTACCTTGGGAAAAAATAACTAACTATTTATACTGACAAAATTATACTTCGTAGATTTATATTTCTACTATAGCAGTAAAAGTAGTAACTCCGTCCCTGGGTTTAACAAGTAAATAATCACGCATGAAGCACAAATTTCATGATTTATCACTTACTTTACCTCTTACTTCATACAAAAGATAAGATAATGTTCAAAGAATTAAATGCTAGAGAAGTTCCTCAAATTATTGTGCAGGGAACAAAGCTAGAGTTGCTAGTAAATACAAGACATGAAACATCTATTCCAATTTTGTTGCGCGACTACAAGCAAAGAATGATTGGAATGCTAACAATTACCATCACATATTCCCTTTGAAACATAACAACATACCCTAAAATTGGGCGTCAGTGATTAAAGCATGTAATCTACACTCGTAAGTATACATAAAACTCAATCAAAAAGATCCGGAAGATCTAGAATCCAAAGGGGAAATTCTCTATAATATTAACAATTGTAAATAGTGACCCAATATATGGCATACGTGAAATCAAACTATTTTTGAATAGATTCAGCAAGGTCATGATGATAACTATCTGATGTTTGAAAAAAACATCACAATTAAATTTTCAACTTGACACAAGTAAAAATCTAGAAATTAAAAAAAACAAACTCACAATGACTAATTTACTTGCGAAGGTTGTATGCAGGATTCAGATCTTGCTCCAAGAATGGAAAAACATTGAATGAAAAATGAAGAGAGAAGTCCTAATTTATAGAAAAACTAGTCGGAAGAAAAATCCAGCGGGTTATCTCCTAATACGTTTTGAAAATCAATGCTTAGCTCCACTTGGCACTGAATATCTGTCGGGTTCTGGTCCATGTGTAGGTAAGTTTGTAGTTTCAAAACCGTTTGAAATTGTCCGACTCAAGCCAGTTCATAAATATGTTACTGAATATCCTAAATCTGCTTAGTCCAAATGTGGTTCAAGCAACCACCGAAGTGGTTAACTCGAGCGTGAAATGTGTGAGCTTGATTTGTATACATCCACAGTTGAACCAGGAGACCCATGTTTCACTAGTTTGTATTTTTGTCCGCCTACGTCAAGGGTAACAGATGTTGTTCCGTTAAAGTGATAGGAGTAACCTCACCATAACTAAGTATCTAAGATGCCCTAGTAACTTAATTTAGAAGTAAAAAGAACATAGAAACATATACCATAAATAAGGGTAGCTTGGGCTGGCTTGGCTTGTGCCTGGGGACTGCATGATGACACCTTTCAGGGCACTCCGGTTACTTCAGTTGACCTATTTCCCTTATCTTGGATTCTTGCATTTGTGCATTCCTTCATTCCTGGAAGGGTAGCTATTGGTAAATCTCATTTGCTTAACTACGGCTCAGCTAAAAGCTTTTGGATGATCGCTCTGAAGGTCAAGGGCGTTCAATTTCAAACTTTCAACGGCTGTAATTATTGGGTGATACACTGCTTCCCGGCTTTCCGTGACAAGGGATATCCACTCTGCAATCTGATGTAGGCTTTCTTGATACTGTTAAGATTTTGGACTCTTTAACACTTCAGCCTTGGCACCTTGGGAGATAATTCCTGTTCCTGACCAGGGGAGGCTTGGCTATCCGTTTTGTACTACTTGATTTTCATGTTGGGGTCGCCCGGGTCTGTTGTAGGGTTGCTATTCGTGTTAGCTCATCTCGGTTTTGTTTGTAATTGTCGAGATGTTTGTGGTGTTCTCTTTCCCGTCTAGTTTTTGTTTTGCTGCTTTGGTGTCGGCTATCATGCTGGTGGCGTCTCTGTGGGATGTGCTCGTCTCAGCTTCTTGGTTTGCTCCGTTGACTACTCTTGTACTCAAATAGGGTTTCACCCTGTTTAATCAAAAAAAATAAATAAGCATATAAGCACAATCTCATATTTTACATAGGTTTATGTTTCACTTCTTGTACTAGCCAAATCTTGACCGACGGTAAATTTCTCTTTGTTCCATTAAATATGCTACTTTCCTTTTTCCATTATGGTCGATTAAGTCTAGTCTAATTGAAGCTTGTAATTGTCAATTCTAGTGTTTTTACTGCAAATTGTTCCATTGCTGAGTTTAAACAATAACCTTACCTGAGCATTGGCGTGACTAACGATCTCATATTTTCCGAGTCTTAAATCTTTTCCCGTAGAGGCAAAGCTAAAGTAATGGATATTACATGACTGCAGTGCAGAAGTAAACTTGCCACAAGTATTTGTGCATACTAATACAAAGCCATACAGAAAGATTATTCACTAATTAGCTATCAATTCTGAAGGTGATTATATATTCTTCTCTCCAAACCTACTTTTACAGTAAATCCTTGTGGCATTAGTAACAAACCATAAGAAGCTTGAGGCCATATATTAGATGGACCAGGACTTAAATTATATTTATATAATCTCCTATTGTCTTATAAGAGATTTCACTATATTTCTGATCGTAATTAGCCACTAATGTCATTCTTTAATGAGAAGAAAAGTATTTATACCAGTATTAGGAATATCTGATGTAGATGGCGTAGAATCTCTATGCTGAAGTCCTGGAATGTGTGCCATAATCGTTTGAAGCTGTACTTGAAATTCTAGCCTCAAACGATGCTCTCGCTCCTCTGCCTCTGCTCTAAGACGATGCTCACGGTCCTCTGCCTCTACTTTAAGACAATGCTCACGCTCCTCGGCCTCTCGCCTTAATCGTTGCTCTCGCTCCTCAGCTTCTTGCTGCTGATGCTCAAGTGCATCCCTTAGTACATCAACCTGACGCTGATATACTTCTCTTAGTTCTGCACCCCTACGCGATGTAGGTCGAGGTCCACCTCCTAATCCTCTAACATAGCCAGGACGTGCCCCACAAGCTTGGATCATTTGCTCCTCTGGGTTTAAGGGAGGCCCCCCTATTTGCGATTGCGTCAGCTCAATATCCTCCAATGCAATCTACATTTGTTATAATAGTTCTCAAAAATTAAATATGAACTATAAATAAACGATTTAAAGGAGAAAAGATAAATACTTCTACATGGACTAACATTACCATCACTTTCTTTGATCGATCATCCATCCACTCGCCATTTGATTTTAGATGAGTAGCTTTCCAGTAATCAGTCATCTTAGGCTCTGCTTTACTAACGGAATCTCTCTGTCAAAAAGATTGTAATTAATCATAGTAACCAATAATAAAATAATTACTCAAAACACTGTAGTAAAGATTAAACTAAATAAAACTCATACCATCTCATATCTGATTTTAACAAATGATGTTCTACCCTTAATGGTAGCAGCTCCTTGTTTGGCTCGATTCTTTTTGTTACGAGTTGACATACGCTGTATTAAAATATATATATATATATATATATATATATATATATATATATATATATATTTTTATTCATATACATACATAAATTAATTAATATTACTCATATCAACATTAGAATTTTGTAAACTAACCTTAAACTCCTCTAAGCCAAAATACTCGACTAAATAGGCCCAATCACTATTTGCAACAAACTCTGGGACCTTGCATAGTCTTTCCGCGTCACTCTCAAAACTCAAATAATAGAGATGCAGACGATGTCGCCAATCTCGATACATCTTTTTAAGGTGATCTAACACGTTCTCTTTTTGATCTTCTATGCCATTAAATTTTTTCTGTTACAAATTTAAAGTCGGAATAAAAATAAGAATATTTCTAAAGAAGTTCATATAATATATAACACATATTTTGTTTCACTTACAATTAAATCATCAAACATCTTCTGTTTGATATGATTCGATACCTCCTTCCATCTTTTATTTGATAGCACTGCATACTGTCGGAGAACTACCCCCATCTCCGTGATAAAGGGCACGACTTCTCCTTCTACGGCTCTTCTCAACTTTGGATCGATAACTACCTTATTCTTTTCACCACGCTTACGCTTTCTTGACCATTTCAAATTTTTAGTCACCCCTCTATATCTCTTCTCTGAAGCTGTAGAATCTAGATAAATTTGATAACATAGTGAGGACTACTATTTTGAAAAATTGAATGAAAATTTTAGTATCACAAATAAAAGTTAACCAATCTAAACTTCTATTACTAGGATTATATGAAAGCACAAATAAAGCATAAATAATTGAATTTTTTAAAAGCATCCCTTGGATAGCTTTTCTCTATAAAATAAAGACTTTAGAATTAAGATTTTATTCTCTAGTCATAATATATTCTATATTCTTAAGCTAATGAGAAAAAAAAATTTCTATAGAATATGATTAAAGTATTACCAACTGTATCGTAGGAAGATGAAGGTAAGGCAGATCCAACAGAAGAGGTGCTAGCTGCTATCGGTGCACGCGATGAAGAAGCTGCTGACCTTGTAATACTACGTAAAGCCGATAATCCTGCCATTGTAAGTTTTTATAGGATCCACAAGGATCTAAATAGGTACTATCAAACAACTAGAGGGGGGGTGAATAGGTGTAATACTTATAAAACCAAATCTCAGTGCAAAATAAAAACCAATGCGGAAAATAAAAACAGCACACCGAGATATACGTGGAAACTCCAATCCAGGAGAAAAACCACGGGACCAACACGCAATAACAATCCACTAAGAATAGAAGAATAACAAGGTGATTACCGACTCCACGGACTCAAACCCCTCCTTCAGCTTCTTCGGACCTTGCGCTGACCGGTTGGATATCCACGCAATAACAATCCCTAAGAAAAGAAGAATAACAAGGTGATTACCGTCTCCACGGATTTAACCCCTCCTTCAATTTCTTGGACCTCGCGCTCCACCGTTTGCACGTCCACTGCGCACGTTCGAATCCACGAACGCCACTCGAATCCACGAGCACACGTTTCGAATCCACGAAACGCCTTTAGTACACCGAATCCACGATGCCACGTCGAATCCACGACGCAAACTCAGTCGATAAGAATATTGACTTCGATGGTGATCCTTTGCTTAGATTCTCATTGAGGAGCCGTAGAAGAAATCTCTAAGCAAAGATTAGATCAATTCGACAAAAGATATGTTCTTGAAAGAACCGTCGAATTGACCTAAAGGAGGCTATTAAGAAGAACGATGAAAACCTAGCCTCTAGGGTTGCTCTCAAGTGTTTTTTTTTTGAGATTGATCGGCCGTAGCTCCCACGTTTTTGAGAAACCCTAAATGTCTATTTATAGTTTAGAAACCTTTGGAAAGAGATAAGAATCAAAAACATACCTTATCTGGAAATTTTCAGGACCGCGATCCGGATCGGATTTACTGCGATCCGGATCGTCGTAACGAGATTGACGATTCCAGAAAACCAAGGGTTCGGGATCCGGATTGCAAGGTCCGATCCGGATCGTTCATGCAATTCAGCAAAGTCCCATGTTTGGGATCCGGATCGGAATGGCCTAGGATCCGGATTGAAATTGCCAATGAACAAGTACCCTTCGGGATCCGGATTGCAAGGTCTGATCCGGATCCTGAACATGTCCCATGTCCAGTTTTTGATTTTTATGCGATTAAAAATTCTTCCAAGTGTTTCTACACTATAAGAAAGTATTCGGATCACCACAATTATTTAGTTAAACATACCTGATCCTCTTGAATACTTTCTTCTTGAGATTGATGTAACTGATCCACAATTCTTCAACTTCAATCTTCAAGACTCAAGACACTGAGTGTCAACTTGAGCTCTTGTTGAATCTTCTCTAAGTCTTTGATTGCTGATTGACAATTTGATCCCTTTAAGATTCCGACTCAACTTACTGACTTGACTCACGAAATATGCCAATACCAAAATGCCGTAACAATCTCCCCCTTTGGCAATTTCGTGACAAAACCCAAAAATACATAAAAGCGCTCAAGTCACTCATCTTAAACAAAAAAAAAACAAAACTCAATGTCATCACCAAAACATTGATTTTCTTTGCGTGAAAGATCCAATAAATACAAACTTACATTTGAACCAAACAGTCCTAGAACATACTCTATGACTTAAGACTTGGAGTCTTAAAGTGATGTAATTCCTGCAAAACAAAACTCCAAACAAAATCAAACGTTAGTCGTTAGAAATTAAAATCCTACATTTGATCCGTCTTCCTTTTGGTTCTTTTGTTTTTCTGCTCTTTCAATTTTTTCTTTGTCTCCCCCTATCTTGAGCATCTCTAACATGTTTTCCATGTTCTCCATATTCTTGAGCATCTATGTTCTCCCCCTTTGTGATACGATCATCATTTTCCGTTCTCCCCCATTTTTTCATTTTCGTTTCGTTTGTCCTCTCTTGATGATCTCATCTCCGTCATTTCTCTTCTCCCCCTTTTTGTCACAAATTGTCAAACAGTGAACATACTAGACAAAAGGAAATCACTAACAACATCAGTTCAAAGAGAAAGAGAGATAAAAGCTCAGTTCCGGTATATAACAAAAATGCAGATTGCGTACCGGTACCAGAAGGCAAAAAACAAATAATTCCTTGAAACAAATCCAAATTTTAGAATCTTTTCAAATACCGATTTGTATTCCATCAAGAAAACAATTTAAGTGCTTTAACCAATGAATTAACAAGATGTCATTCAATCCAATTAATTTCACAAGATTAAAAAGATTTACTCCTAAATCATGAAACACAAAGATAAAACATTATAAACAGTTTTTCATGTTATATTCATCAAACACAAGTCATCAAAAATAATCTTGAGATCCAAAGTCTATCAAGATGTAACAGATGTACAAAGATGACTTACAGAGATTTCCAAATGACATCAATTTGATTTCTTACCCTTTCAAATTTGAGATAAGCACTAAAATACCTAAGGGTGGCTCTTTGAGCATCTTTCAACTATCCCACCTTATACCAACCAGGAGATTGTTCAAAATATAAGAGTTTTGCATATAAATCTCCAAATGCTTCAACTAAAGATTTTCTCATAAAATACTATCAAGCATCCATAACATGTGGTAGCTTCACACACAAACCGGACGACCGGGGTGGCAGCTCTTTCCAGCATGTGGTGGTAGTTTTCACACTCCTTTCGGATGTAACTCTTTCCACATCTTTTACAATTCATTTATTTACCCTTGTAAGAATGCAATCTCTTACGTGAAAGAATTAAATCCCAAATTTTAGTCTATCGGTTGTCTCATGTTTATCACAATGAATTCACACAACCGAGATAGATTAAGCATCTAAAGATCACACATGATTTCTAAAATTTGATGCTTATAATATCAAAAACTCCTATAATGAAGTATCTTCAAGATTATGATTATGGAGTAAAGTTGATAATCCAAATAAAATTAATTTGGAGTGAATAAACGTGAAGCACTTTTTATTCAATGCACTTGTTCAGTAAAAACCCTTTTGTTCAAAAACAAAGTATAAAAACGAAGAGCATTGAAAAACATGTAATGCAAAGATTAAGAAAGATATGAAGGGAAAACCAATCAAAGCATTACATACAGTCATAAGCTATTTAGAACTTAAGACAAGGAAAGATATCACCTTTCCGAATCCAAAATCGCTGGATTTTGGGTTGTCTTGATTCGTTGTGGCCGGGGGTTGTCCGCTTTGACTGTTGGTCCACCTTAGGTCTTTGCCTCGTAGTGATCCACTTGTATGATTGATGTTGTGGCTCGGACCTTTGGTGGGTTGAGTGAACTCCTTTGACTTGATGTGTCTTTTGATTCCGTTGAGTTCGCTCCGTAGATGAAGTTGCCGAAGAATTTTTCTTTCTCTTTTTCGGGCAATCCTTCACCAAGTGTCCTTCAAGTCCACATAAGTGACAAGTTCTTCCTTTCAATTTCATTGTGGAACTTGAAGCATTCACAGTTTGGTTCTTTTTGAATCCCAAACCAACCTTGCTTGTTTGACCTAATCCGGACATACATTCAAGTTTCTTGGAACCGGTTGAAATCCTTTGTATGTCGGATTTAAGTTGATGAACTTGCTTGGTCAATGCTTGGTTGGTGACATGAATTTCCTCAAACTGCTTTTCAAGAAAATCAATCTTGTTAATATGGGAATTAACGACCGTTTCCGATTGATTTATCTTTTCTTGGAGGATTTTATTATTATTCAATAAAAGCTCTCGTTCCTCCTCGAGATCATGAAGTTTGATCTTTAAAGCATGATTCTCGTCTTGATTCTCAAGTCGTTGTTTCCTCAACTTCTTGATATGCTTGGCCATCTTCTTAGATTCCGTAAGAAGTTGTTGATATGCCTCAACGAGTTCTTCCTCGTCCGACTCCCCCTCACTTGATGACTCTCCGCCGGTTGTTGATGTTTCATACAAAATCAAAGGAGTAGAGTCAGTGACTAATGATGATAAACAATTATTAGAAGAGGGAAAATGAGAGGCATGAGAAGCAACGATTTTTTCTTTTTCCTCTTTACTTGAGGTTGATTCATTAGAAGTAGAATCGTCCCAAGTTTTCGCTTGCAAAGCCTTCTTTTTATATGATTTCTTAGAAGGACAATCCATTAAAAAATGGCCGTAGCCTTTGCATCGATAGCATTGGATTTCCCCTTCGAAATCATCTTTTTCTTTTTCTTTAGAAGGTTTTGCAAAGCTTTTGAGTTTAGAGGATTTAGAACCCGATGATCCTTTAGAAGATTTCGTGGATGAAGATCCATCGGTTCGATTCTTCCAAAACTTCCGACGAAATTTCTTTACGATCCGCGCCAATTGTTCTTCAAAATCGGCAAAAGAGATTTCATCGTCGGAACTTGATTCGCTATCTTCTTCCTTTGTTGATTTGAATGCAATACCTGTAAGCTTAGAAGAAGACTTGGAAGAAACTTGATTAGTAGGAAAAGTCATTTCATAAGTTTGCAAAGCACCTACTAATTCCTCTATACTCATCTCATCCGGATGACTAACGGTTTCAATGGCGGTAACCTTTGCCCTAAACCGTTCCGGAAGAGTCCGAAGTATCTTTCTTACAATTTTCGACTCCGGGATCTTTTCTCCTAAATTAGCACATGTATTTAGTACATCTTGAAGTCTAGTGTAATAATCTGTAAACAATTCATGCTCTTCCATATGAATAGAGTCAAATTGACTTGTAAGCATCTGGAGCTTTTGAATTTTTACAAGATTAGTACCCTCATGTGTAATTTTGAGAATATCCCAAATTTCCTTCGCGGTTTCACACGCGGAAATTCTTGTGAACTCAGTCGAGGAAAGAGAATTAAATAAAGCGTTCATACCTTTCCCATTGTAAGAAGATCTTTCAAATTCCTCTTTGGACCATCTAGAGCGAGGTTTTGGGGTAGTAGAATTTCCTACTTCCTCAACAGGATGCACCCAACCGTGTTCCACGGTTTGCCATACCCGCTCATCAATTGCGATGAGAAAAGCTCTCATCCGCACTTTCCAATAAGCATAATTGGTCCCATCAAAAAGAGGAGGTCTATAAATATTACCACTTTCACCCATCATGATAGATCAACCTAAAACCCTCTCTGATACCACTTGTAAGTTTTTATAGGATCCACAAGGATCTAAATAGGTACTATCAAACAACTAGAGGGGGGGTGAATAGGTGTAATACTTATAAAACCAAATCTCAGTGCAAAATAAAAAACAATGCGGAAAATAAAAACAGCACACCGAGATATACGTGGAAACTCCAATCCAGGAGAAAAACCACGGGACCAACACGCAATAACAATCCACTAAGAATAGAAGAATAACAAGGTGATTACCGACTCCACGGACTCAAACCCCTCCTTCAGCTTCTTCGGACCTTGCGCTGACCGGTTGGATATCCACGCAATAACAATCCCTAAGAAAAGAAGAATAACAAGGTGATTACCGTCTCCACGGATTTAACCCCTCCTTCAATTTCTTGGACCTCGCGCTCCACCGTTTGCACGTCCACTGCGCACGTTCGAATCCACGAACGCCACTCGAATCCACGAGCACACGTTTCGAATCCACGAAACGCCTTTAGTACACCGAATCCACGATGCCACGTCGAATCCACGACGCAAACTCAGTCGATAAGAATATTGACTTCGATGGTGATCCTTTGCTTAGATTCTCATTGAGGAACCGTAGAAGAAATCTCTAAGTAAAGATTAGATCAATTCGACAAAAGATATGTTCTTGAAAGAACCGTCGAATTGACCTAAAGGAGGCTATTAAGAAGAACGATGAAAACCTAGCCTCTAGGGTTGCTCTCAAGTGTTTTTTTTTTGAGATTGATCGGCCGTAGCTCCCACATTTTTGAGAAACCCTAAATGTCTATTTATAGTTTAGAAACCTTTGGAAAGAGATAAGAATCAAAAACATACCTTATCTGGAAATTTTCAGGACGGCGATCCGGATCGGATTTACTGCGATCCGGATCGTCGTAACGAGATTGACGATTCCAGAAAACCAAGGGTTCGGGATCCGGATTGCAAGGTCCGATCCGGATCGTTCATGCAATTCAGCAAAGTCCCATGTTCGGGATCCGGATCGGAATGGCCTAGGATCCGGATTGAAATTGCCAATGAACAAGTACCCTTCGGGATCCGGATTGCAAGGTCTGATCCGGATCCTGAACATGTCCCATGTCCAGTTTTTGATTTTTATGCGATTAAAAATTCTTCCAAGTGTTTCTACACTATAAGAAAGTATTCGGATCACCACAATTATTTAGTTAAACATACCTGATCCTCTTGAATACTTTCTTCTTGAGATTGATGTAACTGATCCACAATTCTTCAACTTCAATCTTCAAGACTCAAGACACTGAGTGTCAACTTGAGCTCTTGTTGAATCTTCTCTAAGTCTTTGATTGCTGATTGACAATTTGATCCCTTTAAGACTCCGACTCAACTTACTGACTTGACTCACGAAATATGCCAATACCAAAATGCCGTAACAGCCATGACCTGAAAAAGAGATATAAATTACAATCAAATTTAGTTTGGAGCTAGCTCATCATTAAGCAATATAAGAGTAGGTTGGACTAAAAATGGTGGGAAAGGAAAAGTGATGTGGAATTCCCGCCACTCAGAGATATTTTAGGCTTTATAAATCTTATAACATTTTATTTCTGTGTTATAAAACTAAGAAAAGGGAATTACTGAATCTTTGTCGGTAACTATTAGTGGACAAGGGATATGTTAATGCCCTGTTGAACATGTGATTTCTAGGAAAGTTGGATGCCTTTATTTATGCATTTATTCTTTTCTCGCTTGGTATTAATAGTAGTATTGCCAATAATTTGGTATTACTATGTAAGTTTGGTTCAATAGAACAGTTGGATGACTTCGATTGTTACATTAGTAATTTAATAGTGAATGACCCCTAATATTCAGAAAATTAAAGACTTGATATATATATATACTATGGTATACTAGTATACACGCAATAGATACTATAGGATGTATAGAATAGGATATAAAATTGTACTGTGCTTTGACGCAATATATTTGATTGTATTTACTGTTTATTGTGTAATATTATGTATCATATTATATACTGCAGCACAACCAAATGTGGGATGAAAGCCCAAGTTGCATGTATTGAGAGTTAGCATAATAGAGTTTATGTAATACTACAAAAAAGTTTCAACATGAGAGCTGTCGCCGTAAAATGAAAAAATGGTTGTCAAGCCTGATTTTATTAATCAACACAATCGTACGTAGATGCTGATTAACTTGTGTACGACTCGTATATGTCTACGCCCTATTTATAGATAATATTATGGTAAGTGAACTGGGCATTATGTCTTAAGGATTTGGAGGGAACATAATGCTTTAGGTTCCCCCATACAATTAGCATATAGACCCTAAACCCATAATATTAATGCCACTATATCACCAATAGTCAGCTTACATGGGTGAACTATGTGAATAGCAATAGAAGGGGCCATTTTACTGGTGCATGGGGTTGTGATGCATGACATAAGTAGGGTTAATCACAGCTAAAATTGCCAATAAAGAAACACAATGTCTATAGATGAACAAATGGCCTTCTACTTGTTATATATATCTCGAACAAGAAACCTTGCTCAAATAGCCGAAGATACGAGATGGTACTTTCTATTAGTTACAGAAAAGAATGGTTACAGTACCAGACATGATGCTAGAAAAAAATACAATGGTTAGCGGATATATACAAACAGAAACTTCATAACCTTATTCCGTGCTCAGCTAGAGAATGTTACCTAACAGTTTGTCCAACGGTAAAGAGTAATAGATCATTAGCAACAATATGAGCAAGCAAGGTTTTGATGTTGTGAACAGCATTGTAAGAAACAAGCTATAAATATAAAGGGAACAATCGTAGAAGTGACAGAAAAAGAGAAGAATGACCCCCTTATTTGCAAATTTGTTTGGTAGAACCTAATGCTACAATAGTTAGTATGGAGGGAATTCTCTACAATAGTTAGTTGCTTAAATGAAGCACATGGGGAGCCATGTAGATGTAAATCGACACCTTAAGAATATCAAATAGCAAACAGATCAAAGAGTGTTGGTGTATTCTGAGCATAAAAAAAAGATGCATCTAAAAGAGTGTTGGTGATATTATCCTTTAATTAAAATTGCATATGGATTCGATTAAACAATCAGTTGATAGAGACCAAAATCAAAACGAATGGCCAAGCAATATCCAGCAATTGAAATTGCAAACAGATATCAGATTCAGATCAAATAAATCCTCACGCAGCACCGAAAAAAGATGAAGAAACACAACTCTAGGGTTTTGAGATCACCTCTTGTGCTCCTGCACGAAGCAAGTAGGCGGAGCCCTCGGCCTGGCCGAACTTGCCGGAGCCGTTGGCCTCCCCGGCGACGACCTTGTGCGGCGAAGGGGTCACCAATTAACTAGCCGGCGAGGAGCACGGCTGCGAAGAGATCGGCTGCGAAGGGTTCCGGCGAAGAGATCGGCTGCGAAGGGCTCGCCGACGAGGAGATCGGCGGTGAGGGGCCCGCCGGCGAGGAGATCGGCGGTGAAGGGCCCGCCGGCGAGGAGATCGCCGGCATGAGCTTGGTTTAGGGGAGAGAGAGAGAGAGAGAGAGAGAGAGAGAGAGAGAGAGGGGAGTTTTAAGTTTTCTCTCGCAGTGAGAAAAATAGAGAGAGAGAGAGAGAGGAAGGGGGTTAAAATTTAAATTATATTTAAATTATAAATTATTTATAAATTTAATTTTAAATTATAAATTATAAATTTAATTTTAAAGTATAAATTATAAATTTAAATAAATATTATTTTAATTTTTATTTCTAAACTATAAATTATTAGGTATACCTAATTTATTTTAATATTATAAATATATTACACTTTTTAAATAAAATTATATAAAATTAAAATAAAATTTTATTTTAAAATTTTTTATTTTTAAATTTAAAAATTTTAGAGTTATAAAATATAAGAGTATAATAAAAAAAATAAGTAAACTAAATAAGTTAAATTAAAAAATTATAATAATAAAAAATTATATATAATGACGTTTTATAAAAAAATAATTAAAAAAAATAAAAGTTAGAAGGTATAAATAAAAAAAAATTAATTAGTGATAATTTCAATTGTAACAAATTAATTATTTAGTGACGAAAAATAAATTATCACATTAAATTAATTATTCGATGGTAATTATTTTTATCGTCTCCATAGATAATTAATTATTTAGCGGAGCACGTGCTAATTAGTGTGGCTAATTAGTGGCGATTCTTTTTATTGCCATCATAGGTAATAGGATTAGTGTGGCTAATTAGTGGCGATTCTTTTTATCGCCATCGTAGGTAATAGGATTAGTGTGGCTAATTAGTGGCGATTCTTTTTATCGCCATCATAGGTAATAGGATTGCCGGCGATTTTTTTTAGTGGCGATTTTTTTTATCGCCACCATAGGCAGCCATATAGTGGTGACAAAATAATCATTTAGTGGCGAAAATAGAATTGCCACTTTAAATTAATAAATTAATGTTGATTTTTTTTATCGCCACCACAGATAGCTATATAGTGGCGATAAAATAGACATTTAGTGGCGGAAATAGTATTGCCACTCTAGGTAACCATACAGTGGCGATTCTTTTAATTACCACCATAGGTAACCATACAGTGGCAATAAATTTTATCGCCACCTTATGTTTGCCACTAATACTATATTTTCTTGTAGTGACTATTCGTTGCAATATTTAAGTAAATGTTGCTAAATACAAAATATACTGATATTTATTAAAAATTATTGCTAAATATATCATTTATCGATATTTACAAATTATTGTTGGTGAATAAGAATATTTAGCGATATTTATTTTTAAATGCCGGTAAAAGATAGTTTAAATACCGGCAGTTATTTTTAATGCCACTAAGAAACTTTAATTACTAGCATTTAAAAGTAAATGTTGGTAAAAGATCTTAAATTCTTATTTAAGATATAAATAAATAATAAGTTGAGGGACCTAACTGAGATTATCCATCAATTTTTCATATCCCGCCTACTTCTTCCTTCCTCTTGTGCCGTACGACTCCTAATCTTCCTCTCCTCATATGCAAAGCTTCTTTCTAGGATTTTTTTTTCTCTTTTTTTTTATTTTTTTATTATCTTCTCTCCAAGTAAAAAAAAAGAAAAAGAAATTACTCTTTCTACCTTCCAATCGCAGGGTGTAAGAAAAGGATTTTCTTCATTGTCTTCTATCAAGAAGGAGCCCCACAAGCAGGACTCTACCAAGAAAAAGGTAAGATAATTTAGATTTTTTTTTTGTAAAATTATTTGCTTTCTTTTATTACCTTGGAATAGATGGGTTGATTTAATTTTTTTAAAAAAAATTATTGTTTTTATTTTAAAATTATTATTTGATAATAGATTTAATTATTTTTAGGTTGTATAATTATGCAACAAAGTAAATAATATATAATATAAGACTAAATAAAAAATATAGTTGAAACCCACATTTATTTATGTGTTTAAGTATAAAAGAGGATAAACATGACCTCCTCCTATTATAATTTTTTATTACTAAATATAATCAGAGAACGTGCAAAAAAGTCAATTAAAATAAAATCAATAAACTTTTTAAACAAGTTAATTTAAAAATTCATCGATATTTACTGTGAAAAAAAAGGAATGTGTATGTATGTATATATATATATATATATATATATATATATATATATATATATATATATATATATATATATATATATATATATATATATATATATATATATATATATATATATATATATATATATATATATATATATATATATATATATATATATAAGACCTATATTTTTTTTTTCTTACGTCAATTTTATTATTTAATATATAGACTTTTGACTCGTTAAAACTAATTTTTAACGTGTTTTTTTTTTGACAGGTTCAACGCAAGTACCTTTGGAATTCAAGAAAATTTAAACAATTTTAATCTATTTTGTTATATTCGCAAACAACTTTATGTCGTGTGACCTATTTGGATGCGTTATTTATATACGTATTAATACTTTTGTGTTTAGAAAATTTTATGGTCGTTTGTTATTTTTTTGGATGTTGAATGGACTAAAGATTTTTAACTTATTGTTTGTTTAATTGAAAATGAGCTTAGTAAATTATTTTTGTTATTTTGTTATATACGATTTATGTCACTTGTCATATGAAAATATTGAAATATCATATTATCCATTGAAATTGTATTTTTTGAAATTGATAAGATTTAATTATTTTATGATAGTGCAAATTATAATTTATATTATTTTTATTTATTTAAAAATATAATTTAAAAATATTTATAATTAGCAATATTTATTAATACCGGAATTAACAATAGATTACCAATATTTGTATAATATTGCAAATAAACTAATAATTACCGGTATTTATTAGTGTTGTAGATAATTAAAAAATACTGGCATTTAATAATATCGCTAATAACCACATCTATAACGGCATTTATTTAATGTTACTAATTACTTAATTTTAACGGCAATTTAATTAAATGCCGGTAGAAGATTCACCAATACGAGTATAAGCGGCACTAATTGCTAAATGCCACTAATAGTTTTTACAGTACTTTTTGAACTTTAGGCGGCAATTACAGGATGCCGCTAAATCACAATTTTTTTGTAGTGATATATCATCCTAACCACACATCTTTTCATCTAAGAACTAAAAACCTACACATACTAATAACTTGATACTTTTAAAACCATAGGAGCTCGATTCATATATATATACATATATATATAGAGAGAGAGAGAGAGAGAGAGAGAGAGAGAGAGAGAGATAGTAGAGTTTATATTTTTTTAAAAGTACAAGCCAAGCTATGCTTGTGAATTTTTTACCATTAAATTTGTATTGGGATTTGTGCTATTGTAAAGTCAGCTAAAGAGAGAGAGAAATTATAATAGCACAGATCTCAAAGCAAATTCAATGGTAAAAATTTCACAAGCATAGTTTGGTTTGTGCTTTTGAAATTATATAAGCCATACTATATATATATATATATATATATATATATATATATATATATATATATATATATATATATATATATATATATATATATATATATATATAAGCACAACTAGACTTGTGAATTATTTACTATTGGATTTGCAATGAGATTTGTGATGTTATAAAGTCAACTAAAAAAAGAGAAAGAAAAAGTACAATAACACGACTCTCAATGTAAATTCAATGGTAAAAAAATTATAAACATAATTGAGCTTGTACTTTTGAAAGTATATAAGTCCTACTATATATATAGAGAGTATAGCTTATCTACTTTTAAAAGTATAAGCCAATTTATGCTTGTAAATTTTTTACTGTTGTATTTGTATTAGTATTTGTGCTATTGTAAAGTCAACAAAAAAAAGAGAAAAAAAAAAAAAAATACAAATCCAATGATAAAAAATTCACAAGGATCGATGGCCTTGTGCTTTAAAAGACGTACAAGCTCTAATATATATATATATATATATATGTGTGTGTGTGTGTGTGTGTGTGTGTGTGTGTGTGTGTGTGTGTGTGTGTGTGTGTGTGTGTGTGTGTGTGTGTGTGTGTGTGTGTGTTTTTGTTAATTGTATATAGGTTTTTGAAAACATATGGAATGACAAATATATTCTTACAAAATTCAACTTTTCATATTTATTCCTTAAAAAATTCAACGTTATTTATACATATTCCTGCCGTCTATCTCTGTTAGAAAAATCTAGTTAACTATAGATTAAATGCTTAATCTTGGTTAGGTAAAAAAATAAATTTACTTTTTTACCCTTTTATATATTACTATAGCTTTTAGAGGGATATATTTGTAAGGACAAAATAGACATTTCATATATATTCTGTTAAAATATAAACGGTAAAATACCAAAGGGATATATATGAATAACTTATAATTTTTGAAGGAATAAATATGAAAAGTTGAATTTTGTAAGGTATATTTGTTATTCGATATGTTTTTAAGAATCCGTATGCAATTAACCCTATATATATATATATATATATATATATATATATATATATATATATATATATATATATATATATATATATATATATATATAGAGAGAGAGAGAGAGAGAGAGAGAGAGAGAGAGAGAGTGAGAGAGAGAGAGAGAGCGAGCTAGGCTGGAATGTTATCAGTAGCAAACCGGCCCATTTGCCATCCATTTGTTTTCGATGATGAAGCTTTCAAATCGACGATCGGCATCATTGAACATGATCTAGACCACTAGAAATATCTAAAAATTAAATTTTAAATCTTTTCGACATCATTGACCTTATGATAAAAAATTTACAAAATTTATAATTTTAATGGTAGATATAAATTTTTTATTCGTTTACCAGTGTAATGATATCAAAATTAATTAAATTTTTGATAAAAAAAATTTAAAACTATTTAAAATAAGATATATACTCTTAATATTGATTACAACACTCCTATCATCACTTTTTAAAGAATATTTATTTTCAACTGTTCGTTTTTTTGTCAACTTGAAAAAGTAGAAAAGAATATCGAAAAAGTATGAAATTTAATTTATAAATAGTTTAAATCACTACAATAAAATTATGCTATAGCAACACTTTTAAGTGTTTCTAAAATTTAAAAAAAGTGCCGCTTGTAAAAATAGCAACACTTATTATTAGTGTTGCTATATGTGCCGTTGTCAGAGTGTATAACGAGATATTTTTGTAATGTGTCCCAAAAATATGTCCATATAACCTAATTTTGGATATAGATGGAATATAGATAGGACACTTATACAAAAGTGTCACAAATATGTGTCCCTATAACCTAATTTTGTTATAGTGAATGGTCTAGATCATATTTAACGGTACCGATCGTCGATTTGGAAACTCCATCATCGAAAACAAATAGGTAGCAAACGGACCGGTATGCTACTAATAGCATTTTAGCATATATATATATATATATATATATATATATATATATATATATATATATAATCGAGTTTTTATATTTTTAAAAGTACAAAGTTATTAGTTATTGTAGAATTTTAGACGTTTGATGAAAAGATTTGTGGTTAGGATGATAGTAGACTCTTTGGGTTAAGTGGGTGGTTGGTAAAATAAAATGATCTAAAGCATAAAATTAGTCTTCTATATTTTTTTAAAAGTACCAAGTTATTGGTTATTGTAGATTTTTAATCATTTGATGAAATGATTTATGATTAGGATGATAGTAAATTTCTTGGGTTAAGCGGATGGTTGGTAAAATAAAATGATCTAAATGATAAAATTAGTCAAAAGAATAAATCTAACGATAGAAAACTTTATATATATATATATATATATATATATATATATATATATATATATATATATATGGTATATATAAGTATACACCCCTATAGGGGTGTATATCTTATACCCCACCCCATCCTGGGATAGGGTGAATTCCACTCGTCACTCGATGTGACAAGTAGAATAATAGCCACCCCAGGATGGGGTGGGGTGCAGGATATACACCCCTAAAGGGGTGTACACCTAACATCCCTCATATATATATACACACACATAGAGAGAGAGAGAGAGAGAGAGAGAGAGAAGAGGAGGAGGAGGGGGGTGGGGGGGGAGGGGGGCGGGGCGGGGGTGTAACTGGAGAATACTCTACATACGCTATAATAAAATTATACTATAGTCATACTTTTAAATATTTCTAAAAGCTAAAAAAAATGTCGCTGGCAAAAATACCGACACTTATTGTTAGTGTCGCTATATGTGTCGTTATTAGGGTGTATAACGACATATTATTATAATGTGTCCTAAAAGAATGTCCTTGTAATCTAATTTTGAATATAGATGAAATATAAATAGAACAGTAATATAAAATTATTATAAAAATATATTACTATAACCTAATTTTATTGTAATGTACACTATAAATAAAGTAATTAGGGGTAAGGGATTAGATCGGCGGAGAAGTTAATTGGCCTTGCTCGGGTCGTGGGTGTATGTACGTAATTAATCACTTGCATCTTTAAAGTACCTTAAAATGTGGTCACAATGGTTGGATGAGTTTTTGTTAGGTAGAAACATTAAAATTATCTTAACTATAAACTATTTTAATTTAATTTTTTTAATTTTATTTAAATTTTAATTTTATTAACTAATTTTTTAATTTATTTAATTTTAGTCAGTAAATAATATTTTAATTTTAAATTTTGAATGCGTCCACGTTTATATTTATAAATTTAGTTTAGCAAATTCCATTTAATTCTTATAATAATAAATTTATTAAAATAAATTATTAATATAAATTTTGAAGTTAAAATATTATTGATTAACTTAAATCAAATAAATTAAAATATTAGATAATAAAATTAAAATTTTAAAAAATTGAATAGTCAGTTAAGAATAATTTATAATTTAGATAAGTTCATTACTATATATTTTACTTTTTTATTATACAATATTTTTCCTGGAATAAAGCTTAATTTGAAAGCCACTTGTAAGCACAATATTCGTTAAAACACAGTTAGTGAAAGTTCTTGTCCAAGTTTTCTAACTAAATGCCTATGCCACGTGCTTTTTCTAAAATTGGAAAAGTGAAGTACTCATTAGTCACTAGCTATTGGTAAAAAGCTAATTAATCAATAATATTTTATTGCATTCGGGTGGAACATATATATTATTACCTTTTTTTTCAATGCACAAGCAACTGTTACCATTATGATTATTCAATCCAAAATACTACACAATTGCAACTGTTACCATTATTTTATTGCATTCGGGCTCACTATCATCCTAAACGCACATCGCTTTATCCCAAAATTAAAAATCTACAAACATCAATGAGTTTGTACTTTTAAAAATAAAAAAACTCAATTTTATATATATATAGTCCGGCTACTATGATATTAATAGCACCAAACACTTGGTGCTATCAAATTTTCCACCGTTAGATCTACCCTCTTAATCATTTTCGCCCCTTAAATCATACTATTTTCTCAACCACCCACTAAACCCTAAGGGCCCACTATCATCCTAACCACATATCTCTTAATCCAAAGGTTAAAAATCTAATAGCAACAATGACTTGGTATTATATAGACTAGTTATATATATATATATATATATATATATATATATATATATATATATATATATATATATATATATATATATATATATATATATATATATATATATATATATATATTTATATATATAGTCCGGCTACTATGCTTATAAAAGTATCAAGCAATTAGTGCTTGTAAGTTTTCTACCGTTTGATCTATTACTTTGACTAATTTTAGCCTTTAAATCAAGCTATTCCACCAACTACCCACTAAACCCAATAGACCCACTATTATCTCAACCACACATCCCTTCATCCAAGGGCCAAAAACCTACAAGCACCAATGACTTGGTACTTTTAAAAGCATATGAGCACAGTTATATATATATATATATATATATATATATATATAGTCTGGCTGGAATACTATCGATAGCACCAAGTAATTGGTGCTACCAATTTTTTTACCGTTAAATCTATCATTTTGATCATTTCCACCTCTTGGATTATACTATCAACCAACCACCCACTAAACCCTAGAGGACCACTATCACGCCCCGGGGTAAACCAGAATCCGGGCCCGTCTACAGATCCGTCGTGCACACGGAATTTTCCGCGTACACGAAGCGCCGAAAACCTGCTCAGACATAAGATAAGCAATGAATTACCACAAGTACAGAGCTGAACTAAAAACTATAACATCTCAGACTGAAACTGAAAGTGAAATATAACTGTACTAAATACAATAATACTCCTAGCTCACCAAAATAATACAGCTAGCTAGCTAAAACCAGTCCCAAAGATAAAATTACATCAGTCTGAGAAAAAGAGGTACACCAAAAGTCTAGCTACATACTCATTGTCAGACAGAAGATCTATCTCCTCAGCGATCCCTTACCTCGATCAGCCGTTGAAGGCCCAGCAGCTCCCGCAGAAGACTCTACAAAACAAAGAGGAGAAAAAAAAGGGAAGACAATAATGGGTGTGAGAACCACTGATAAAACCAGTAGCCCCCAATGGGTAAATCCTCAAGATCCTACGTACTCACTAAATCTACCAGAGGCAAAAGGAAAGTAAAGTGGTAAGCTAAATAGACTGCTGATAAGGGAAAATAACCACTACTATGCCTCTAATGCAGTATCGAATAAAATGACTGAATGCATGCATTAGTAAACAATATCTGCCAAAATAAACCCAATCAATGGACCAGTAAAAACCAGTACTGCCTGCTCTGTCATCATCATCGGGCATGCCAGCCAACGCATAACGCCGATGTGATAACGAACTCAGGAACCCAATAAATGACCGGCACCTACCCGATACAGTCGCACACTCTGGAGTGGCACTCGAGGGGAGCTACCGGCACGAGGAAGTAATCCGTCGGACATATCTTAATATAGCAGGGGTTAGTCATGACTATGCTCAAAGTGGGAGACTCCATATCACTAACAAAACCCCGATCCTAATCCGATGCAAAATTAAACATCTGGTCAACCGCCCAATATCCGCAGTTGCCGCAACACCCCACAAGTTCACAATCTGGTAAAATAATCAACATACCGTCAACCGCCTAATGTCCGCGGCTGCCGCAACACCCCACAAGTCCAAAATCTGGTACAACCTCTCCCAGACTCAAAGATCTCGATTACACTATCCCAAACCCCTGCTCGAACCCGACCAATATGAAGCATAAGTGTAGGACCCCGGAACCCCATGCAGCTTTTTCCGTGAATCCACTGTGAAAACACCTGTTGATGGTGTATTTGGCCCATAGTGCATAAAAGGGATGCCCCAGATGGACCCTGTGAGCTTTTGTTTGCTGTGTTGGCCTTCGGCTGCTTTTGCCGAATTTTAGAAAGGGTTTTAGGCCAACCGGAGGTTGGATTTGGATTCAGCGCGGAAAAACGCTTGAAAATGGCTTTTTGTTTGCTAAATTCTGAGTCCGGATGCCCAAAAGCGGACTCCCGGAAGTTTTACTGGTTTTCTGGTGCATGGAGGAGCCGTGGACCGGCGGGGGTGCCACGTGGCGCCACCTGATTGGTAGGTGCACGCGGCTGGGTCCATGGAACGGCGGGGGTGTGACCGGGGTGCACCGCGGGGTGCGTGGACCGGCGGGTGTCCACGTGGCAGCGCCAGATTGGGCGGCCCACATGCGCTCGGTCCACAGGTGCGCGCGGGGAGTCGTGGACCGGGGGCGCGCCACATGGCAGCACCTCATTGGCGGGCTCACGAGCGCGCGGTCCACGCGGCGCGCGGGGCAGGTACGGGGCAGGTGGCCGTACGCGGGCAGGTGCGGGCGACGTGGGCAGCGCCACGTGGCGCCCGCTGAGTCGCGGGCGCCACCAACCGCGTTGACGCGGGCTGGGGCACGTGGCGCTCTCCGCGGTAGCTTGCACGGCTGCCGCCTGTTCGGGCGACACGTGGCGGGCCCCGAGGCGGGTCGGACGAAGTCGGGGTCCCATCCGACGGCGCGGTTGGGCTGGGCCGCACTGTGCGCGCCCGAAAGTCCCGGGCCGGGCCGCACTGTGCGCGCCCGAAAACCGCGCGGGCCGGGCCGGGCCGCACTGTGCGCGCCCGGAACTTGGGACAAATCCGGGATTTTGGCATTTGTTTCCCTCAGCCTATAAATAGGCAACCCGAGCTATTTCTTTGGGGTTTTTCACCCATTTCTAAGCCCCATCTCCCCGAGCTCCTTTCTTATGATTTCTTCATCTTCAAGTTCTTGATCATCCTGCAGAGTTTGGAGGTTTTTAGGAGCACAATCCCGAGGTTCCTGATTTTACGGTACGGTGCGACGTTGCTTCGTTGGTGCTCTTCTTCGTCGCTGATCGGTGTGAAAATTCTCCTGGGCTACCCCGACCTTCTTTTTTAGCGATTCTTGCGCCGACTTACTCCTGAGAGGTAGGACTTCGTCTTTCGTATTGATCGCTCACTTCAGTTTCGATTCTGTGGCACGGATCCCGAGGTCCTTTCATGACCATTTTTTGTGTGGATTTATGGACAGCATCGAGGTGTTTTGGCCGTATCTTTGCGCACGAGCATCATACGGAAACGAGCTTATACAACTTTTTCATCTACTGATCGCAAGGAACGCGCTCGTATTTTTCGAGGATTTTTCTGAGATTTTATCAGAGGTGAAGATTACTGTTTCTCTGTGTACAGTGCTACAGTCTTTTTGTGCTGAAATCTTTTGAGTGTACCACTTTGCCGAATTAATATCTTGACTTACCGAACTCAGATTTGGGCATGCAAGCAGCCGTTTCGAAGGTATCGACGCGAGGATCGCTGTGATATTTTTCTGGGAATTTTCTGTGCATTTTCAGCAGGTGAAAATTAAGCATCTTTGGGACTGTTGTTGTATGTGATTGTGAGAGCAGTTTTTGGAATGTATGTGTAATGGTGGACTTTGTGTTGTACCCAGGAGAGTTTGCGGGTGTTGCTGGAACCATTGGAGTAGGAGATTTGGATTTCCTGGTATTTTCAGCTGTGGGACTTGGACTGTCAGCGCTTCAGGTGGGTGGTTGTTGTATCCCTCTCCTTTGGTATGCTCACTAGGAACATCAGAGTATTCCGATGTTAGGAAAGGCCGAACTTATTGTTGATAACCTTGCATGCAATATGGGATTAAATAATTGATAGTTTATCCTTGTAACTGAGATAATGGCATTTGGGCATGAGTATTGTATCATGATCACTTCTGGTAAATTGCTTAATCATCTGGAACAGCATGATCAGCTGTGGATTAGCAATTAGTGACTATGCAAATAGGGATCATCACTCTGAGAAATTAATGTTGCACTCTTTGCTTTAGCTTATCTATTCATGTGAAATAGATTAAAATATTGGGACAATTGCATGCTTAAATGGTCATACAACTAAGTCACTATTTACTGATACACTATCTTTTGGGATTTGACTTAGGAGAAACCATGCTGTTATTTCTTTCTCCTATTATTTAGACTTCAGGGTTAGCATGCTCGGGTTCGAGCGGGGGACTGGGATAGTGTAGTCAGATTGCTGGGGATTTTGGGACAGGCTGAGCTTGATGGTAGGGTATTGCGGCAACCACGAATTTTGGGTGGTTGACCGGGTTGCACTATTGCATCAGATTGGGAGAGGGGGATCGGGCTTTCTGTTGTGGATGGTTTTTCCCACTTGATCTGAGTCGCGATCCAGTCCTGCTATATCAGGTTACTTGTGGTTACTTACTTTACTCGTGTGGGTCGCTCCCCTCGAGTGGCACTCCGGAGTGTGCGTCAGACAGACTTTGAGTCCTTGAGACTCCTTTGCTTCGGTGTTATGCATAGGCTGGCATACCCGTTGCGGCAGGCAGAGCAGGCAGTACCAGTGTCCACTGGTGGTCGGATTGGGTTATTTAGGCAGGCTTTTAGATACTGATGCTTACTTTTAGCTATTCTTACTAGCTTGACATGTAGAGGCATATTAGTGGTAGCTCTTTATTCAGCTGTTATACTTAGCTTCCACCTCTTTCTTCTCTTTTTGCCTCTGGTTGACCTGGTGGGCATGTCCGAGTTGAGGCTTTACCCACTAGGGGAGGCTACTGTTTTTATAGTAGTTCTTACCCCCATCGTCCTTTCTTGTTTTTCCCCCTTTGTTTTGCAGAGTCCTCTGCGGGAGTTGCTGGGTCGTCAGCAGCTGATCGAGGTAAGAGGATTGCGGACTAGATAGAGAGTCCACCCTACGGTTGCTAGCGGGAGTTTTTGGAGTACCCAGTATTCTCAGACAGTTCTCTTTTTATTTCTTTTGGGTCTGGCTTTAGCCAGTTAGTTGTATATTTGTGGTGAGCTGGGAGAGATATTTGTATTCATTTTACAGTTGTACCTTATTTACTTCCAGCTTTTGTCTGAGATTTAGTACTTTTAGATCAGCTCTGATTCTTATGCTCCTTTATTTATTATCTCGTATATCTGAGCAGGTTACTGACGCTTCGTGTACACGGGAAATACCGTGTGCACGGCGGATCTGTAGACGGGCCCGGGTTCTGGTTTACACCCGGGGCGTGACAGATTAGGTGGTATCAGAGCTTAGGGATAGGTCAGTTGGGACTTAGGAAACCCTAGGCTTTTGAGCAGACCCTAGGATGATAGGGCGTGAGTGACGTGATATTTTGCGAAAGTCGGTGATTATTTAGTTGACTCTTCCAGTGAGTGAAGAGGGATCGACATAGTCTATTTCTGTTGAACAATTATGTTGGCTGCAGACAACATAAAGTTACAGAAATTGGGGGATGTCTTTTGACTTTCGCTAGATTGGGTCATGTGGGGCTTTGGTTACTGATGTTGGTTTCTTATGGCCGGATGCCTCCTCGACGCCGGATTCCTACTCGGGGTGCCCCTTCACCCCCTGACGAGCTAGAGCAGTCCAGACCCTCTGAGCTTAGCGAGTTGAGGGCCTTGGTGGCCCAGTTGGCGGAGGGTCAGCGCCGCCAGGAGCAGAGGATGGACCAGTTCCTTGCCCAGAGAGAGGCACCACCCCCGGCTGTTCCTGAGGCCCCTGTGCCTCCTGTTGCACCTTCTGTGCCTTTGGCGCCATCCTCTAGTAGCGGGGCTCCAGGAGCTATTCAGCCTTTGACTGCGGAGGAGGAGCAGGACATTGCCGACAAACTCTCCAAGTTTGTCCGGCGGGACCCGCCTAGGTTTTCAGGGCGGGATGCACAGCCTTGGGACGTTGGGAGATGGCTTTCAGCGATGGAGAAGCTTTTCCGGGACTTTTTCATCGATCCGAAGTACCGTGTGCACATGGCAGTGCACTGTTTGGACGGAGATGCAGATTCTTGGTGGCAGCGGGTAGAGCCACTGGAGTTCCGGATTACCCGACAGCTGCCTTGGGAGGAGTTTCGACGCATGGTTTTGGACACCTACTTTTCGACCAGTGTGAAGAGAAAGTTGGAGGACGACTTGAAGAACCTTCAGCAGGGCGACCGAATGGCTCAGGCTTATTTTCAGGAATTCATGGAGTTGCTAAACTGTGTGCCTTTCGTCGCTCGTGATGGTCCCCACCAGGTAGAGTTATTCGAGGCAGGCCTCCGTCCAGAGATTTACACTTTAGTGCATGCCCAGAGGTTTCAGACCCTTGAGGCGGCCGCGGAGCATGCACAGTGGGTTGAGAAAGGGGATCAGGTGGTAGCTAGACGGAGGGGTGTGGTCGCGCAGAGTTCCGACAGGAAGCGACCAGCCCCAGATGGCGGGGGACAGGCCAGTTCATGGAGATCGCCACGACCGCCGCAGCCTCAGTTTTCTGGCCGTGGGCGTTCTGAGAGGAGGGGGCCTGGTGGATCCCAGAGGCCACCGCAGCATCAGCAGCAGCAGCATCAGCAGCAGAGATCGCAGCCGAGGCAGCAGAGGTCTCAGCAGCAGTCCTCGAGACAACAGCAGCAGTCGAGGCAGCCCCGGTCTTCCGACAGATGCATCTTTTGTAGGGGTCAGCATTCGGCGGACACTTGTGACTTGCGTTGGGGGCGATGTTACCGGTGCGGACAGTCTGGGCATGTAAGAGCTACTTGCCCCCTTTCTACTTCCGCAGCACCTTCTTCGGCATCGGCTCCATATTCCCCTCAGCAGCAGCAGCCACCAGCTCAGCGGCCTTATGCTCCAGCGAGCAGGCCATCTTCATCATATCCTACCGATTTCCGACCTCCAACACCGAGCGGGCGGGTATATGCCGCCCAGTTAGCAGACTCTTCAGCGGCCGACCAGGTGGTGGCAGGTATTATTTTACTTTCTGGCATTAGGACTCGCACTCTATTCGACACTGGAGCATCTCATTCTTTTATTAGTCGAGCATTTGCATCCCTTTATGGTATAGAGATAGAGTCCTTGTCACATGCATTAGAGGTTCGGATTCCTGATCACATTTTGCATGTCGAGGAGCGTTGTGTGGCTTGCCCGGTGCAGTTGGGACCTTGGATGTTGCCTGCAGACTTGCTTGTCTTGCAGCAGCTCCAGGATTTTGACTTGGTGTTAGGGATGGATTGGCTGTAACGGTATTCCGCCACTATCGACTGCAGAGAGAGGACGGTGACTCTTCGAGAGCCAGGACAGGAGGAGTTCATCTTCAGAGGTTGCCAGAGCACGCTGTTTGCAGCGACTATTTCTTCGGCGAGAGCTAGGCGGATGATTAGCAGAGGTTGCACTGCCTTTCTGGCCACTGTTGTGGAGGTGCCTACGGCGGCACTAGGACTCAAGGATATCCCTATTGTCCGCGAGTTTCCAGATGTGTTTCCCCCAGAGTTGACGACTATGCCGCCGGAGAGGGAGATAGAGTTTGTGATTGATGTGGTTCCAGGGACTGCACCAATCTCTAAGGCACCTTATAGGATGGCACCTGCCGAGTTGAGGGAGTTGAAGGCCCAGCTGCAGGATCTGATGGATAGGGGCTTTGTTAGGCCCAGTGTTTCTCCGTGGGGAGCGCCTATATTGTTTGTGAAGAAGAAGGATGGGTCGCTTCGATTGTGTGTGGATTATAGGGAGTTGAATAAAGTGACCATCCGGAACAAGTATCCCCTCCCCCGGATAGATGATTTGTTTGATCAGTTGCAGGGAGCGTTTGTGTTCTCGAAAATTGATCTGCAGTCCGGTTACCACCAGCTGAGGGTGAGGGTCGAGGACATCTCCAAAACGGCTTTCAGATCGCGGTACGGGCATTATGAGTTTACGGTGATGCCTTTCGGGTTGACTAATGCCCCTGCCGCATTCATGGACTTGATGAACAGGATATTTCAGCCGTTTTTGGACCGGTTTGTGGTGGTGTTTATAGATGATCTACTGATCTATTCCCGGAGTGATGTGGAGCACGGGGAGCACTTGAGGACTGTGCTGCACCTTCTGCGAGAGAAGAAGTTGTATGCCAAGTTTAAGAAGTGCGAGTTTTGGCTCCGGGAGGTCACCTTTTTGGGCCACGTAGTTTCAGCTACAGGAGTGGTGGTGGATCCGGCCAAGGTGGACGCTATTCGGGATTGGCCGAGGCCGACAACTATCACCGAGGTGCAGAGCTTTCTTGGATTGGCGGGCTACTATCGGCGTTTTGTGGAAGGCTTTGCGAAGCTTTCCTCTCCCCTCACACGTCTGACCAGGAAAGGGGTTAAGTTCATTTGGAGCGAGACTTGCCAGAGCAGTTTCGAGGAGCTGAAGCAGAGGTTGATGACCGCTCCGATCTTGGCTCTCCCGGTTATGGGAGAAGGCTTTGTGATTTACAGCGATGCCTCTCATAGTGGTCTGGGGTGTGTGTTGATGCAGCATGGTAGGGTGATTGCCTATGCTTCACGGCAATTAAAGGACTATGAGAAAAATTACCCTACTCATGATCTTGAGCTGGCAGCGGTGGTGTTCGCTCTGAAGCTTTGGCGACATTATTTGTATGGAGAGCATTGCGAGATCTACACGGATCATAAAAGCTTGAAGTATCTGTTCACTCAGAAAGAGCTGAATTTGAGGCAACGCCGGTGGTTGGAATTGTTAAAGGATTATGATTTGAGTATCCTTTATCATCCCGGCAAGGCCAATATTGTGGCAGATACTTTGAGTAGGAGGACCAGTTTGAGTTTGATGATCTCGCAGCAAGCACCGTTGGTCGAGCAGATGAGGCGGCTACAGATAGAGGTGGTATCCCCTGGGGTCTCTTCTAGACTTATGTCTATGGTCTTGCAGCCCACTCTATTGGACAATATTAGAGGCACACAGAGTGAGGACCCCCACTTGGCGAGGATTAGCTCACAGATTCAGAAAGAGCAGATAGGGGATTTTTCTGTGGATAGCTCGGGAGTACTGCGGTACAGGGACCGAGTATGTGTGCCTACGGATCCAGAGATCAGAGACCAGATTTTGAGAGAGGCCCATTATACGCCTTATACCATTCATCCTGGTGGTACTAAGATGTATAAGGACCTCAAGGCACATTTTTGGTGGTCCGGAATGAAGCGGGACATTGGGAGATTTGTGGCTCACTGTTTAACTTGCCAGCAAGTGAAAGCAGAGCACCGGGTTCCTGCTGGCAAATTGCAGAGTCTTCCAATTCCCGAGTGGAAGTGGGACCACGTTACTATGGATTTCGTTACTGGACTACCTAGGGCGCAGAGCGGGGCAGATGCGATCTGGGTTGTGGTGGATAGACTCACCAAGTCTGCACATTTCTTGCCTGTTCAGATGACTTGGTCACTGGAGCATCTGGCGCAGTTATATTTGGATGAGGTAGTGAGGCTTCACGGTGTGCCTGCCTCGATTGTATCAGACAGGGACCCGAGATTCGTGTCGCACTTTTGGGGGAGTTTGAAGTCAGCATTAGGGACTCAGCTCAGGTTTAGCACCGCTTTCCACCCACAGACCGACGGACAGTCTGAGTGCACCATACAGACCCTTGAGGATATGTTGAGAGCGTGCGTTATGGACTTTGGAGGAGGGTGGTACCGACACCTATCATTGGTTGAGTTCGCGTACAACAACAGCTATCAGGCGAGCATTCAGATGGCTCCGTTTGAGGCGTTGTATGGACGCAAGTGTCGGTCTCCCCTGTATTGGAGTGACGTGGGTGAGAGGAGGACTTTGGGTCCGGATCTACTACTGGAGGCTGAGGAAAAAGTCAGAGTTATTCGCCGACATCTTGAGACAGCCCAGAGTCGACAGAGGAGCTATGCAGATACTCGACGGCGAGACCTGGAGTTTCAGGTTGGTGATCATGTCTTCTTGAAGGTCTCGCCCTCGAAGGGGGTCCGGAGATTTGGAGTGCGTGGGAAGCTCAGTCCCCGCTTTATTGGACCCTTTCAGATACTTGACAGAGTTGGCCCTGTGGCTTACAGAGTTGCCCTACCTCCACGCCTGGCCGGAGTTCACGATGTTTTTCACGTCTCAGCCCTGAGGAGATATGTTTTTGACCCCTCGCACGTGATTGACTTTACTCCTTTGGAGATCGGTGAGGACTTGGTCTACGAGGAGCGCCCGGTGCGGATTCTGGCTCGTGAGGTGAGGAAATTGCGCAACCGGGCCATTCCATATGTGAAGATCCTGTGGAGCAACCACGAGGAGCGAGAGGCTACGTGGGAGCTGGAGACAGAGATGAGAGATACCTACCCCTTTTTGTTCGAGGCTTCGAGTTGAGGTACGTCTGTTTTGCTTCTCTTTGTTTCGTGGACGAAACTTTTTTTTTAGTGGAGGAGGATGTAGGACCCCGGAACCCCATGCAGCTTTTTCCGTGAATCCACTGTGCAAACACCTGTTGATGGTGTATTTGGCCCATAGTGCATCAAAGGGATGCCACAGATGGACCCTGTGAGCTTTTGTTTGCTGTGTTGGCCTTCGGCTGCTTTTGCCGAATTTTAGAAAGGGTTTTAGGCCAACCGGAGGTTGGATTTGGATTCAGCGCGGAAAAATGCTTGAAAATGGCTTTTTGTTTGCTAAATTCTGAGTCCGGATGCCCAAAAATGGACTCCCGGAAGTTTTACTGGTTTTCTGGTGCATGGGGGAGCCGTGGACCGGCGGGGGTGCCACGTGGCGCCACCTGATTGGTAGGTGCACGCGGCTGGGTCCATGGAACGGCGGGGGTGTGACCGGGGTGCACCGCGGGGCGCGTGGACCGGCGGGTGTCCACGTGGCAGCGCCGGATTGGGCGGCCCACGTGCGCTCGGTCCACAGGTGCGCGCGGGGAGTCGTGGACCGGGGGCGCGCCACGTGGCAGCACCTCATTGGCGGGCTCACGAGCGTGCGGTCCACGCGGCGCGCGGGGCAGGTACGGGGCAGGTGGCCGTACGCGGGTAGGTGCGGGGGACGTGGGCAGCGCCACGTGGTGCCCGCTGAGTCGCGGGCGCCACCAACCGCGTTGACGCGGGCTGGGGCACGTGGCGCTCTCCGCGGTAGCTTGCACGGCTGCCGCCTGTTCGGGCGACACGTGGCGGGCCCCGAGGCGGGTCGGACGAAGTCGGGATCCCATCCGACGGCGCGGTTGGGCTGGGCCGCACTGTGCGCGCCCGAAAGTCCCGGGCCGGGCCGCACTGTGCGCGCCCGAAAACCGCGCGGGCCGGGCCGGGCCGCACTGTGCGTGCCCGGAACTTGGGACAAATCCGGGATTTTGGCATTTGTTTCCCTCAGCCTATAAATAGGCAACCCGAGCTGTTTCTTTGGGGTTTTTCACCCATTTCTAAGCCCCATATCCCCTAGCTCCTTTCTTATGATTTCTTTATCTTCAAGTTCTTGATCATCCTGCAGAGTTTGGAGGTTTTTAGGAGCACACATCCCGAGGTTCCTGATTTTATGGTACGGTGCGACGTTGCTTCGTTGGTGCTCTTCTTCGTCGCTGATCGGTGTGAAAATTCCCTTGGGCTACCCCGACCTTCTTTTTTAGCGATTCTTGGGCCGAATTACTCCTGAGAGGTAGGACTTCGTCTTTCGTATTGATCGCTCACTTCAGTTTCGATTCTGTGGCACGGATCCCGAGGTCCTTTCATGACCATTTTTCGGTGTGGATTTATGGACAGCATCGAGGTGTTTTGGCCGTATCTTTGCGCACGAGCATCATACGGAAACGAGCTTATACAACTTTTTCATCTACTGATCGCAAGGAACGCGCTCGTATTTTTCAAGGATTTTTCCGAGATTTTATCAGAGGTGAAGATTACTGTTTCTCTGTGTACAGTGCTACAGTCTTTTCGTGCTGAACTCTTTTGAGTGTACCACTTTGCCGAATTAATATCTTGACTTACCGAACTCAGATTTGGGCATGCAAGCAGCCGTTTCGAAGGTATCGACGCGAGGATCGCTGTGATATTTTTCTGGGAATTTTTTGGGCATTTTCGGTAGGTGAAAATTAAGCATCTTTGGGACTGTTGTTGTATGTGATTGTGAGAGCAGTTTTTGGAATGTATGTGTAATGGTGGACTTTGTGTTGTACCCAGGAGAGTTTGCGGGTGTTGCTGGAACCATTGGAGTAGGAGATTTGGATTTCCTGGTATTTTCAGCTGTGGGACTTGGACTGTCAGCGCTTCAGGTGGGTGGTTGTTGTATCCCTCTCCTTTGGTATGCTCACTAGGAACATCAGAGTATTCCGATGTTAGGAAAGGCCGAACTTATTGTTGATAACCTTGCATGCAATATGAGATTAAATAATTGATAGTTTATCCTTGTAACTGAGATAATGGCATTTGGGCATGAGTATTGTATCATGATCACTTCTGGTAAATTGCTTAATCATCTGGAACAGCATGATCAGCTGTGGATTAGCAATTAGTGACTATGCAAATAGGGATCATCACTCTGAGAAATTAATGTTGCACTCTTTGCTTTAGCTTATCTATTCATGTGAAATAGATTAAAATATTGGGACAATTGCATGCTTAAATGGTCATACAACTAAGTCACTATTTACTGATACACTATCTTTTGGGATTTGACTTAGGAGAAACCATGCTGTTATTTCTTTCTCCTATTATTTAGACTTCAGGGTTAGCATGCTCGGGTTCGAGCGGGGGACTGGGATAGTGTAGTCAGATTGCTGGGGATTTTGGGACAGGCTGAGCTTGATGGTAGGGTATTGCGGTAACCACGAATTTTGGGTGGTTGACCGGGTTGCACTATTGCATCAGATTGGGAGAGGGGGATCGGGCTTTCTGTTGTGGATGGTTTTTCCCACTTGATCTGAGTCGCGATCCAGCCCTGCTATATCAGGTTACTTGTGGTTACTTACTTTACTCGTGTGGGTCGCTCCCCTCGAGTGGCACTCCGGAGTGTGCGTCAGACAGACTTTGAGTCCTTGAGACTCCTTTGCTTCGGTGTTATGCATAGGCTGGCATACCCGTTGCGGCAGGCAGAGCAGGCAGTACCAGTGTCCACTGGTGGTCGGATTGGGTTATTTAGGCAGGCTTTTAGATACTGATGCTTACTTTTAGCTATTCTTACTAGCTTGACATGTAGAGGCATATTAGTGGTAGCTCTTTATTCAGCTGTTATACTTAGCTTCCACCTCTTTCTTCTCTTTTTGCCTCTGGTTGACCTGGTGGGCATGTCCGAGTTGAGGCTTTACCCACTAGGGGAGGCTACTGTTTTTATAGTAGTTCTTACCCCCATCGTCCTTTCTTGTTTTTCCCCCTTTGTTTTGCAGAGTCCTCTGCGGGAGTTGCTGGGCCGTCAGCAGCTGATCGAGGTAAGAGGATTGCGGACTAGATAGAGAGTCCACCCTACGGTTGCTAGCGGGAGTTTTTGGAGTACCCAGTATTCTCAGACAGTTCTCTTTTTATTTCTTTTGGGTCTGGCTTTAGCCAGTTAGTTGTATATTTGTGGTGAGCTGGGAGAGATATTTGTATTTATTTTACAGTTGTACCTTATTTACTTCCAGCTTTTGTCTGAGATTTAGTACTTTTAGATCAGCTCTGATTCTTATGCTCCTTTATTTATTATCTCGTATATCTGAGCAGGTTACTGACGCTTCGTGTACACGGGAAATACCGTGTGCACGGCGGATCTGTAGACGGGCCCGGGTTCTGGTTTACACCCGGGGCGTGACAATAAGTCTAAATAAAAAGGAGAAAATGAACAATCATGGTTTCTCCTAAGTCAAGTCCCAACATGATAGTGTAGCGATAAAAGATGGCATATCTAGATGTCCATACAAGCATGCAATTGTTCTCGAATAATATGGAATGAAAAGTATCAAGTACCATTTACACATAGAAGTAGACCAACATGGCGTAACCACTAACCAAATAGCACATACCCTCTATATATACTCCTGAAGTACTAGTCTCACTTAGATAAGCTAAGAAATAACCAGAATAATTCATCCATGCATGATCCACAATGTGGTGGTGCAACAATATACAATGTGTCGGGGATCACCCTAATAGCCCTAGTGAGTAAGTCATAAAAAGAGGTGCTCAACAACCCACCTGGAACGCGCAGATTCGGAATCCGGTCGGGCTGAAATTCGGCGTGTGCGTTACCTCAGCGTCTACGGTCCCAACGAATCCAAAATCGCACAAAAACTTTTCCCGGATCGGCGGCGGCGAGCAAAATAGTGAAGTGTTGTCCACAATGTAGTGCACAAAACTCAACGGTGCGTCGAAATGGCGTAACGGTGAAACTAAGCACAATTTCTGTCCGAGGCCAAAAGAAAAATTGCTCACCTCGATCGTGACAACAAGATACAACTTCCCCTTTCCCCGCGAAACTCCAAAATCTGCGTGAAAATTGTAACAAGAGCCGAACACGGTGTAAGTTGACATCCCAGAATTCTGCGTTTGTTACTTTGCTCAACAGTCCCAGAAAACATAAATTCTCACCTATTTAGAGTCCTCAAAAAAATCCAAGAGCAATACGGTTGTGTTCCTCCTAAAGAGTAGATGTTGATTGAGTCCTTAAGCTTCCATTTCCGACAACCGCAGGCTGAGAAAAGGCATGATCTCTCCTCCGCTGTCCAAAAATTGCTGCAGAAAAAGGGGGTCTAAAGATGCTCCGAGAAACCTAATAAAAACTCAAAATGGAGGGAAAAAGTAAATACGGAAAACGAAGGCCCACCTCTCGCGGAAACGCTGACGCAAGAATCGGCTAAAAACTCTTTCGGGATAGCTTAGGGGAGCCCACGGACGGAACTACGACGGAAAAAGCCACCGAAAGAGGAACGTCGAAGTGCGCCGAGTCGCTGAAATCGTCGATGTCGCGGTCTCCAAAAAATCCCAAGATCCTTGGAAGAGTAGTAGACAAGATGACAAAGAGCTCTGCCAAAACCCCCATAAAAAAAACCCTCAAAAAAAAATAAAAAAAGGGAGAGAAATGGCGTATTTATAGGCAATTCTCAAAAAAACCAAAAATCTGGGTTTGGGGGACCTTTTCGGGCGCCCGAAACATTCGGGCGCCAAAACACGGGACGTCGTCCCCCGATCATGCAACGCCCGGTTCTTCCCGGGCGCGACGCGTGTCCCGAACACAAGACAACGGGTGCGGGGCCGCTCGGGTCACGCCACGTGGCCCGACCAAGGCTGCGGGGCGGGTGGCGCCCGCCAACCACGGGGCGCCATGTGGCCCCAGCGTACAGGCACCCACCTGCGCGCCTGCCCCCGCACGTCGCCGCCACCTGCCCGCCTGCCCCCCGCGCGCTGCTTGGATCGCGCCGCTGTGCCGGCCAATCCAGGGCTGCCACGTGGCCCCCCCGCCAGTCCACGACTCCCCCCCCCCCCCCCCGTGCACCAAATTACTCCAAAAACTTGTGAGTTTCCATTTTTGTGCGTCCGGACACAGAAAAATACTTCCAAATAGTCGTTTTCCAACATTTTTCCGCGATGAATCCAAATCCGACCTTCGTTTAGCGAGAAACCACTTCCAAAATTTTGGCGAAGGCAGCCGAAGGGCAACCTGATCCAATTTTCGCGCTGAGTCCATTTCTTAGGTCCGATTTACGCGCAAACACCTCCAACAGACAAAAGGGACATCCATGAGTCACAAAACACACTTCAAATAATCTGTGGGGATTCGAGTCTTCACATCCTCCCCCACAGTGAAAAGTTTCATCCTCGAAACAAAAGTCATACCTCAAACCAAAGCCTCGAACAAGAAGGGGTGGGTGTCCATCATCGTCGACTCAAGCTCCCAAGTAGCCTCACGCTCGTCATGATTGCTCCATAAGATCTTCACATAAGGGACGGCCCGGCCGCGCAATTCTCTCACCTCTCGATCCAGAATCTACAACGGCGCTCCTCGTATCTCAAGTCCTCGCCGGTCCCGAGCGGGGTGAAGTGGATGACGCGCGACGGGTCAAATATGTATCTCCTCAAGGCATAAACATGGGAAACATCGTGGACATCTGCAAGCATCGAGGGAAGTGCAAGTCAGTAAGCGACTGGCCCAATACGCTCTAATACCTCGAAAGGTCCAAAATACCGGGTGTCACGCCCCGGAGTCGAAACTGCGACCCGGGCTCTCTAACAGATCCGCCGCCCAAACAAGAAGCCCTCCATAGACGAAGCGTCTAATCTACAAAAGATAATACTACAACTATACGGATATCAGAGCTGTAAAATAAACTACTGAAATATAAAAGTACAACTCCAAATAATACAGATCTGAACCTCACAATACATAAGTCTCTCAAAATAAAACTCTCAAAAGTAACTATGCACAAAAGTCCAGCAGACTGTACTACAAAGCTCCAAAAAGGGGGTACAGCTACACTCCAAGGACGGGTAGGGAACTAGCTCGCGACTCCCTTACCTCGATCAGCATATGCAGCAACAGAAGTAGGAACAGGGGTTGATGCCTCAGGAAAATCTGTCACCAACAGAGGGTGTGAGAACTACACCGTCACGTAGTTCTCAGTGGGTACCGTCTCCAAGACCAACGGTCTGCCCACTAAGTCTACTAGAGGCATAAGATAACAATACTATATGGAAAGGTAAGTAAGCAGGAAATAAACTCAACTGCTACCATGACTTTATCTATAATGCTCAAGAAGTGATACAGATGAAAATGATGCATCGACTCTAACTCAAAATACTCGATCAACCCAATCACACTGATTGCCCCATAGGGTCCAGTCAAATCTGCGCCAACCTACTACCACACATCCCCATAGGGACAGAAAGTACGTAGGCGGTCCCACACGGACTGCGTCGACAAGCTGCGAAAGATAAGTAACAGTCCTAGCTCCGGAGTAGCACTCGAGGGGCGCGACCCTATCGAGGAAAGTATCTGCGCATCTCTGTCGAGCTAAGGCTCATGTAGCCTATAGTCTAAAACCACGATCAATCAGATCAACAATGTCCAACCCACAACACTACCTATTGGCCGGAGGTACTCAACAGTCAGGACCACCGTCAACCCAACGGCTCCCAAAACAGGACATCAAACTCAACATGCTATAACTCACTGGCTGGAGACACTCCATAGCCGACGACAACGACGGGTCCGAAAACCCCGAAAGACTAGAACCTACAACCCAAATCAAACAAGAACAAGCTCTAGGCATAGCCTCTCGTTGTTCTCGACCCAAAGAAGAAAACAGCCCTTAGAACCCAGATCACTCGAACCCTCTCGGGTGAGAAAGTTTACAGGAAAATACGATATTTATTACTGAAAACCATTTTCACTCGAACCCGCTCGGGGTGATGACTAAAGGTAGTTTATTTTTCGTAAAAACATCTTGATTTAAGGAAAACCCATTTTAATAGATTTTAGCTCTTTTAGGAAAATCAGTTAGAAAACAAGTTTTATTTCCAAACCCCGAATGGCTAATGCCTTCGCCCAATCAGATAAGAACAGACTCCGGCGACCCTTCGATATTTGGAAGAAAAACGTTGGTTTACTGAAATCATGTGTGCCCAAAAAGATCCTGGATTCAAGGTCCTGCTATCACCGGCACACTACTGCTACGAACACAGTGACGACAACTAGATTAGAGAAAACTCGATGACCCGGGACCACCGTTTACTCAAACGGCTCCTGCCACCAGTACAAGACTAGCCACAGCTACCAGACTCCACTCGGCCCCCAGATACGAGTGATAATGCATCCCACAGTAACCCGACCACTCGGCCCACTAACCAGGCGAGGAGAAACTCTAAGTCCAGGGAATAAATAATACAGAGTGTGGGAAAATCTAGAACATGAAAGAAACTAGCCCAAGTGAGGGTTCTCTACTAGTCTGGTTAAATACATGCAAACATATGACAAGGTACTAGTCAAGGTGCCAATATTTCGTTATCACAAGAAATAACCAATTTACTAATTTAATCACGCTTGCATCTTGATCCACAAAATGTGTACTTATTTATCATGCATGCATACTATAATATAGAATTAGTACGCCACCCGCTAATTTTTCAGGAAAATCCAACCCACCTAGAACGCACTAACATCCAAAAAGCAGATCCGCGCTCCCGCGAAGAATTGCACAGTCGAAAATGGGACAACTGCTACACCGTACAGCAGAAGAAACAACTGAGGTAGCCCCGGGCTCCATCCTTCAAGAGGACCTTGAAAAAGGCTTCAAAACAGGATCTATGTCATCAAGAAAAGTCCAAAAACTGCTTCTCAAACTTAATAAATAGATCTGCCAAAGTGGCCGTTGTAACTGTCAAAAAGGGGGCAGTTTATACCATTAATTTCTCTTCCAAATTTCCAAAGCAAGATTCAATTATAATCTTCCAAGCGTCAGGATCATACCCATGCCTTCAGATTCCCAAAACTCAGAGAAACAGCAAAGAAAACTCATGATTAGCGTCCCTCGCGCAAACGATCCAATAACAACAGCAAGAATCCCAGAAAACATCATTTTACATATCCCGGAGTTGAAATCGAAATCGAGGATTAATTATAAAAAAGGTAGCTCTATCAAAGAGGAAAAACCCCTCCAAAATTTCAGATCAAAAGCTCTTTCCTAGAGCCCGTGGGAAACTCCGGAAAAATCGTCGACGGTGTGGCCAAAACAGTGCCTCGGGTGACAGAGAGGAAAAGAATATAGATACTTTGCTCAGCGAGGCCTCAAAATCAGAAAAGAATGAGTGGCGAGGGTGGAGGATCTCTCAAGCTTCGAAACGAGCTCTCCTGCGGCGAAAACGGTGAAGAAATGGCCAAGAAAATGACCCCGAAATCCTATTTATAGTGGGCTGGGCCGAGGGGTTTTGGGCGCCCGAATCGGGTGCACTGTGCGCGCCCGAAACCAACCGGCTCGACCGCGCGCTCGAATCGCGCGGATGGCACCACGCGACCCAATCCGTGTTCGGTCAAACGCGGCGGCCGCGTGCAGTGCGCGTGTGCCGCGCTGTCGCGTGAGCGCTAGCCCATCCCGCAGCCACCACGCGGCCCATTGAGGAGCCGCCATGTGGCGGCGAAGTCTCCCTCCACGCCGGGTGCACCAAATCGCCCGTTGACCCGGTCAACCCGGGCCGGTCCACACAGCAAAATTGCCCAAAACGCCTCCCGTCGCCCGTAATTTCGCTCGTACAACCCGTTTTCAATAAAATAGCGCGCTGAATTCAAATTCGATGTCCGTTTTGCCAAATTCCACTTCTAAAATTTTTTCAAAGGCATCTAAGTAGGTAATCTTAATCCAAATTTCACACTAGGTCCAATCCTGAGGTCCGATTTGCGCGCAACCACCACCATCACACAACATAGGCCTCTAGAAGCCACTAAACACGCTGCAAAAGCTCTGTAAAGATCCGGATCATCACACCGGGGGCTGAGCTTCCCACGAATGCCAAACCTCCTGATCCCTTTGGACGGCGAGACCTTCAAAAACACATGATCTCTAATCTGAAACTCTATGTCTCGTTTTCATGTATCAGCATAGCTCCCCTGTCGATTCTGGGCGGTCTGAAGGTACTACCGAATCACCCTGACCTTCTCCTCCGCCTCGAGCAAAATATCCGGCCCCAAAGTTCGTCTATCACCCACGTTACTCCATTAAAGTGGGGATCAACACTTGCGTCCATACAACGCCTCAAACATAGCCATCTAGATGCTTGCCTGAAAACTGTTTTGTGTGCAAACTCAGCCAAGGACAAGTGTCGAATTCACCCTCCGCCGAAGTCCAAGACGCAAGCCCTTGATCAGCATCTCCGCAAGAAGCTGTATCGTTTGCTCTGACTGCCTATCGATCTGCGGGTGAAATGCTGTACTAAAACTTAGCTGAGTCCCCAAGGTCGTCTGTAAGCTCTTCCAGAAACGCGAAACGAACCTCGATCTCGATTTGATACAACAGAGACGGGCACTCCATGTAACCTCACCACCTCGTCCAAATATAGCTGGGCTAGCAGCTCGAGTGACCAAGTAGTCTGCATCGATAAAATGTGGGCGGACTTGGTCGGTCTATCCACCACTACCCAAATAGTATCTGCTCCTCCCTATGCCCTCAGCAATCCTACCACAAAGTCTATCGTGATGCGGTCCCATTTCCACTCAGGGATTGGGAGACTCTATAACTTGCCAGCAGGTACCCGTTGTTCAGCTTTTACTTGCTGACAAGTTAAACACTAAGCTACGAATCTTCCGATGTCCCTCTTCATGCCGTTCCACCAAAAGTGTGCCTTGAGGTCCTTATATATCTTAGTCCCACCAGGATTAAGGGTATAAGGTGTATAATAGGCCTCCCTCAAAATTTGGTCTCTGATCTCTATGTTCACTGGCACACATGCTTGGTCCCTGTACCTCAGTACTCTCGAAGCATCCACTGTACAGTCCCTTGTCTGAACGCTCGGAATCTGATCTTTAATCCTGGTCAAGTGGGGGTCTTCACTCTGTCTCTCTCTAATCCTATCCAGCAGAGTGGGCTGCACGACTAAAGATGTCAGTCTAGCAGAGACCCCAGGGAACACAATCTCTAACTCGAGCCGCATCATCTCCTCTAGTAGTGGTGCCTGGTCTGTGATCAATATAGTCAAGCTCTGCGTAGCTCTCCTACTCAATGCATCTGCAACCACCTTAGCCTTGCCTGGGTGGTAAAGGATATCCACATCATAATCCTTCAATAACTCCAACCATCTGCGCTGCCTCAGATTCAACTCTTTCTGCTTAAACAGATACTTTAGGCTTTTGTGGTCGGTATAAATCTCACAGTGCTCCCCATACAAGTAGTGACGCCATAACTTCAGTGCAAATACCACTGCAGCAAGCTCTAAGTCATGAGTAGGGTAATTCTTTTCATAATCCTTAAGTTGTCAAGACGCATAAGCAATTACCCTACCCTCCTGCATCAGCACGCATCCAAGTCCACTATGCGACGCATCATTGTAGATCACATATCCTTTCCCCATAACAGGGAGGGAAAGGATAGGGGCTGACATCAATCCGCTTTTCATTTCCTCGAAGCACCTCTGGCAATCCTTACTCCAAACAAACTTAATTCCTTTATGAGTCAAGCGAGTGAGAGGTGTGGAGAGCTTCACAAAGCCCTCCACAAACCGACAGTAATATTCTGCTAAGCACCTCAGTCACCATTGTCGGTTGGGGCCAATCCCGGACTGCCTTTATCTTCACCGGATCCACTGCTACACCTACGGAGTAAATCACATGGCCCAAGAAAACCACTTCTCGGAGCCAAAACTCGTACTTTACCAACTTGGCATACAACTTCCTCTCTTGTAGAAGTTGCAGCACGATCCTCAAATGTTCCTCATGCTCCACATCGCTCCGGGAGTAAACCAGGATGTCGTCGATGAACCCCACTACGAATCGATCCCAATATGGCCGAAAAATCTTGTTCATCAAGTCCATAAACGTGACAGGGGCATTAGTCAATCCAAAAGGCATGATGATGAACTCGTAATGCCCGTACCGCGTCCTGAAAGCTATCTTCGGAATGTCCTCGGCCTTCACCTTCAATTGGTGGTAACCAGATTACAAATCAAACTTTGAAAAGACACAAGACTCTTGTAGCTGGTTAAACAGATCATCAATGCGCGGCAAAGGGTACTTGTTCTTGATGGTCACTTTATTCAATTCCCGATAATCCACGCAGAGCCTAAGTGAACCATCCTTCTTTTTCACGAATATCACCGGCACTCCCCATGGCGACACACTCAGTATGACAAAGCCTTTCTCCATCAAATCCTGGAGTTGCGCCTTTAACTCTCGCAGCTCTACCGGTGTCATCCGGTAGGGTGCCTTAGAGATTGGCGCAATTTTCAGAACTACGTTAATCATAAACTCAATCTCCCTATCCGGCGGCATGCTCGTCAACTCCGGTGGAAAAACATCTGGGAACTCGCGAACAATAGGGATATCCCCGAGTCCCGGAGTCGTCGTAGGCCCCTCAATCACACTAGCCACAAAGGCTACACATACCATGTGAATCATCTGCCTAGCTCTCGAAGTCGAAATCATAGTGGCGAAGAAAGCACTCTGGCATCCCCGGTACACAAACACCTCCTGGCCTGGCTCTCCAAAAGTCACCGTCCTCGCGGCACAGTCAATCGTCGCGAAGTACCGAGCTAGCCAGTCCATCCCGAGCACCACCTCAAAATCCCATAGCTGTCTCAAGACCAACAGGTCAGCTGGCACAATCCAGGACTCAAGCTGCACAGAGCAGGACCAATAACACTCCTCCACATGCAAAGTATGATCGAAAATCTGAACCTCTCGTGCACGTGGTATTCGTCCTACCTTTAACCCATGCAAGGATGTGAATGCTCTACTAATAAAATAAATGAGATGTACCGGTATCAAATAAAATGCGAACTCTAATGCCAGAAAGTAAATCATACTTGCCACCACACAGTCAGCTGTAGTAGAATCCTCCACATGCGCTAAGCAATCCTGGCCGCTCGATGACGATTGTCCCAATCAGAGGGGCGAGGAGACGCAGCTAAATCTGCATGGAGATCTGTCGGTAAATCTCCTGGTCTCAGCTGGGAAGCAGTAGGAAATGACGCCAAAGTCGGTGCCGCAAATGTCGGTAGGGGGCATGAAGCCCGCCAGTGTCCAGACAGCCCGCACCGGTAACAACATCCCCCACGCTGATCACAAAAGTAAGGTGGATGCTGGCTCCCACAGAAAATGCACCTATGAGTCTGTTGGGGTACAGAAGGGGCAGATGCCAAAGAGGGTAATGTAGATGTCCTCACAGGGGACGCAGCTCGAATGTGCCCAGGCTGTCCACAGAGGTAGCAGCGTCCCCACCGCTGATCACAAGTACTGGCGAAATGCTGGCCCCCGCAAAAGATACACCTGTCAGCCTGCCGCCGCTACCTTTGCTGTTGCTGCCTCTGACTAAGCTGCAGTCTCTCGAATCTCTCAGGCCTCCGCCGGCCTGAACGACCACGGCCGTGGGACCGAGGTCGAGGTGGTCGGGGTGGTCTCCATCCACAGGTCTATCCCTCATCATCCAGGGCTAGATGTTTCCTCTCTGAACCCTGCTCTGGTGTCCCAGCCCTCTCTTCGACCGCCATGTCACCCCTCTGCGCCAGCAACTACTCAAGGCGCTGGTCCTGTCGAAAGTTCCTCGCCACTAAATGGGTCACCAAGGCCCGCAGTCCCCCCAGCTCGGCGGATACCGCCTGCTCAGGCACCTCTGAGGGTGTGGGGGTACCCCTGGTGGGAAAATGACGACGGGGAGGCATCTTGCCACAAGAAAAACACGAGTCAGAAACACAAACACGCTCGACCCAATCTAGCGAAAGTCCAGGACTTCCCCCTACTTCTGTAACTTTATGTTGTCTGCAGCCAACATAATGTCCAACAGAAAATAAGGTATGTCGATCCCTCTCCACTCACTGGAAGAGTCCAATAAATAAATCACCGACTTTCGCAAAATATCGTACCTCTTACGCCCTATCATCCTAGGGTCTGCCAAAAGTCTAGGGTTTCCTAAGTCCTAACCGACCTATCCCTAAGCTCTGATACCAACCTAATCTGTCACGCCCTGAGGTAAACCAGAACCTGGGCCCGTCAACAGATCCGCCGTCTACACGAAATTTTCTGCATACACGAAGTGCCGAAAACCTGCTCAGATATAAAATAAGCAATGAAATACCACAAGTACAGAGCTGAACTAAAAACTATAACATCTCAGACTGAAACTGAAAGTGAAATATAACTGTACTAAATACAATAATCCTCCAAGCTTATCAAAATAATACAACTAGCTGGCTAAAACCAGTCCCAAAGATAAAAGTATATCAGTCTGAGAAAAATGGGTACACTAAAAGTCTAGTTAGATACTCACTGTCAGGCAGAAGATCTATCTACTCAGCGATCCCCTTACGTCGACCAGCCACTGAAGGCCCAGCAGCTCCCGCAGAAGACTCTGCAAAACAAAGAGGAGAAAAAAAAGGGAAGACAACAATAGGTGTGAGAACCACTGATAAAACCAGTAACCCCCAGTGGGTAAATCCTCAAGATCCGACATACTTACTAAGTGTACCAGAGGCAAAAGGAAAGTAAAGCGGTAAGCTAAATAGACTGCTGATAAGAAAAAACTACCACTATTATGCCTCTAATGCAGTACCGAATAAAATGACTGAACGCATGCATCAGTAAACAATATCTGCCAAAATAAACCCAATCAATGGACAAGTAAAAATCGGGACTGCCTGGTCTGTCATTATCATCGGGCATGCTAGCCAACGCATAACGCCGATGTGATATCGAACTCAAGAACCCAATAACTGACCGGCACCTACCCGGTACAGTTGCACACTCCGGAGTGGCACTCGAGGAGAGTTACCCGCACGAGGAAGTAATCCGTCGGACATATCTCAATATAGCAGGGCTTAGTCACGACTATGCTCAAAGTGGGAGACTCCATGTCACAAACAAAATTCCGATCCCAATCCGATGCAAAAGTAAACATCTGGTCAACCGCCTAATATCCGCGGTTGCCGCAACACCCCACAAGTCCACAATCTGGTAAAATAATCAACATCCGGTCAACCGCCTGATGTCCGTAGTTGCCGCAACACCCCACAAGTCCAAAATCTGGTACAACCTCTCCCAGACTCAAACATCTCGACTATACTATCCCAAACCCCTACTCGAACCTGAGCAACATGAAGCATAAGTCTAAATAAAAAGGAGAAAAGAAACAATCATGATTTCTCCTAAATCAAGTCCCAACATGATAGTGTAGCGATAAAAGATGGCCTATCTAGATATCCATACAAGCATGAAATTGTTCTCGAATAATATGGAATGAAAAGTATCAAGTACCATTTACACATAGAAGTAGACCAACTGTGACGCCCCACTTCCCAGGGGGTCACCCATCCTAGAACTACTCTAGCTCTAGCACGCTTAACTCTCATGTTCCTCTTGGATCTTGCTACCATCCAAAATGCTATAGCCGGGTTAGAGATTTAGTCCTATTATATCATTTATATAGAGGACTAATCCAAATTCCGGGGGTGTTACATTCTTCCCCCCTTTAAGCCCTGACGTCCACGTCAGGCTCAAGCACACTCACAAGCACCAGGCGATGTGAGACTCGTCTCGCTAGCCTTAGCCGACCTTGTGAGGAGCTGCACTCCACTCACAACGGTCATTAGCCGGGGAGCCTCGCTCTACCCGCTATATAACCCTGGCTCAGCCGAGACTCATCTCACATTTCCGGCTGGTGAATGTCTCTGATACCAACTGTGACGCCCCACTTCCCAGGGGGTCACCCATCCTAGAACTACTCTAGCTCTAGCACGCTTAACTCTCATGTTCCTCTTGGATCTTGCTACCATCCAAAATGCTATAGCCGGGTTAGAGATTTAGTCCTATTATATCATTTATATAGAGGACTAATCCAAATTCCGGGGGTGTTACACCAACATAGCGTAACCACTAACCAAATAGCACATGCCCTCTATATATACTCCTGAAGTACTAGTCTCACATAGATATGCTAAGAAATAACCAGAATAATTCATCCATGCATGATCCACAATAGGGTGGTGCAACAATATGTTACGGCTTTTTGTATTGGCATATTTCGTGAGTTGAGTCGGAGTCTTGAAGTGATCAAATTGTCAATCAGCAATCGAAGACTCAGAGAAGATTCAACAAGAACTCAAGTTGACACTCAGTATTTTGAGTCTTGAAGATTGAAGATAAAAAATTATGGATCAATTACACCAATCTCAAGAAGAATGGATTCGGAATGATCAGGTATGTTTAACTAAATAATTTTGGTGATCTGAATATATTTGTGTAGTTTAGAAACACTTGGATAAGTTTTCTTTGCTTAAAAATAAAAAACTGGACAAATTGGATGTTCAGGATCCGGATCAGACCAATCCAGTCCGGACCCTGAACATAATTTAGTTCATGCGCATTTTCAGTCCGGATCGGATTCCTGTGTCAGTCCGGATCGGATTCCTATTTCAGTCCGGATCGGATTCATGTTTCAGTCCGGACCCCGAACTGTTTTCTCAGGAAAATTGCTGAAAAAAGATGACAGCCCGGATCAGCCAAATCCAGTCCGGACCATCGTGCAGGAAAAATTTTGTTAAGTCAGTTTTTGATGTTTATCTTTTTCCAAAGGTTTCTAACCTATAAATATACACTTAGGGTTCCTCAAGAACAATTGACTAATTAAGAAAACACTTGAGAGCAACCCTAGAGGCTAGGTTTTTATCGTTCATCTTTTAGCCCCTTTTAGGTCAATTCGACGGTTCTTTGAAGCAATACCTTTTTGTCGAATTGATCTAATCTTTGCTTAGAGATTCCATCCATGGTTCTTCATTGATAATCTAAGCAAAGGATCACCATCGAAGCCTATATTCTGTATCGGCTGAGTTTGCGTCGTGAATTCGATGTGGCATCGTGGATTCGATGTGTTGAAGGTGTTTCGTGGATTCTAAACGTGTTGCTCGTGGATTCGAGTGGCGTTCGTGGATTCAAACGTGTGCAGTGGACATGCAGTCGGTGAGCGCAAGATCCGAAGAAGTTGAAGGAGGGGTTGGAGTCCGTGGAGTCGGTAATCACCTTGTTATTTTTCAATTCTTAGTGGATTGTTATTGCGTGTTGGTCCCGTGGTTTTTCTCCTGGATTGGAGTTTCCACGTAAATCTCGGTGTCCTATTTTTATTTTCCGCATTGATTTTTATTTTGCACTGAGATTGATTTTTGAATATTACACCTATTCACCCCCCCTCTAGTTGTTTGATAGTACCTATTTAGATCCTGGTGGATCCTTAATATATAAAAACCTACACAATATACAATGTGTCGGGGATCACCCTAAGAGCCCTAGTGAATAAGTCGTAAAAAGAGGTGCTCAACAACCCACCTGGAATGCGTAGATCCGGAATCCGGTCGGGCTGAAATTCGGCGTGCACATTCTCTCAGCGTCTACGATCCCAACGAATCTGAAATCGCCCAAAAACTTCTCCCGGATCGGCGGCGGCGAGCAAAACAGCGAAGTGTTGTCCACAATGTAGTGCACAAAGATCAGCGGCGCGTCGAAATGGCGTAACAGTGAAAGCAACCACAATTTCTGTCCGGGACCAAAAGAAAAATTGGTCACCTTGATCGTGACAACAAGATCCAACTTCCCCTTTCCCCGCGAAACTCCAAAATCTGTGTGAATTTTGTTACAAGAGCCTAACACGGTGTAAGTTGACATCCGAGAATTCTGCGTTTGCTGTTTTGCGCAACAGTCCCAGAAAACATAAATTCTCACCTATGTAGAGTCCTAAAAAAAATCTAAGAAAAATATAGTTGCATTTCTCTCGAAGACTAGATGTCGATCGAGTCCTTAAGCTCCCATTTCCAACAACCATAGGCCGAGAAAAGGCATGATCTCTCCTCCGCTATCCAGAAATTGCAGCAAAAAAAGGGGGTCTAAAGATGCTCGGAAAAACCCAATAAAAACTCGAAAAGGTGGGAAAAGCCAGATACGAAAAACAAAGGCACACCTCTCGTGGAAAAGCTGCCACAATAATCGGCTAAATACTCCTTCGGGGTAGCTCAGGAAAGCCCACGAACGGAGCTGTGACGGAAAAAGCCACCGAAAGAGGAACGTCGAAGTGCGCCGAGTCTCAGAAATTGTCGATGTTGCGGACTCCAAAAATTCCCAAGATCCTTGGAAGAGTAGTAGACAAGATGAAGAAAAGCTTTGCCAAAACCCCCATGAAAAAAACCCTCCAAAAAAATCGAAAAGAGGGAGAGAAATTGCCTATTTATAGGCAATTCTCAAAAAAACCAAAAATCCGGGTTTGGGGGACCTTTTCGGGCGCCCGAAACATTCGGGCGCCAAAACACGGGACGCCGTCCCCCGATCGCTCAGCGCCCGGTTCTTCCCTGGTGCGACGCGTGTCTCGAACATGGTACAGCGGGTGCAGGGCCGCTCGAGCCACGCGACGTGCCCCGACGAGCGCTGCGGGGAGGGTGGCGCCCGCCAACAGCGGGGCGCCACGTGGCCCCCGCGGACGGGCGCCCACCTGCCCGCCTGCCCCCGCACGTCGTCGTCACCTGCCCGCCTGCCCCCAGCGCGGTGCATGGACCGCGCCGCTGCACCGGCCAATCCGGGGCCGCCACGTGGCCCCCCACCGCCGGTCCACGGCTCCCCACGTGCACCAAATTACACCGAAAAATTTCGGGTGTCCGTTTTTGGGCATCCGGATTCAGAAAAATACTTCTAAATAGCCGTTTTCCAACGTTTTTCAACGCTGAATCCATATTCGGCCTCTGTTTAGATAAAACCACTTCCAAATTTTTGGCGAAGGCAGCCGAATGGCAACCTTGTCACGCCCTGTTGTCGAAACTGCAACCCGGGCCCGCCAACAGATCCGCCACCCATACGGGAAGCCCCGTATAGACGGAGTGACTAACATGCAAAAGATCATACTAACCACTATACAGATATCATAGCGAAAAAGTAAACTACTAAAATAAATATAACCAACTCCAAATAATGCATGCCAGGTCCTCACAATATATAAGACTCTCCAAAATAAAACTCTCAAAATAAAAGTACAAGATACAACCCAAAATCTCTGACTGTACTAAAACATCATCAGGAAGGGGCACCTCTACTCTCTGCACTGAAAACGAGTAGGGATCTAACTCGCGACTCCCTTACCTCGGTCAGATGGAGCAGCAACAGGAGCAGCAGGAACTGGAGAAGAGGTCCCTGGAAAAAGTCACCAACCATGGGTGTGAGACCTACACCGTCACGTAGTTCTCAGTGGGTACCGCCACCAAGCCCGACGGTCTGCCCACTAAGTCTACTAGAGGCATAAAATAACAAATGCAGTATTGAAAAGGAAAGACTGGAAATAACTCTACACCTACTATGCCTCTATCTAAATGCTCAAGGGGTTGATACAGATGGAACATGATGCATCTACTATCTCTCGATAAAATAATCGCCCAATCTACACTGACTGTCGCATAGGATCCAGAAAAACCTGCGCCCACCTACTGCCATTACATCCACGTAGGACTGGACTTACGTAGGGCATCCGTGACTGCCCAAAAAGGGCCCAGCCTGAAGGACTGCGTCGACAAGTCGCGATAGCAAAGTAACAGGCCTAGCTTCGGAGAGGCACTCGAGGGGCACGACCCTACCGAGGAAAGTATCCGTGTATCTCTGTCGACCTCAATATGGCTCCTGCAGGCTATAGTCCAAATCCACGATCAACAAGATCGACAGTAACCAACATCACATCTCTCACTCACTGACTGAAAATATTCAACAGCCGGGATCCACCGTCGAATCAGACGGCTCCTAAGATAAGTACTGATCTAAACACAGCTACCATACTCCACTTGGCCTCCAGGCACGAGTGTAATGTGCATCCCACGACTACCCGACCACTCGGCCCACTACCCGGGTGAGGAACTCTAAGTCTAGGTGACAAGAAAAATATGTGGGAGTGTCTAAAGCACAGATAAACTAGCCCAAGTTGGAGTTTTCTACTAGTCTGGTTGAACATGCAACATATGACATGGTGCTAGGTCAAGTTCCAATAATAGCATTTAATTTAACACAAATAGGAAGCACTAATCAACATGATCATAATAACAACACCAGAAACATTATCTCACACGAACATGCTTCCTATCACCGCTCACATCATGCATGCTCACTAACACATATAGAATTAGAGAACCGTCCACCGGTTTTGGAGACGAAGCAACCCACCTGAAAGTGCGCGTCGATCCAAGGTCCAAATGGACTGAAACTGAACGGGGATAATCCTCATATTCCCACGATTCCAATGAGCTCAAAAACATCTGAAAACTCCTCCTGGGCACAAAGATACAGTCCAAACATTGCGGTAAGCAAAAATCCCTACTATCACAAATCTGCGAAAAGATCAGTCCGAAAGAAGCCAAAATATCACCTACGAGATGATCTTGAAAAATTTCAATAAAAATATGGCTGCGATCCTCGCAAACCATAGATGTCGATTGAGTCCTCACAGGTTGAAATCCGATAATCGAGCGTGGAGATAAAAATCGAACAAGCTCTGCTGTCCAAGAAAATTAGCAGCAAGAAAATGGGTTCAAAGATGTTCCAGAAACCCAAATAAAAATCCAAAACTGAGAAGAGCAGAAAACATGAAAAATGAAGATCTACCTCTCATGAAACTGATGCAGTGAAAATCGGCCAAAAACTCCCCCCCGTCAGTCCTGGGGAGCTCCCGGAAGAAGCGTTAACGAAAAAAACTTGGTATCAAAGGCGCGTCGAAGCTCGTGATGTCGAGAAGAACACAGATGGCACGACTCCCAAAAATCTCCTAGATCCCAAAAGTCAAAGAAGACTCGAAGGTGGAACTCCTGTTGAACAATGGGCGAAGAAATGCAGAAGAAAAGCCCAAAAACGAAGCCCAAATGGGCAATTTATAGCCCAAACCACACCATATGGGAGGATCCGGATTCTGGTGCCCGAATCCGGCCCGGCCCAATTGTTGGGTTATATGAATAATAGGATCTAAATAAGGGAAAAAATACCTAGAGGGGGGTGAATAGGTGTAAACCATAAACACTCAAAAATCTTTGCGATATAAAAACCCAATGCGGAAAAATAAATAACACGCAGAGATTTTTACGTGGAAAACTCCAAACCGGAGTAAAAAACCACGGGACCGATAACACGGTGAAATCCACTAGAATTAAACACGTACAAGGTGATATACCGTACTCACAGACGACTCAACCTTTTCCATACGCTCCTAGTTGATCTTCTCCGCTCGCTCCGCGACGCTTCTCGAATCCACGATGTGCGTCCAACGCCGAATCCACGGCGTCCAACGTCGAGTCCACGACGTCCGACCGAATCCACGGTCTTCACCCAGTAGCACGCTTCGAATCCACGAACGTATCTCGCTCCGAATCCACGAGAGCGGTTGCACCTTGAATCCACAAGGCCACGCGAGTCCACGCGCCGATTTTGGGGTAAATCGTTGTTTTTTGGGTGGTGATGATCCGCCGAATACTTAGATTAGAAATAGATCAGAAATACCATCTAAATATTCATTGATTTGATTCTACTCAGAATATGAGTATAAAAACCTAGAATCAAATCAATCAATATAGATGAAGAAACATAAGATTAAATCCAGTATTTCCTTTCTTCTCTATATGTGGATCTTAGGCCGTATATAAGATTATATTTTATTATGACGGCTATTTGGATTAACCCTAGAAAAAGAATCATAGGGTCTATTTATAGGTTAGAAACCCTTGGAAGAAGATAAGGATCAAAAACTAACCTTTTCTGGAGCTTTTACATGACGACGATCCGGATCGGAGATCGGCGATCCGGATTACAGTAGCGAGAAGAACAGTTTCCAGAAAAATGAAGGTTCGGGATCCGGATCGAAGTGCTTGATCCGGATCGTTCATACAGTTCACCAAACATCAACGTTCGTGATCCGGATTGCGAAGCCTGATCCGGATCGTTCAAATAAAATGGTAAACTCAGTGTTCGGGATCCGGATCAAGGGAAGCTACGATCCGGATTGAACTGGTGTATGAACGAACCACCTTCGGGATCCGGATTGAACAGTCTGATTCGGATCCTGAACATGTCCCATGTCCAGTTTTTGATATTTATGCAATAACAAATCCATCCAAGTGTTTCTACGCTATAAGAAGTATTCGGATCACCAAAGATATTAAGGTAAACATACCTGATCCTTTTGAATTCTTCTTTCTTGAGATTGAGTTATATGATCCAACTTCCTTTACCTTCAATCTTCAAGACTTAACCGAATTCACGAAATACGCCAACTCAAATTCCGTAACAATCTCCCCCTTTGGCGGTTTCGTGACAAAACATAGATCCACTCAAGAAAATTCAAAAAGATATTTTTGTTGCTATCACCATACAACAAAAATTTACAATGGAGATCCAAAATAAAATACATGAGTTAAACTCCTAAAACAGACTCTAGACTTAGACATCTGTACTCTCTGCAAAAGAAATCATTCTTGACAAAAGAAATCGTTAGATACCTCAAGAATTTTATATCATTCAAAAACCACATACAGAGATGAAGTTTATACTCATTTATACTTACCATGACATTTATACATTCAGATATGTAAACTGATCATAGTTAAAACACCAACATATCTTCTATGCAATCAACATCCAAATGTCATGTTAGTGAACATCAACTTGTTAGTTATATTACTGCTCAAATAGTTAGTCGAATAGTTAGTCGAGGCATGCACTCAAACACAAATGAAAACCGAAAGTTGAAGTTCTACTTACCTTTCAAGTTGAGGTTATACTTACCTCTATAGTTTCAAGTTTTCTCAGTAACCATTGTAGCATAGTATCATTGTTTATACTTCTCTCTCCCTCTTTTTGTCACAAAAGTTAGCCAAAAAATTACCAAAATGGAGAGAATAGTTAACAGTTCAAGTACTAGAAGTTTGAGAACAAAAACTTAAAACTAAAACTTAAAAACCTACACAAAAAAAAAGTTAAAAAAAAATGAAGTTCCTGCACAAGAGAATTATGAGACAAACAATTCAAGCATCTGAATCTGAGTCATCCGAGGCGCTGTATCCCATTTTCGAGAACATTTTCTGCATTAACTTCTTTATTGACGAGGCCGTCTTAGTTAATGTGATTTGGGATGCTGTGATTATCTCGAGTTTTTCGGAGATTCGCCTCTGCTCTTTGGTGATTTGCTCTTGTTGAAAAGATAGGCGCTGTTGTTGCTTGAAAATCGAATTTACCGATGCTTGATCATCCGCGCCGGGTGCTTGTTGAGACGGTGAGGCAGAGGTGCCGACACAAGGTTTCTTTCCAGTGGAGGGTGTCGGAGTAACATGTGGTAATTTGTGAAGTGACTTCACAATCGTTGACTCATCTATCATCCCCCAACAGTGTTGATATGATGTCGAGCTTATATCAATTTCAAACTTTTGCAAGATCCTCATGATGATTAATGGAAATGGAAGTCGCTCAGAAGGATGAGGATGCACAACATATCTTGACATTCTATTCCAAATTATGTAGGGGATGTTCATGTTCAATCCTACAGCCTCAGAGGGATGGCCTATGAGATATAAGAACAGCATTCTATCCCATCTCACTAACTTGGTCTGCATGTTAGGAAGAATGTTGTAACATGTGATGAAATTAAGAAATCGGTACTCCAGTCGAAGATGTTTGGATTTTACACTTTTGCCATCAGCTGATTCAGTTCCTTCCAAACAAATTTTTCCTATCACGGTTTGCCACAAGGCATTCGTTAAACTTCTTCCCGTCAAATAGTTGATCCCCGATGTGTTGGATTCCATTCCAAGGACTTCGCCGATTAATTGCGGAGTGATTTTAAGTTTCATCCCTTGGATATTTGTATAGAAATGCATTGAGCCACGTTCATCTTCTTGAAAATGTCTTGCATTCGTGTAAAAGGTTCTTACACGATACAAGCAATACCCAAGTAATTCGGGGAATCGGCAGACTTGGATGAGATTAGCTTGCTCAATTAAAGTTCCAAACTCTGGTGAGTGATTTCGGAGAGCTTCAATGTTGACATGTCGTTCACCGATACATTCACGATGTTCAAAAGCTCGAAGGCGATCAATGCTGACGAACACTCCTTCCACCCGAGGCGGGGAGTCAGGAACCATTGGCTTGCTAGCATTAGCCTCTCGTGTTTGTCCAAAGCGTCGAGCAAGTCGTTTCCTTTTTACCGAGACGGTCGGTGACGTCATAGGTGCTTTTCCTGTGTCAATAGGTGCCTTTCCTTTTGATCCATTGGAAGCCTTTTGTTCAGGTTTAACGGGCATTGATTCATCATCATTCGTTAACACGTCCCAGTCTACTTCATCATTATTTGTTTCAGTTTCCGAGTCACTAATCAGATCAAATTCACCTTTTTGTTGAAGTTTCTTAGCTCTTTTAAGTTTATTGGTTGCTCGAGTATGCACCATTGTGACTAACAGCAAGATGATCCATGAGAATTCCATAGCTGTGCGTGCTTTAAGAGGATTGAAATCCTGTGAAGAGCAACTCAAGAACACGAAAATTTTGTAAGTTTTCAAAAATTAGAGAAATTGTACCCAAACAATCATTATCGTGTAGAGAGACTAAGAATCAAATTAGTTTTGCAAAAAGAATTTTAAAAATAGATCAATCGCATGATTTTCAAAAATTCTCATTATATGCCCTAAAACCGAAATTTTTAAAATCGAAGGCCAAAAATCCGTTTATCTTGAGAATACCTAGCATATAATCAAAACTAATCTACCCAGAGTTCTTATTTCAAAATAAATTTGATCAAAAACCATCCACAAACGAAATAGATACAAGAATTTCATCACGTTTTGAGGAGGAATAAGAAAAACTGTGAAAAACCGAGATTTTGATCAATAAAACTTACTTGGAATTGAAGAACTTGAGTTTGAAAGCTTCCAAGATGGATGAAATCTAGAGAGAGAAGCTCTGGAAACTTTGGAACAAAAGATTGGAGTAAAAGAAATCAAAACCCTTTTGCTCTATATAAAACCCTAGCCGCGATCCGGATCAGTTCGTGATTACGATCCGGATCGGCTACCCGCAGTGAAAAACTGCGTTCGGGATCCGGATCGGCAGGTCCAATCCGGATCGTCTGCCCGCAGAAGAATATCTGCGTTCGGGATCCGAATCGGCAGGTCCAATCCGGATCGGCTCCAACTTTTTCTTTAGAAAATTTCAAAGAAATTCTAGAAAAACCAGAAAAAGATTGTAAGCACTTTTGTGTATCAACTTTAAACGAAAATCATCGTTTCATACAACAAGAAATAGATTATACCAAATCTATCAATAACATCCAACAAATAAAACGAAAATTTATAAAAATTAAATCCTTTAAAGTTGAACAACTTCAATTACATCTAACTTGATCTTATGAGTAATGCCTTTATCAAATCATCAATTCGGTAAAGAAAATGAAATACAAAGATCAATAGATGTCTAACATCCCAGATAAGTTAGATAATATATCTAGTCAATTTATTGAAGAGAGTGGCTCTTTGAGCATCTTTCATTAAAATTCCCACCTTATACCAACCTTGAAATTTTGACAGAGTCAAGTATTTCAACATGCATTTTATTTAATCAAACTTGAAAAATCTTGCTTGGTATACACGTGGTAGCTGCACACAGTACTCGGACGACCGAGGTGGTAGCTCTTTCCTCCATGTGGTGGTAGTTTTCACACTCCTCATTGGGATGTAACTCTTTCCACATCTTTTGAGCATAATACTTTTTCTTTGACTCCCCCTCAATTGGCTATCAATTATCTAAGATATAAAGTATTTAGCCAAATATTGATCTCGATTTCATACTCGACTAAACAGTCAAATAAGATAAAAACTATACCAAGAGATCATCGAGAGAGAAATTGACTTTGATCAAAACAAAGATGAGTTAATTGACATAAATGATCATTGCATCAAATGAAATATTATGATATCTAAGGCATAATAGATTTCTAAATATAAAAAAGGATGCAGTTAAAGTCAATCAAAACTAATGCTCAATTAATGTTCTATGTCTATGCATAGATAATGAACAAAAACACAAAAATAAAACCTAACCTAAACAAGAGTTTCAAAAAGGGTTTATTTCAAGGAAAGCATTCCAATTGCTTTACGCAAATGAATAAAACGTTTTTGATCCAAAGGTTTTGTTAACAAGTCAGCTAATTGATCTTCAGTTGAAATGTAGGAAATTTGAAGAATATTTGATTCAACTAGCTCTCTAAGAAAATGATATCTAAGTTCAATGTGTTTTGTTCTAGAGTGCAACACAAGGTTTTTTGAAATATTTATAGCACTTGTGTTGTCACATAAAACAGTTACCGAAGTTGCTGAAATCCGGAAGTCGCTCAACACGCTTTTCATCCAAATAAGTTGAGTTGAACAACTACCCGCTGAGATGTATTCCGCTTCGGCAGTCGAGAGTGCAATGCAGTTTTGCTTTTTACTATGCCATGCAACAAGACAATGGCCAAGATAAAAACATGCACCACTCGTACTTTTCCGATCATCCACAGATCCTGCCCAATCGGCATCTGAGTATCCAATAATATCTAAACTTGTTCCCATAGGATACCAAATTCCGAAGTTTACAGTTTCTTTGACGTACCGGATGATCCGTTTCATCGCTTTCAGGTGAACCTCCTTTGGTGCTGATTGATATCTCGCGCAAATCCCAACACTAAAGGATATATCCGGGCGACTAGCTGTGAGGTAAAGTAGACTTCCAATCATGCTGCGATAGAGTTTCTCGTCTACATTATCACTAAGAGATTCACTTCCTAATCCCTTATTGCTAGTTCCCATAGGAGTAGGAAAATCTTTAGAATCTTCTAATCCGAATTTCTTTACCAACTCCTTTGCGTACTTGGATTGACACAGATGGATGCCTTCACCATTTTGTTTCACTTGCAATCCAAGAAAGTATGTCAGTTCGCCCATCATAGACATCTCAAATTCGCTTTCCATGATTTCTGCGAATTTAGAAGCATCATTATCCTTTGTTGCTCCAAACACAATGTCATCGACATAGATTTGTGCAACAATGAAGTTATTTTGATAATGCTTCACAAAGAGAGTCCGATCTGCTCCCCCTCGAGTATAGCCCTTCTCCAAAAGGTGCCTTGTCAACCTTTTGTACCATGCTCGCGGTGCTTGTTTTAAACCGTAAAGAGCCTTTTTCAAACGAAAAACATGGTTAGGTAGTTTACAGTCTACAAAACCTTTCGGTTGAGCCACATAAACTTCCTCATTTAAAAACCCATTTAAAAACACGCTCTTAACGTCCATTTGAAAGAGTTTTATTTTAAAGTGACAAGCAATAGCGAATAAGATACGAATGGACTCGAGTCTAGCTACAGGGGTGAACGTTTCATCAAAGTCTATACCTTCTACTTGAGAGTAGCCTTGAGCAACTAAACGTGCTTTGTTCCTGATGATGGTACCATCCTCATTTTTCTTGTTCTTGAAAATCTATTTGGTACCGATCACATTGTGTTGCTTCGGAGGCGTCGTTAATTCCCAGACTTTGTTGCGTTCAAACTGATGGAGCTCTTCCTGCATTGCTTCAATCTAGTAGTCATCCTGAAGAGGTTCATCTACATTGTTTGGTTCGATCATGGAAACGTAACAGGCGAATCCGCAAACCAACTGTCTCCGAGTTTTGACTCCTTCTTGTGGGTCTCCAATGATGTTTGATTCAGGATGATCCTTGGAGATGTGTAACGTTTGTTGTAATGGAGTACTCGGAGGTACATGAGATGATTCCTGCACATCAGATAAACTTGAAGAACCATTAGATGCATCATTAATATTGGAAGTATTATCATGAGAAGATGCACTTACAGGAGTATCATCATCAAGAGAGATATCAGGGGTAGATTTATCAGATGCAAAGTGGAAAGCTTCATCTACTTTAACATTTATAGATTCTACGATCGTCTTAGATTCCAAGTTAAATACCCGATATGCTCTACTATTTGTAGAATACCCCAAGAAAATCCCTTCGTCACTTCGAGAGTCAAACTTTCCAAGATTTTCACGGTCACGTAAAATGTAACATCGACTCCCGAAGATACGAAAATATTTGATGTTGGGTTTTCTACAACACCATAGTTCATATGGTGTATTTAACGTTCCCGGGCGCAAATAAACTCGATTAATAACATAGATTGCAGTGTTCACAGCTTCAGCCCAAAAATGTAGCGGTAAATTCCGGCTATGAAGCATAACACGTGCCATCTCTTGAACAACCCTGTTTTTGCGCTCGACAACACCATTCTGTTGAGGTGTATAGGGTGCTGAGAATTCATGCTTAATGCCGTTGGAAGTGCAAAAATCAATGAATTTAGAATTTATGAATTCTACACCTCTATCACTTCTAACACGAATGATCTTTTCATTCTTTTCAATCATAATACGAAGGCAAATCTCGTGAAAAGAATCAAAAGTATCAGCTTTCTCTTTTAAAAATGCTACCCATGAATACCGAGAGAAATCATCAACCAATAAGAAAATATACCATTTACCTCCCAAGGATGGTTGACGTGTTGGCCCCATAAGATCCATATGCAATAATTCCAAGGGCCGTTTGGTACCGATGTGATTCAAGGATGAGAGAAGAATTCACCTTTGCGTACCCAAACCTTTCGAGTTTTGGTGTACGTCGGAAGTGATTGTGAGGTTGATACCTTTGGTGAAAGCATTTTGTTTGATCCATCGCTTTTCCTTGACGTCGTCGTCTTGTTTGATGAACTACCGAGGCTTTTTCCTTTTGAATAATTTGCATTTGCTTTCCGAGGAATTACCCTTTTGGTAGTCATTGCAAGAAGTGCTTGAGTTGAGCGTTTGGCTCCCATCTTGCAATTTCTCCTTATGTGCCCTGCAGAATTACAACGAAAACATACCTTAGTGCTCGACGATCCCGAGGAGGGTGAAGTAGGATTGTTGTCGTTGCTTGTCGTGAATTCCGGTGTCGGAGGAGGAGATACCGACTGAGGCACGAAAACTGTCCCAACCGAACTAAAATCGTCTTTAGTTCGATTGTATCCGAGGCCGAACTTGTTTAATTGACCAAGACCAAGAAGCTTATCCAACTTACTCCTTCCTGATGAAAATCGCTGTAAGTCATCCTTGAGTTGGATAATGGTCTCTGTCATTTCCAATTTTTCCTGTCGAGCCTCGCCGTTGAGCTTCAAGAAGTAATTCGCTTTGTTAACCATATCTATATAATTCTTCTCGAATTGCTCATTGGACTCTTGAAGGGAAACATTTGCTTTTATCAGATTATCCCTTTCCACTTCAAGATCGGTCGAGAGAGAAGTTACCCTTTTTAGTTCTTCTTCGAGATCCTGCAATCTCCCTCTCAACCCCTTGTTTTGCTTAGCCAGTTTCTTTGAATCCCTCAAAAGTCTATGGTAGGCTAGAGCAAAATCTTCACCTTCCGAATCATCCGATTCATTGTCCGTTGCATTCTTTTCAACAGTGGAGTTGGACAATGAGTCGGATGTACTTGCCATTAAGCACATGAAGGGTGAAGATGTGGATGCGTGGAACGCAGTTGCGTTGTCTTCTTCATCACTTGATGATGACTCATTTGACGATGAGGTGTCATCCCAAGTGACGGCTTGCATCGCCTTCTTCTTAGACTGATTCTTAGTTGGACATTCCGTTGAGATATGGCCGTACCCTCGGCACTTGAAGAATTGGACTTGTCCTTCTGTGCTTTTCTTATCCTTAGAAAAGCCTTCTTGCTTTCTTGACTTGTAACTTGAAGAACCCTTGTCTTTCTTCCACTTTCCGAAGGATGGAGTTTTGCTTGAATTACCCTTCGAAAATTTCGGCGAAACTTCCTTATCAAGAGAGCGAGCTGCTTCTCAAAGTCCTCCATAGATAAATTCTCGTCATCGCCTGAGGAGGATGAATCCGCGTCTTCTTCTTTTGTTGTTTTCAAAGCATAACCTGAAGACTTAGAAGAGGATGCCTTTCCCGAAGAATAGTTAGTAGGAAATGTCATTTCATAAGTTTGTAAAGAACCAACTAATTCTTCTACACGGATTTCGTCCGGGTGTTCAATAGTTTCAATGGCTATAACCTTGGAACGAAATCTTTCAGGAAGAGTTCTTAAGATCTTTCTTACAATTTTATATTCTGGAATCTTCTCTCCCAAGTTAGCACATGAGTTTACGATGTCTTGCAATCGTGTGTAATAGTCAGTGAACGATTCATTTTCTGCCATGAAAATAGAGTCAAACTTGCTCGTAAGCATTTGCAGTTTCTGAATCTTCACAAGGTTAGTTCCCTCATGCTTAACTTGAAGAACATCCCAGATTTCTTTCGCAGTCTCACATGCCGAGACGCGAGAAAACTCTGTTTGTGATAAGGCATTAAATAAAGCATTTATTCCCTCGCCATTGTAAGAAGATATATCAATCTCTTCTGTGGTCCATTTCGACCTAGGTTTGATGGTGCGAACATCACCAATAAATTCAGTTGGATTAGACCATCCTAATTCAATTGATTGCCACATCCGTTCGTCGATGGAAATTAAAAAGGCTTTTATCCGTACTTTCCAGTACGCATAATTTGTTCCATCGAAGAACGGGGGTCTGTTGATGTTTCCACCTTCAACCATTGTTTACAACCCTATTCCCGCTCTGATACCACTTGTTGGGTTATATGAATAATAGGATCTAAATAAGGGAAAAAACACCTAGAGGGGGGTGAATAGGTGTAAACCATAAACACTCAAAAATCTTTGCGATATAAAAACCCAATGCGGAAAAATAAATAACACGCAGAGATTTTTACGTGGAAAACTCCAAACCGGAGTAAAAAACCACGGGACCGATAACACGGTGAAATCCACTAGAATTAAACACGTACAAGGTGATATACCGTACTCACAGACGACTCAACCTTTTCCATACGCTCCTAGTTGATCTTCTCCGCTCGCTCCATGACGCTTCTCGAATCCACGATGTGCGTCCAACGCCGAATCCACGGCGTCCAACGTCGAGTCCACGACGTCCGACCGAATCCACGGTCTTCACCCAGTTGCACGCTTCGAATCCACGAACGTACCTCACTCCGAATCCACGAGAGTGGTTGCACCTTGAATCCACAAGGCCACGCGAGTCCACGCGCCGATTTGGGGTAAATCGTTGTTTTTTGGGTGGTGATGATCCGCCGAATACTTAGATTAGAAATAGATCGGAAATACCATCTAAGTATTCATTGATTTGATTCTACTCAGAATATGAGTATAAAAACCTAGAATCAAATCAATCAATATAGATGAAGAAACATAAGATTAAATCCAGTATTTCCTTTCTTCTCTATATGTGGATCTTAGGCCGTATATAAGATTATATTTATTATGACGGCTATTTGGATTAACCCTAGAAAAAGAATCATAGGGTCTATTATAGGTTAGAAACCCTTGGAAGAAGATAAGGATCAAAAACCTAACCTTTTCTGGAGTTTTTACATGACGACGAGCCGGATCGGAGATCGGCGATCCGGATTGCAGTAGCGAGAAGAACAGTTTCCAGAAAAACGAAGGTTCGGGATCCGGATCGAAGTGCTTGATCCGGATCATTCATACAGTTCACCAAACATCAACGTTCGGGATCCGGATTGCGAAGCCTGATCCGGATCGTTCAAATAAAATGGTAAACTCAGTGTTCGGGATCCGGATCAAGGGAAGCTACGATCCGGATTGAACTGGTGTATGAACGAACCACCTTCGGGATCCGGATTGAACAGTATGATCCGGATCTTGAACATGTCCCATGTCCAGTTTTTGATATTTATGCATAACAAATCCATCCAAGTATTTCTACGCTATAAGAAGTATTCGGATCACCAAAGATATTAAGTTAAACATACCTGATCCTTTTGAATTCTTCTTTCTTGAGATTGAGTTATATGATCCAACTTCCTTTACCTTCAATCTTCAAGACTTAACCGAATTCACGAAATACGCCAACTCAAATTCCGTAACACCAATAATGTGCGCGCCCGAATCTCCACAGCGCTCCACGTGGCCCGCTCCGCGCCCCGCGGTTCACGGCGGGGCAGCTGGGTCGTTGCGCCCGCTAATAGGCGGGCGACACGTGGCTGGCGCGGTCCATCGTGCCCCGCGCCCTGTGCGGAGCACGCCGTGTCTCGCTGGCATTGACTCACCCTGTCCCACAAACTCTAAATCTCCGGACCCCTTTCGAAGGCGAGACCTTCAAAAAGACATGATCACCAACTTGAAACTCTAGGTCTCGCCATCGAGTATCGGCATAGCTCCTCTGTCGACTCTGGGCTGTCTCAAGATGCCGCCGTACCAATCTGACCTTTTTCTCTGCCTCATGCAGTAATTCAGATCCCAAAGTCCTTCTCTCACCCACGTCACTCCAATATAATGGCGACCGACACTTGCGTCCATACAACGCTTCAAACGGAACCATCTGAATGCTCGCTTGATAGCTATTGTACGCAAACTCAACCAATCCTAAGTGCCGGTACCATCCCCCTCCAAATCCAGGACGCACGCTCTCAACATATCCTCGAGGGTATGTATGGTGCGTTCAGACTGTCCATCGGTCTGTGGGTGGAATGTCGTGCTAAACCGGAGATGTGTCCCCAAGGCTGTCTGTAGACTCCTATAGAAATGCGAGACAAACCTCGGGTCTCTATCAGATACAATCCAGGCGGGTACACTATGTAACCTCACCACCTCGTCCAGGTACAACTGGAGCAAGTCACTCCAAAGGTCAAGTCACCTGCACAGGTAAAAAGTGAGCAGACTTGGTGAGTCTATCCACAATTACCCATATTGCGTCAGCTCCGCTCTGCGCCCTCGGCAGTCCCGTGACGAAATCCATAGTGACGTGATCCCATTTCCACTCGGGGATTGAAGGACTCTAGAACTTGCCAGCAGGAACACGGCGCTCTGCCTTCACTTGCTGACAAGTTAAACAGTGTGCCCACGAATCTCCCAATATCCAGCTTCATTCATTCCACCAAACGTGTGCCCTGAG